>CM034549.1:29847929-30212929 GCA_020055645.1 Tomocerus qinae
TTTTGAAAAATGGGTCATTCTATTTCATTCCAGCTTGTAAAAACTGCAGTAGTTCAAATTGGATAGTAGCCCCTCTTGGAAAGGAAAGAACCGGTCCTATTTTGCCTTCCGAGCGCCTATCTGTACGTGGAGACGAAGAGAAGTTTTTAGGCTCTGCAAGCGCCAAGTTATTTTTGTAGATGCGTCGATGCGTGTTATGTAGAAATCATTTTTTTGCATGGTCGAATGGTAAAATAGGTTAATAATAACATAATACAGATCAATAGATCTTATCACCGTTCAGACTTCATAGTATGAGTATGGCATTGTAGAATGATACTGGATGCACTAAAGACTAAAGCTACCTATATTTAGTGATTATATTTCAGCGATCCAAAAAAGAAGGGCTATTATAAGAGTGTTGGCGATGTATAGTTTATATATCACGTCATAAAAATTGGGAAATTAATTAATCGATGGTTAGTTATCTCGTTATCTGTCATTGCAATGGAAATATGCATCTTTGCTCAGATTAATTATCTTTCTATAAAGCTTTTTTTAATATTTAAACATTATTACTACTACTACTAAATACTAAACTACTTGAGTGTTTATCCCCCTTATAGAAATGAAATGATTATATATTTATTATCAAGGTAATTTAAATACCATGTCGCCATGGTATTTAAATTACCTTGTTTATTATAATGTATTTGGCCAAAATTAGTAATAAAAGAATCCAAAATAGTAAATTGCATGGCACACACATGGCTTTTGTTTGGGGGGATAGCTGTGGTAACAATAAAAAAGCTATATTTTATTATAGTTTGTTGGTTGATACAAATACAGTGTACCACTCACTTCCCAATATGAGAAATTAAAAATATGATACAACAAAATATTTATGGCTAATATGGCCCTTAAATTATGTGTGTAAATGTAAGTCAAGTATTGCTTATAGTTGACGAAGTTATGTAGATGAGAATGAGACTGACTGATTTTTAGTTGGGTTTTTGATATCCGTAAGTTTATTATGTTCGTTTTTAAACTGGGTATTCTTTATGTAATATGTTCACGCTTGTTTTCTCACGATGTACATGCAACAAGTATATATTTTCCAACGTTTTTGAAATTTTTGTGAGTGCAATCTTTACTCTACATAAACATAAAGTGGGACATGCGCATGAAATTCTTTCACTACTCTTGTATAAATGTTTGTATATATGTCCGTAATATTTTGTAATTAACGAGTAAGGGTAATATTTTGTATTTAATGAGCAAGGACTAGACTATCAGTATTGAGTCCAATCAATGGTCTACGAAATTCGGGCCAATGCGCAGTCGCTAGAAATTTACTGATTTCAACATTTTCTAGCACACTTTATGTGCTAGGATTCAACTAGTATGCAGATAAACGGCAATCGAATATTATTGATTTTTGCACAAAACATAATACCAACGTCTTGCGCGTCTGTACGTATATAAAGTACATTAAGTTGAAATGTTTCGTGGGTAGTAGGTAGTTCGGGTCCTGGATAGGCAGGCCATTTTAATTTATGACCATGTTATATAGTAGTAGTAAATACTTATAGTACGTACGTATATGTATAATGTGTATGTTCATGTGAAGAGTTCCATCCATCGTCCATGTAAGAATTTTATTGATTGAATGGATAGCTTAAGAAACGCTTACATAATTGAGTTGTGTTGTGCCACTTTGTCTATTCCTTTTTAAGGTTGACCTGATATTAATCATAGAATTAGAAACACACTAACACACGCTACTAGAAGAAACATTTCCCTATCTCACAATGTATTAATTTATATGGAAGCGTTTGTTGTACGAAAGGACAGGACCGGGAAACGTGTGTAAAAAGTGTGGAGAATGGAAGCTTTTTGCCTGTTTACAACAATCCTGTTACTTATCCTGTTATTTTGTTATGCGTTATCTAAATCCCCTTTCTATATCTATGATATTAATACGTACTATAACAACAATGGGTAAATAGGATAAGTAAGTAACGATTTTTTCATTGACATTGACATGATGGTTATAATAAGTATAACCAGTGTTCGATGACCAGCCGGTTGGTTGGTTAAAATGGCTGGCCGGCTGGTTGAAATTCTTTTTAGCCAGTGGCTAAAATGGCTAAATTGGCCCAAAATAGTCAAATGGGGCTATGTGAACTGAGAAAATCATCCTTGATTTGGCGGGAAATTTGAAAACCCATGATTTTTGGCCATTTTGGCCACTAGCCATTTCAGCCAATTTAGCCGGCTGGCTGGTCAAAATCATTTTTAGCCGGCTAAAATGGAACACTGAGTTTAACATACTAGTCAAGACTTGGTTTTGACTAATATAATATTATATCCTTTAAAAGGAAATATCCCTTAAAAATCCATTTTAGCCGGCTAAAAATGATTTTGACCAGCCAGCCGGCTAAATTGGCTGAAATGGCTAGTGGCCAAAAATCGTCTGTTTTCAAATTTCCCGCCAAATCAAGGATGATTTTCTGTTCACAGAGCCCCATTTGACTATTTTTGGTCATTTTAGCCACTGGCTAAAAAAAATTTCAACCAGCCGGCCGGCCATTTTAGCCAGACATTTTAACCAATCAGCCGGCTGGTCATCGAACACTGAATATAATTGAGTTACCTATGTCTATGTCATGTTTGTAAATCGCCAATATGTAGATGTTTAGTATAAATAAAAAATTACACAAAATCCAACAGTTGTATTCTTGTATTGCGCTGATTTGCTATTCAATTCATTTTAGTTACAGCTATTGCGTCTGATGCTGGCCCCGCTTGCCTGTTGAGCAGAATTGCATAATTTTGCGGTTCGGCATTCGGCAGGACTCATACCTGTAGTAGTGTAGGTAATGGGTTAAGCTTACTTATGAGTATGCGTCTCTTCTACATCCGCCTATTCTTCTAAAATAATTACTATTGCTTCTTGCATGCTGACATTTAGGTATGTACATTATATGTATGTGTCCAAGTTGATATAATCAATTGGATATATATTTCTGTTGCTGCACGATATACGAATTTGCAATATTTTGTATGTAACTGTAACACCACAGCCACCATGAAACGAATGCAATGATGGCATGCATATGTTTCGTGTTTCGTATTACTACCGGAGTATTGCTCACACACAATGCTTTCAGTTCTTAGAGAATATTGGATAAAATGAGCAGAAGTTCCTGGATTTGCAATTTCATTTCGCACCTATAATAATCTCATTTCCTTGCTGACTGAAGGTCTACCAGACAGAGCCGAGTAAAATTGATGTAAATTGTTGTATGAGTATGAATGTTATGTAGAAATGGTTGTGTTTGTGCTGTTGTACATTTAGTAAACACTTTTACTGTACGACCAATTCGATCCATAATAATTTTAACCATTACAACCAGCAAGCGAACATCGAGTAACTTTACTTTCCACATACTTTAGGAAACAACTTAATAATATGTATTTAATTCTTCATGCAAGCATGTATAGTCATTTTGAAAAGGTGTTTCTGCTCATATGCAAAGGTTCGTGTATAAAGTGTAAGTACCTTGTATGTAGATTGTTTTATGCTGGATCTAGAAATTATGATAATGTACACACTTCTGTGCAAAGAAGTACTTAAATTGTTTATACTTTGTTTATACTAAGACGGAGGAGTTGAGAAAGTGTTAGAGTAGTACGTGACTCTATCATTGGTTGATTATTTTGAGTACGTACACACCTCTTATCCAGTTTGTATTGGAATAGAATTCCCAGGTGGACACAAGGGAAAATACATTAGCGTTGAACGATACTGACTGACTGAACTGACAATTGTGAAGGATATGTAATGTAGCTACTAAAAGAGTTCGTAGTAATGTTTGGAAATATAATGGCAGACAGTATTTTGTTGTCATGTTCAGTAAAAGACAGATAGTAGAACGGGAATGGTATTGAGTACATACATCCACTAGGAAAGCAGGATGGTTGACAGTACCATGAATTAATTAGTATTGAGCGAGGAGTACAATATTACTAGAGTTCTCCAACAACCCGCAGCTATGTATTTTGTACGTGTGTCTAATGTACCTATTCACCGAGAGAGTTTTATGCATGCTTCTTGACATTGTATGTAGGCAACTCAGTCAAGTTAGTTAATTTCGCAATTCTCTCGAGTAAAGACTAGATTGCGTCGCTCATCCACTTCTACTGCACTTTATTTCAGAAAACTTCCTGACTATCCCTTCAATCCTCTTTTTATTGACTAACTGACGTGACTACTTGAAGGAATCGACCTTCTCGTTTTATTATCTAGTGAAAACCCTTCGGGGAAAGTTTATTTTCTTTGGCTTATTTTTTAACCAAAATGTCAGAACTAACCCGAGCCAAAATTTTAAGCCTGATTGTATTCAGCAGTTATTGGATCACTGTTAGTTCTATTGAAGCAGAGTTCGTTTGGAATGTGATTAACACCACAATCTCCGATTATCCATCCCACTGTCCAAAAGTAGTTCTCTACAGCCAAGATAACGTAAACCTCGTCCACAAGAATTTTACTGGTTGGAATACAATTCTCATAAACATCAGCCAACAGGAGCCGGAGAAAGTGAAAGAGTATGTTGAAGAAGTGAAAACTGCAATGGTCGCATTGCCTACAATAGATAATAAAACCTTTAACACCCTACATCCATGTATCATCATGATTAGCATTGTCAATACGTCAACAAATCCAAGCATTAGTAATAATGCTTCCGAAGACGAAATTCAGGAGTACAAATGGAACTACACCCAACAATTGGCAGAGCTTTTGCAATTTAAAACCCCCATGAATTGCAGAAAACTTGTTCTTGTGCGGCTAGCAGATGATGAAAAGAAGCTTTTCTCTTGCACCAAAGCGCCTAAATACCCGAGAAGAGAGGTACCAGTTTGGGAGCAGCTTTTGTTTGACTTTTTCTCAAAAGTTAAAGTTATACAAGGTCTCCTCTCAGATGGTGAGAAAGAATTAAAAGTTGCACAAGAAACTGGCAAATGGATTTGGCTATGCCAAGGTACTTTATAAATACGCTTTCTTACCCGCAATATATAGCTGTATTTTTTTCACTATCTAGTTAATTATAAGAATGTATTTGAAATATAATATCATCGAAGATCTTTCCAGATTTCAATAATAATATTTATACAAGCATATTCGATTTTCTCCAGATACCATCCTCCGATTGGAAGAAGAAGAAGAATGTGGGCGCAATAAAACAGCTCAATGCCGAAAAGATGAAGAGGGTGGAAAATTTTCGAACCTAGAAAGAAATTGTTCCAGTGACATCTACACACCGAGACAATAGTTTTGTGGATAGGAGACTTGGAAGAATTGTTGTAAAAATTATCAACATATAAATATATATTGCCAATTACAAAAGATGATAATATTAAATGTTGCTTTAAAGTCAGCGGTAGATAATTAAATCACAGGAAATTTCACTTGTATTTCAGAACTGTTGAAGTTGAAGGCATTTTCGTTTTCTAATAAAATAATTGACTGAAAAAGAATACCAAAAACTATAACCTACTGTAAGCAGTAATAACTACACATAATGTTATACTATCCTCATTGTGCATGCTTGTACAAGGCCGCAGCGAGGGGGGGTGGGGGCACCGGGGCACGAAATCGAGAAAAATAAAAAAAATTTTGTCTAAGATCGCAAAATTTTCTCGTTGCTCCTCCCGAAATTTTTTTCTGGCTGCGGGCCTGTGCTTGTAAGATACTCAATCAAACACCAGCAGCCTCTGGAATACAATCTTGCACATCATGACAGATGGTAATCAAGACTTCCTGTATTCTATTCTTATTATTTCATAATAAGAGAATCAAGGTAAGTAAAATTTTAGATTGAAGGGGACGCGACATAAGGTAATTTCATGCTCCTCGTTGCCAATGGCAACAGAAACCAGGTAACTGAAGGGGTCAAAGGGCAATAGTTGCCTCTTATGTGGTTGCAAAAAAAATCAAGTTTTTCGAGCATGAAATTACCTTATGTTGTATCACCCTCTAAAATTTTACCTACCTTGAAGAGAATCAAGAGTCTGAGTAAAATGTTTTGAAAATCACCTTAGATACGATGCATTTTAATTTAAAATCCCTCCCCTTCTCCTTAGAATAAATTGGCACAAAACTGTATACCTTACAGTGGTTCATAGTGATAATCACTACAGAAGAATACTTTAGTTGGCCAATTTATTCTGGAAAGAAGGGGAGGGGAAAATGAGGGAAAAGACCCCAGACTAGACAGATGGCAGATTGAGGGAATCCCGGAGGGAAATAAAAAGTTGATAAAATTCCAACAGTTAGAGATTTGGTTATTGATCATATTATTACAATGGCCTATGGCTCGTATTAGTGTCTTAATATGTTCATAAGAAGCCGTCAAGACGGCGACTAGATCCACTAGATTTCCACGTATTTTGGACGTCTTGAGGAGCCTTCAGCACTTAAGACGAGGTTCATAATACGGCCCTTTATTTGTGATCATTTGTATCAACTTTTGATTTCTATAAGCCAAATTATGATTATCTTTGACCTTGAAAACTGTGACAACCTTTTTTCCTTCCCCCAAACATTCAAAGTTAAAGTAATATTTTATTTAAGTATGGACTACACAAACACATAGCAACCACAAGGGAGTATCAAAATGTATATTAAAACTGTCGTTACATTTGGCGAAATTCCTCCCGAACCAAGCAGTTGATTGTGATAATACTTACAGATTTGGAATCCAGGAATATCCATAACAGATTCTATAATTCTGATGCTTGATATTGTTCCTTTAAATAGTTTTTAAACAATCAAATTCCTAAAGAAATTTTAAATTGTCCCATTTTTAGGAATTTGATTTTTTAAACCATTTAAAGGAACAATATCAAACATCAAAATTATAGAATCTGTTACTGGATATTACTGGATTCCAAAAATATAAGTCCCATAAAAATCAGGCTTATCCTTCGGGAAGAATAAAGCCGGTAAAACATGTTTTAACATGCATTTAGATAGACCAGTGTGGTTGTGGTTGCAATGCAGGCGTGTGTGGAGAGCCTCCTTAATTTATACGTTCTCGTATGAACACTGACATGAACTGCTGAAGGGAACATCTATAATCTGTAATAGGATTAGGGTCATTATTTAATCAAGACTTTCTGTATTCTGAATCAAGAGTCGGAGTTAAATTTTTGAAAATCACCTTAGCTACTAGCTAATTTTAATTTAAAATCCCTCCCCTTCCCCTTAGCATAAAACTGTACACTATAGGTACCAAAGGTATCAATTCGGTGTATTATCATACTTTGGTGTGTTAATTTATGCTAAGAGGTTGTTGAGGGGAAAATGGAGTGAGGTGCTGGAGTGAGGTGCTAAATTCCGACTCCGACCCCAGACTAAATGACTATGAATTTCCTATAGTATGAGATATTATGATCATTATGATTATATATCATGATATAATATTTTAGAAGACAAAATGTCAGGAATTAGCTCATCTGGTTGGCAAATGTCACCCAAAAGGCATCGTATGTATTACAATTCTCTACCAGGGATTCCTAAATCTCTTAGCCATAATGAAACGGGGAGAGTATTTCGAAATATTCGGAAGATGAAATACAATTTCATGTTAAGGTCTTCAGCAACGTCACTTGACTGCGATAGTTACGAGTCAAATTACAAATTCCAAAAAGGAATGGGTCCAGGTGACCTCGCCGAAATATCCCAAAATCGATCAAAGTCAACTTGGTTAACAGGTTTGGTATCACATAAAACAATATTCGGGATGCTAAATAACCACCTCTACTTTTACCATAAAATTTGCAAAATGTACGTTTAGTTGTGACATTCGATTCTTAAATGATTAAATTGATCACAATACTAAATTAAAATTAGATAATTACTCCAAAAAGCGTTTTATATTTTTGATAGAACCATGGCAGATACACATTTTCACTGAGGTGGTGCCTTTGTTAGCGGGAATATTGGTGTTCACCTTTTTCCTCATGGTAGCTCTTGTTTTGGTCTATGGATTAATACGTCACTGCTATTTGGACCATGTACTTCCGGCCATATGTAAGGATATTTTGAAAACCAGAGACACATGAAACCATTACACATTTTTTATATCAGCATGCAAAAAGTTAACTTTTTTGTATGTAACTGCCATTTTCTAGTTTTTACACTGAAGCCTTTGAGAAAAGACAAGCTAAAGGTGATATACCTAAAATATCCTAATGAAGTGGCATTCAAAAATCTTTCGTATTATAAATGGAATCCAATCCGTAAATGTTATCGTCGACATTCAATCTGCCAACTTCATCACACTCATCGCAATCACCGAAAATTGTCGGATCATGAAAAACCAAATGATAAGCTTGCACTACTAAAAATCATAAAAGCAGAAAGCCAGGCGAGATCCTTGAGTAATGCTAACCTCGATGTAAAAGTAAAACCGACTGTTGCCCATGCCCCAAACTTCCACCAAGCTAAACGAAAAAGTAAAGATATAGAGCCGAGGGACTTGGAACAATCTGTTCGCAACGAAAATGAAACCCTTAAGCTTCAAATATCGAAACAAGATAAAAAAGAAAGCTCTAAACGAAAACAATCTATACAAGATAAAGGTGACACTGACACGGCTATTCAATCGAAACCAGCAGAAGGAATCTCAAAGCAAGAAATAATACCTCAACAGTCCTCCTTCCACTACCAGCAACAACAAATTCCCAAGCCTGATATAATGTCAATACAAGATATCACCGTAAGTATTGTTGGGATTGCAAATAAACGACGTACGAAAAGAAGAAAAACTGTACCAAAAGTAACTCTCCCAAAAGTGGTCAGAAAATTCCCGAATCTGACATCAGACTCGGAGGATAAAGCAGAGCCTGAACTACCAATTTCAAATACCAATAAAAAAAGAAAATCATCAACCCCAGATCCTAATTTGGAGAAATCAAAAACATCTGATTCTAACGAAAATCCTAACGATGAGCATATTGGCAAAAAGCTCATTAGAAGAAAGAAATCTAGTGTTCCTGCAAACAGCGCAGCTAATCAAGGAAATGTCCAAATGAAAGTAGTCAGAAGAAGGCGTTTATCTTCCAAGAAACGTTATTCGAAGGAAAATACAGACAAAGATAAAGTGAACAAATAATTTTCCTGTAAAATGAGTGGTTGCCTACTATTGTAGTCTTTTGACTTTTGATCTAATAAAATGCCTTCATTTTAATCACGGCCATGGCTACGCTTACGATACTGTTCACCACTATAATAATCACAAAAATTAGTAATACAATGAGAGAAATGCTAAAAGACAAGACTTCGTAGGAAGATATCTTAGTGTAGTCACTTTTCTGCCAACCACCTCATCTATGGCATCATCATAATAATACTCACTGAATAATCATAGGTATATTCGTTATTGACATACAGATTTTCGAGATTCGCATCTGAAAGTCAGAATCATAACACACAAGAGCAGGCAACTAATCATCATCACATACTCAGTTTGTCTGTTGATTGTCCCAGTCCCAGGCAGGTTAGATAGGCGGAATTTTTTGGGCTTCTTAGGGTGTCACTCGATATTCTACTGATTTAAGTGGAGCTACCTTTAAAGATGGTATGATACATCTTTTGAGTATAATTTGCTGTATTAATTTCACTATATAATATTTTGACCAGATAATGGTCGGAAGGGCAGACGAATCCAAAATATTATAATATAAGTTTAACGTCATTGGTAGAGATAGAGAACTTAGTTTACCCTACGGATGAGGTTTGACAAGATTTACAAGATTTACGCATTTCCATTATTTTCCATGTACAACTGAAAGATGTAACAAAAATGGTAGAAATTATCAAAAATTGTTACAACAGAGTTACAGAAGAAAAGATCTTAACTTAGCACATTTTCTCAACTTTTAAACTTATCTTCTGTGAGAAATGGTAGAAATGGGAGAAAGTACCTTTTGTTACAATTAGCATCTGAATTTCATGTTCCAGTCTAATATTTTTCTTTTGTAGATACTAATTAGATTGAACATTATCTTACTTTTCTCGTGCTCTGTTTTGTAAAATCTGGGCTAAACTATCTTGAGGGAAAGATCATTATTACAGTGTATGAAATTCTTCAGACACTGAACAAACATACTACAAAATGTTACTGGTTGACAAGGTGTACATTTTATACTGAGGTATTTGCAAAATGTGTAGTTAATAAGAAATAAAAAATCTAATGCTTATTGTGTGCTTGTTCATAGGAGGGTCAGGAGGGTCAATCAGACAGGGCAGATTTTCTAAGATTCATCCAGGAGTCGGGAATTGACTCAATACTGATTGAATCAATTGGTGAGCTTCACGATTTGCCAGAAAAGCCAGAGGATGCTACAGAATGGCTTCGTAAAATTTTCCGAAGAGATGCTCCGAATCGTGGCGAGGAATTGGAAACCCAAATGGCGATACTAAAGGATGAAGTTATTAAAAAGGAGTGGAGGGTTAGATAATTATTTTCGGTTTATTTTGTTCTTATTATCTAGGTATATATATATATATATATATATATATATATATATATATATATATATATTGGCAGGCTCTTATATAGCCAATACTTTGTCCTTGAGGTTCTCTGCTTGTTTGATATTTCTTGTGAATTTAGTTTCTTCAAGTTTCTGATATATTTTTACAGATACGAGCTTTGAGAATGGAAGAGAAGAAAAAATTAAGCGCGCTGAAATTGCTTCGGTTGAAAGCTCAGACTATCAGTAATTTGAAGGACAATGAAGGGAATGAATACGAGGATTACTACAAAGATTGGTCTGAAAATGTTCTTTGGAGAGTCCAGCCGGATCCTTTTTTTCGGACGTCATGCTCTGCTAAAAAGTTATTTGGTATGGCAGATGATACGAAAATAACCAAACCACCAGAACAAAAGGATTTGAATGAAAGGGAAGGGAGCAATGACTCAGAATCTGATGATGATGTTAAGAAGTTTATCATGGAAAAGCAGCAGGTGAAATTGGCAAAAGATAATGAAGAGATGGATTCAAGTGTGGGCGATGATTCACAGCGAAAAGACAAAAAGAAGCAGCGGAAGGAAAAAGATAAATCTCCATATCCCAATGTCAATACTTCCACTGGTAATAAGAAAACAAAAAGGCGGCTGGGGTCAAATTTAGAATCTGTGCTTGTGCAGAAGTCATCTCCACCCCCAAGCGAACCGGGAAGCTTGATAAAACCAAAGGAACCTTCGGTCAATGATCGTAAATCAATTAATAATGGAACGGAAAATGAGATTGCTTCGACTGGAGCCGAAGACAAAAAACCAAAAAAGCGCAAAGAGAAAGAAAAAAACAAAAGTAAGTTTGATATGGGTGGGAAGACTTCGAGCAATGCCAAAGGTAAAGGCGCAAAGAAGAAAACCAAGCAAGGAGATGATAATGAAGAGATTCTTGCTGAGACACCTACTGATGACGACGAGGATGGTCTTCGCAGTCCTTTGAACCGTGACGGAAGGCTATCAGCCCCATATACAAAAATTCACTCCGACTTACCGAAGGGATTCTTGGAACACTACATGCAAAATATTCCGAGAGGTTATTGGACAAATAGTTTTAGTACCTCCTATCCCTCCCTAGAATCGGAAGAGTCTAGTAGTTCAGAAGACGAATTATTGGAATTAACCAAGGAATTCTCCTCACATGGTTTTAAGCGTACCAATAAAGCCCCTGCAGGAAAGTGGCATCAGAATCGTTGGAACTCCCAAGTCATTTCTGAAAACATCTGGCAACACCAATATGAAAAGGAAAAGGACAACTATAAAGATATTTATCCTATTGATAATTCGACTATGATGGCTGCTGTTACTGACCCAGTTAAAATTGAAAAAGAAATCGAAAAAGAAGTACCACCTGTTACCGAAAGCTCAGTTAAAACTTCAACGGAACCTAAAAAGCCTAAAAAGCCTTCAATTGTGCAACAACATGGACATGTATCTATACGCCTTGAAGAAAAACCTTCGGCACAGACACAGCGGAAAAACCCATTGCTTCGACACTTTATGTCAAAAGTCGAAAATCGTTGACAATTCGCCTGGTCCGGAATTCAAATAGTTATCTCTGCATTTAACAAATGTTGCCTGATTCACTGACTGGGATAATGTACAGGAGCATAAATGTCCATCACAATCACGATAATATGTAAAACCTGATATACGTACTCCTGTAATTCTGTATACACAGTAATTTGCAAACCCGAATAATATTTGCATAATAACGCAATTATAATTTGGATTCCTGTATTCTCATCCCTGTGGTATTTAATTATTGCATTTTCCTTCTGGCTTCATTTCCCTATTCCTTTTTTGAATGATTTACACAGTGATAATCAGCGAATTTTAGTAACCTTCAGTACTACAATATAAAGTAACAAATTCGATGTGACCTTTAAGAACCTTAACCGAATAGGCACATACCTAATTATTTTGTGCTTAAATCCATGTTACACAGTGTACACAAAACAGACACAATTGGTTATTAGCCTCTAAGGATGACAAAACGTTCTCTACAGACTGCGCATTCATCTCATGCAAAGATTCTAAAGTTGTTGCATGAAAATTTTAAGATAACTGAAAAGATATATCTAAGTAGGAGAATATTTAAATGACATTTGTCTTGTCAATGATGCTGCAAGCAAGTTATACAAAGTGATAAGGTGATGGAATAATATAGCTTTTTGCCATATCACTTATCGGAAGTCTGAACATTTGAAAGTGTTTATGAATGGACACATTTTCAAATTACTCCATCCGTCTGTCATACACTTACACAACTATTACTACAGTTAAGATAAATGTGATATTTTCATAAAAACAATTAAAATGTTTGGTCTAAAATAACCTATTAGATTGTGTACTCAAAAAAGTTGCTTCTCGTTTCCTCTATCACTTTTATCATACTAAATATATTATAATGACTCAATTGTTGAGTTTCCTTCAAAATGTTTCCTCCTTCTAATGACTGCTGTATGTTGTTAGTTAAACGTTAAAATTTGGTTGAGTTGATGTTTTTGATGACACATTGCATTGCAATTCAATCTATAATATAGATGGTTAACTATTGTTGTGCATGTTTCATCAAGGAAATCTCGTAGACAAATGGCTATATACCTAGATATGGTGTTTCTATTATAACTGCAATACATAATGTAATCCTATCGGTAGAAGGTCTAAAAATCTTCTGAAAAAAATCAAACGTCTGATGTACATCTAAACATCTTTGCAACAATACAGCTATAGGAAGGAGTTTTTTTTAAATTCAAGAAGCGTCTGCTGTTTCATTTCACTTTTTAACTTGTTCGCTGAAATTATATGTAAGTAGGCACCTATTAACTGTAAGCGAACCTGCTTTGTTGTTCCTCTGTATGATAAATGCAGTAAACAATAAAGACGAAACATTAGCTTTGCAGATAGGTAATTTAGATAATTTTTGCCCTATCGAAAAGTTGTGGTTTATCGAATCAAATAGGCAATTTGTGTTATCTGGTCAATTTGAGTTTTCGTCTAATTGTAATTACAGTTGAAACTCGATATTACTATTCACAAGTTATTAGTTGTGTAAACCTGCACATTAAATAAATACTTACTATAACATACCTTACTATAGTACCAAGCCAAACATCAATCATTAACAAATTAAATAACAATTGCCACATGGTACTTGTTGGTCAGTTTTGATTGCATTGCAATAACTACAAGAATCAAATCGCACGTCTTCTGTTATGTGAGTGATCATCTGAGGATCTGCGGTATCCACATCCAAAGCGATTTATTAACTAGATTATCCATAGATATAATATCAACTATTTTTATTCCAATCAAATCTCAGACTGTATGCTCCACTTCTATGAAAAACAGATTCAAAGTAATGAAAAGCCGAGATGTTATATGAAAATATGCATCTACTAATTTGTTAATAAAAATTAGACAACATACCAAGGTATATAAAGTTAGATAAGCACTTATCTATGTATGTATTTATGCCTGTAACTGCATCAGCTGATTTAGTAGCTGAGAAACCAGCGTGTGTGGGAGATACAATTAAATAGCCATAAAGGATTTTGAGAGATTCGCTTGTTGAAAGTCTTTTCGACTTAGTTGCATTGTTCTTGGCACACAAAGCAAATGGATAAGTTTTAAATTAGATGTCGAAATGCTTATTTGGCTAGTCTTGCTATCTGCTTGTAGATTTGTACTTCTTGGCAATAGTAAATTGTCAAGTCTTTCAAAATCGGATGTCCATCTGCGGAGCTGTTATGACCATCAAGCTTACCACAAAGCAATGATTATAATTTGAGACTAATCTGACAGTCCGCTGTGTGACAAATAAAGTCAAGCTGTATCTACTTAATAATGTATTTAGGTAGCTTATGTCTGTTTGAATTCTCTAGTTGCTTATTTACCTTTATGCAGTATTACGGATGGACCTATTCTAATCTTTTGTTACGGCATCATTTCTTTATCGCATCTTATTTATTCTCGATTCTCGACTTGAAATACAAAATACTTTACCTTTTGACTATTGGATATACAAAAATACTACTATTGATAAGGCAATACAGGAATCAGTATAATTTACGTTTAAGTTCACTAATCGCTCTTAAAATTCTGACATTATTTTTGTTTGGAACGTAATTTAATGCTCATAATACTTGTTTGTGTTTATGCGACATTATTTGCTTATATGATCATGAAAATGTGATTATGATCTGTTCTACGATATTTTGCCTTGGCTTGAGATTTCTTCTGGTAAAACGTCGTCTGATCGTCTGCCTCTCATTCAATCCAGCCGACTTTGACATCTAGGCTAAGCAAATAATTTTTTTCAGCTTAGTCTCTGGCAGATTCTCATGGGATGAGTGAGGTGACTAATGACCGCTGAAATCTTGGCCGTCACATTGTATTTTGTCACACTTACGGTCAGTCGGCAACAACAATATCTTCTGTGGTTTATGTGGTAATGATAATTGGAAAGCCACGAAATTCAAGCTTATGATTAATATTACCGTCATATTTAAACTGTCAAACCATTTATTTGGATTTTCTATTGCCATCTTATCGGATCAAGTTACATACTTACAACATGATATCATGATGATGATTTGGGAACTAAATGAACTGAACTGTTTTAGATTGTGAGCAAAGGGCGTTTGTTTCATAACACAAATGACCAAGTGGGCATGCAACCCAAAACAAACGTTTTCTCAAAGATCTCCTTTAACTTAAGTGTATAATGTTATCAAAATGGAAAGGTAAAGATAATTACGAAGGACAGAATATATTTACAGTTTTCGTAAATACAGATATAGCCTTAAATACCTATAGGAATGCATAGGCACTTTACTACAGTTTATAATTTCAAGTTGTTAGTTACACATTCCTTTCCAAATAGGAACACGTGTTAACATTTACCGATCATTGTCATAGTCTTTATAAGATAATCCATTGACGATCCCTTGTCATTTAATTGCAATATCAACCCTAAAAAGCAAATGGGCACTCACTAGACATTTTTATTTGCTTCATAAATCTGTACGCACAGATTGGTTTTTAAAAATCGTAGACTGGGTCTAATCTACATACTAACCCCATTAATATTACTATTATTACTCGTATTTTAGGACATCCACGTAACGAGTTCTACAATGACGCAACCAAAATAAGCCACAAGTACGTAACTGTTATGTTGTCACTTTTTCAGCTCCTGGCATGCATCTCTTCACTCATCGATCGACCATTGGATATTGGATTGCACCAGAGGGATTATTAATACTAGAGATACATGTCATCTAATTGCATAGCGCTTTCAGCACTTTATGTCCTGCATTCCAAACAAAAGGTCAGGTGGCGAATTACACACGTTAATTTATAGTCCATGAACAAAAGCAGGATTGAGCTGAGTCTTAATTTATTTTAGTGTCCATTCTGATGCCAATTCCTCTAAGATTTTACTTTTGCTCCCCAGAAATATTTTTCCCATGCTATTTGCAAACAAAATCTAAAATACCATCATATCAATTGTATTGCATTTATCCTCAATGAAAATGGCAATGGATGCATAATTGTGAATCTCTGGAATAAATGACATAATCATCTCTATTATTTTTAAATACAATACTATTAGCTACCTATAATTATATGTTTCAAAACATCAAATAGTTAAGAATATTAATTATGACTCTTCTGTATATGACGTCCATTTCTTGATTTTGCATTTTAGTTGTCTATGATATTTTGTATTACCATTACATAAAAGCATTTCTAATTCGTTATAATAATATTTTGTGTAAACGCATTTCATTATAATGTGGAGGTACACGTACTATGTGAGATAATTCCTTTGAAAAGTAAAAATATTTAGGTTGTGCTATATCATTGTATGAAGTATTTAAAAATGAATCTGGTAAGGTTTGAGTTGATGTTGAAGATGGATTGGCTCATATTATTTCATTGCTTTTCATTTTCATGTAAATTGCTATTAGCTGTGCAGTTTAGTATTTGGTGGTTGAAAGACTCATCTGTGCACAGCAGGGATACAATGATCATAAAATGTTCGAGCTCATGCGAGACGTCAATTTAGACGATAATTTTTAGCACATGTGGATAATTGATTCCGTCAAGACTGGTCTGTGACTTGGCTCGGCTTGATTTGACTTGACTTGGCCAACTTATTACGTAACTTCCTCATTGATCTATCCTTTGTAGAATGTAGTAAGTGTGATGAAATGTACTACAATACAATATCTGGACGTTGTAGTACTAGAGTAGTGTATTCTAGTAGGTGGTGAATGAAGTAAGCAGGCACACTTAGCTGCTGACTGCTTGCTAATGTGTTTTGATGGGAATTTAACTCTGCTACTAATCCAATCACTGATTTGCTTGTAAAGAACTTAATAATCATTTTTCTAGGTATTACGTTATGAGCATGCATTCCAATTCCATCACAGTTACTTTATCACTATAAATAATTTTATGCTAGAATATCTCTAAATTGAATCGCCAAGTAACTCACTTCACTGAGCTTGGATTGCATTCATTCTGTTAAATTTTCCAAGTTAATTTAGCAGATTTAAATTCAACTTCAGCTAATGATCATTGCTCAATCCACGTTCACTCGCTGCTTTATTATTCTTAAAGGTTAATTGCAAATGGCTATGTAGAAATATTATTATATTTACTGTAATAAACCTCCTCCGAACAGATGGATGTTGTTGTTGCAACGAAGATGGATACTTCTTGGTGTGCAGTCATATTAAATGCATGCAAGAATGTTCCAAATGACAACTACTCAACCATTCTTATTGTATGGCAGAATTTAATTGTGGCATAATGAATTGGACATTATGGGTTAATAAAGATGACAGTCCTCTCTATCTCTTTGGGGAAGTCTAATAAAAATCTTCTGGGCAGACACAGTCCTAATGAATTTAATAAGCAAAGAGAATTATTGTGATTGTTCAGAGTGACTCAGACTTCGTTTTGTCTATTTGGGTTTCTTGAGTTGATGTTAAGATTCGTTTTCTCTGACCCCGTTTCCTATACCTTGATATCTCATCATCCTCCCACTCATCTACATTGAACAACGCACTCAAGACTGCTGGATTACTCAATAGAAACTATAACCGCCATGAAAACTGTTATTTACGAATCATTTGGCAACATAAAAAAGAGCAAATTTGATTTTTATTGCACAGACTGATGGCTACTGTATTGATATTACTTAACATTAGTGACTGTCAAATACCAGAACTTCTTGCCCAATAAAGAAAATTGAATTCCAATCAGTAGCCTTGGCCCTTTTCTTCTAATACCTATTCCCAACTTAAAATGGTCAAATGGCTGATTGAAGATGACACTTTTTTTGACAAATAATTTTATGCTATTTTCAAATCCATTTAAGATTTTCACGTAAAAACAAATTAATAATGTATATATTGTTTGTAGGTATGTTTAGTCCTCATATTGCAATTGGTAGTAATTAAAGTTGGAAAACAATTCAACCTTCATGAACAAAGACTTTGTTAAGATTCTCAATAGTTTAATACACGACAAGTATTTAACAATCCAGCCGCTTTATCACCAATTAAGGTAAGGCTAGTAAGGCAGTCAATGCCAATATTATAGTTAGTGCTTGACTTTTTTACACGGTGA
This sequence comes from Tomocerus qinae, assembly GCA_020055645.1. Taxonomy (NCBI): domain Eukaryota; kingdom Metazoa; phylum Arthropoda; class Collembola; order Entomobryomorpha; family Tomoceridae; genus Tomocerus; species Tomocerus qinae. The sequence goes on from CM034549.1 coordinate 29,866,142, forward strand.
TATGTAAGGATTTGAGTAGAAGTTTAAATTAACTGTAACAGCCTTCAAAAGGCAAACAGAATGCTAACGATATAATTTTAGTAAAAAATGCAATTTGCAGTCTTTGCAAAGACACCATCACCATTTTATAAATGACAATTGTTTTTAAAAGCTCCATAAATGTGTCATGTAACATGTCTGTAGATAAATATGCACCTAAAGAACTGATTGGACTATGTAAGTGCAAATTACGCAATACAATTACACTTGGCACCTATAGATGCCTTTCTACTACTTAGAAGAGCATAGGTATGCGTTGTAACGCTAGGTAATAAATAACGCACAAGTAGTAAAATGTACTCGACTAATTAAATTTCAGAAATATAAGGTACATTATCAGCATTATGGTAGTTAAATACTAAATATTGACAATTGTGAGTGTATCTGTAGAATCTACTTTTTTTGAAGTACTGAGCAAATTGTTATTGTTATTCTGCAGCAATATAAAAAATAAGGAAAAAATCACAGAATTGCAAAAGTTACTCGCGTTCAACCATGATGCAGAGTCAAAAAGACAAATATTGCAAAATGAAAAAGACAGATATAACCACCAACCCTTTTCATATTAAAGAGAATGAGAATGCAAGTGTGCCCAAGTTCTATTTTATGTTATTGTTACGACTACGAGTGCCAATGTGCAAGAGGGATTTTTATTAGTCTTTTCCATGTTGGCACCTCGAGCACACAAGTACAAAGCAAATATGCAAAAATTCAAATAAAAGTAGAATAGCTGAAGATTGTGTTGATATCGTCATTTACGATTACATTTACACCTACGTAGGAAGCTCCTTAGTAATAGATTTCATGAGATACCTCATTATATACATAAAAATGTACATTTCTATCTGATGCATCTCATCACACGTACACCAAACCAATTCTCAAGAAATACAATAAATAAATACGTGCCTAAGTTAAAATATTGCGATTGTTGAACAGAGAAAAGGAAGGAATGAAGCTAGACGCTTATGCAATTGCAAAAACGTGTAGGTAACCCTATTGTAAAAATTATATAACTATGATAATGTATATGATATTCCGTATAGACGATCCGTATCTATATACCTAGTCTGGATTCCAAACCTTTGGGTGTAATGTCTGTTTGAAATTGTAAAATAAAACATTATGCTGTAAGGTAGCAAGGATCGTGGATGCAATTTGAGATTATCTAACAGAAATGAATGAATGCAGCGGAACAGAGCACTTAACTTTTTGTTATCTCCAATCAATTCAAGCGAAAGGAGAAAAGAAGACGACGCATCATCACAATATACATTATTACCTTATTGCATTACCTACCACACTGGTTATCATCATAATCGTTACTATCACTATTATCTAATAGATAGGAGTTTGTACTACTATTACACTACATAGGTAGGTAATGTAGGAATATCCGGCACTAACATTACAATATACAAGACATTAAGCATTCAAGTCCACGAATGAGAATGTATAGCCAAGTAATGACTTGGCAAGGTGCTGATCCTTCTAATGCCAAGTAATAGGATTTCCGACTCGTGGTGTGTAACCTGTAACATTTCTTTGATCTATTATGCTCATGCATCTTGGAGTGGTCAGACAAGCATCTACACACACTGCACTTATATCCTAGCGTCTGTACACCTACCTTATACAGTCTAAACAAGTACAATTAGGGCCATAATCTTCCCATTCTCCTCTCCAAGCTAATTAATGGGTAGGAAATTTGATTAGAGGGGAGAGATGAACATGAAAAAAGATATTTACTTTACTGTTCACATTCTGAAAGTTTCCTGCTTACATACGCACTCCATCCATTTACAAGGATTTGATTAACTACAATGATTACATAAAGCTCTAAAATATTAATATGCAGTGCCAATGGTCTCGGCTCAATTTCCACAGCCACGACTTATTATGCACCATCTTATAATACAAAATTCGCACAACGGAAATGAATTTTCTTAACACATTCAAGTCAATTTTATTCCTCATTTGTTCATTCATACTACTATATCATACAATCACCCTACCCAATCTTAGTAATCAACTTCCGACAATAAGTCTACCCATAAATCCTATAAAGTGTAGATAAAAAATATAAAACGTCAATAGAAAATTGTATATGAACTAAATAGTGTCTAAGAATTGTCTTACATAAAAAACTTTTGATCTAGATCTCTAATTGCTACAAGCCAACTCAACAAATCGGCATAATATGTTTACGTTAGTAATTCATGTCCCAACACATTAACAAATGTGCTAATCACTAATCAAATCAAGCTTCTATGATTTCTATATAATTACCCCGTTTTCCTATCAATAATGCATAAACACACCCAAAGCAAGTTTCATTTTAGTTAATGTAAATAAAAATCAATTGGGGCAATATCATGAAAGCTAATTATGCGCATATGGACCCTTTATCAATTATACCCATATTATAGCTTCTAATTATACTATTACTGATGTGTGGTAGATGTATTTGTGGGGACCTTTAGCCAGTTGTGACGTAACTCATTATTTATCCTGTCTACTTAGTTAAATGCCACAATTAACGAAGAGTAGTAATCAGTAATACAAAATGATTTGTACAAGATATCTTTATAGTACTAATTGTTTTAAAATAATTTCTAACAAAGTACATTAATTGCTACTGCACGAAGTCCCAATTTGATCAAGTATTGCAACTTCTTTTTACACTTTTGCACAGCTATTTAGCAAACGTGGTTATATATTGCAAATAAAATGACATGGCGTTTTAGACATTTTATACACCAAGTAGAACTACTTAACTGTATTTTCCTAAACTTTATTTTGTCAAGTGCTTTACACTCCAATTGTTTTACTAGCAGTCTGTTTATTGTTAAGATGAGAGAGAAGTGAAGGGAAGATGCGAAACCTATAGGCACATACGTGGTTGTAGTATGAGCATTTGTTTAAGTATTAGGTACGTATACTCTGTTTTTATTTTTATTATCCTTAAGAAGATAAGTAAATAGGATGAAATAACGAAAGTAAAATGATATAATTCATACTTACTCTGATTATTGCAGGTTAGAAATGCAAACATTGTAGGAGGCTGCTCCTACAAGTAAAGGAAAGGGCAGAAGAGTGAGCTTGGGAATGAATAAAAGATGTTTTTGGCGGTTTAGGATGTAGAACTGTCTTGGGAGTGAATATTTCAATATTAGAATATAATAGAATAGACGTACATTAGAAAAGAGACATTTTATTAGACGCAAGCTGGGCGAATGCAATGCCATGCCTTGCATCTGGCTAGTCAAGTAGTCGTGATTTTGGGTGAAAGTGACTCGAAGTTGAAACTTGAAGGAAGATTGAAATTTATGGTCTTTAGGTTAGCAAAGGAAGCTGGATTTCCCCAACCTGCCCCATTCATCTTCAGTTTTTAAGTTGATTGTGTCGTCTCTTGTAATACTATTAAAATACACACTCTTCCTTTCGGCACTATTTTACTAGAATGATATAAACATATATTATTATAACTCACTATCTATAACGTGTAACTCATTTTCCAAAGAATGAACAAAACAGATTGAATAAATCCCCTCGTGTTTGTATTTGCAATATTTCTTGTTTGTAAACAAAAATATAGCAAGTTAAAATCTTTACAATGACTCTTACACAAACATACAGGTATACCAGTAAGTTCCAATACACGTTTGTCGGCTAATAACTCAAAAACTAGAACAGATAGAGATATGGGAGTACTACCATTGGAAAGAGGCTGAACTAACTTAAAGATTGGTGTATGACACATAATTATTTGAAAGTAATTAATAGTCAAAAAATAATGATGAACAAAAATTAAATTTATACATGGGAAACCATAGGGAAATGACACTCGATCTTTATGAACTTTTGTAAGTTACTACAACTGCAATTTTAGTAAACTGTTATTATCATATTCAGATAACTTTTCCGGTTCATTTTTAATCCTATTAATTGGTCTTTTGTTCTTTGCTGGCAAAGTAGTATGCTGCGAAGGAATCGTGATTGAAAATCAATAGACCACCCACCAAGCTAATTGGATGGCCTATTCTTCTCCAGTCAAGATTCCTTCAGAGCTCACTGCTTAGCCAGCCAAGAACAAAAGATAAATTAACGAGATTAAAAATGAGCTGGAAAAGTTAGCTGAATATTGTAATAACTCTTGATCTAAGGCAATTGCTATTCAAATTATTTTTTTTAAATAAGCTTGCCATCTCTATCATTGCACTACTTGAATTTTTTTCCAACTTTTTCACACGCAAAGGGAGTTATTTCCATCCACAAATGCTTTTACTATTGCCACTCTCAACTCGTCAAGTGTTTTTGGTTTGGATCTGTTTTTATCGTTTCTATAGACTGACTCTGGACGTCTGGAGGAGTTAAATCAGGGCTTTCGAGGAGACTAAGCGAAAGGTCCAATTCAGGTTTCTTTAAAGTTTTCATGCAGAACAATAAGACCGTAATGGACTTTTCTCCACTGTAAAATGGTGGACCTAACCTTTCGCTTGGCCTCCTCGAAGCCCTGAATTAACTCCTCCAGACTTTTTCCTGTGGGGAATGATACGAAAGTCAGTCTATAGAAGCAATGAAAACAGATCCAAACCAAAAACACTGTTTGCTTTCTATTAAGCTTTGGAAAATGATTCAAGTTGTGCAAGGATAGAGATTGAAAACATATTTTTTAAATAATTTGAATAGCAATTGCCATAAGAGTTAACCGTTTACTAAAGTTGAAGTTGTAGTAACTTACAAAAGTTAATAAAGATCGAGTGTCATTTCCCTATGGTTTCCCATGTATAAATTTAATTTTTGTTCATCATTATTTTTTGACTATTAATTACTTTCAAATAATTATGTGTCATACACCAATCTTTAAGTTAGTTCAGCCTCTTTCCAATGGTAGTACTCCCATATCTCTATCTGTTCTAGTTTTTGAGTTATTAGCCGACAAACGTGTATTGGAACTTACTGGTATACCTACATCGTTTTCTGCATATAAAATGAGTCATATAGGCATAGTCTATATATGGTATTATTGTAATAATGTAATAAACATGTAAGTGTTGCCGAGTGCAATAAGCGTAACCATCCACGTGCAAAAGTTGTAAACTTTTGCAGAAAATATCTTTTTATTCATCTGAATTTCAGAAATCTGTATGTATTACAGTTGCTGTTGTTTCAGTGTGGAGAAGGAATAGGACAGCGTGACAATAAACGAACTTCTCGAACAATACGTGAGGATGAGTGGAATGAATTGAAGTGAGTGAGAATTTTGGTGTTAGGAGGCAACTACCTTGTTCATCTCTACTGCTACAATGTATATGCACACCTACTACCAATGAACACTCCTGTTATCAACTTCAAAAGTCATCCTCTTCCTCTTGATTATCATAATCATCATCACACAAACAAACTCGAGAGTAAAACGAGACAGGTCTCAATGAATATAATAAATATTCACTGAATCGAAACGAGAATCATTATCAACAATACCCAATAATGCAATTCTCATCTCATCACTGACACAATGAGATCTTAATCTCAATAACTGAATCCTTTTTATGCTTTCAAGTAGATACAACTTGTTAGCTAAATAAACTCTAATTTAATCTATTCATGCACCTAATAATAAATATTATTACGTCAAACTTGTAATAATAATTTGTGCAAATAATTCAATTCTGAACACTCTAAATAAAGTTGTTATCTAAGGATCGGACAAAAGAAACGTAACGAAATAGCTACAAAGCCCATGTAATACATTTTGACAAATGTAAACATCATTATAAACTAAATAATACATCTCTGCCCATTCATCAAGAAAGAAAATCCTTTCTAGCCAGTTCCTAAAAGGGCAATCTGGATTATCACCATCAAAGCAAGGAAACAAGTCTTATTATCTAACAATTAGATGAGAATTTATCGTCGTAGTTTCTTTTGTGCAAAAATAAAAAATTAAGGTGTGTCTTCATAGGTTACTTTTTGTACATTCGATTCAGACATGTAAACTTAATTATTTTCTGTCAAATTAATTGTAATGACAATGTTAATTTCTAGTCAAAGATTTAAAAAACCTTCCCCGAGGATCATTTATTTGCACAAATAGACGATAAACCAAGATATTATCACAAATGAATATTTATGGAAGGAGAAACTCGGACATTATACACACTAATGCTAATTTGATTTGTTTAAATTTTTCAAGTCATATAATAATTTCGTTGCAAAAATCCTTAATGTCATTAGTATGTTTACAAAAGTACAAAGTACTCATAGTATTGACACATTTCTTGATGAGTTGCCAGGATGCTTAACATTGAGTTCTCTACTACTATTGCGTACATCTAGCATTTTAGAAGTTATGGCGTGAGTGAATTGAGTTGACCTGACCTCAGAGACAAAACACTACAAAAACTTGCTTTTGAATTACTTGCGTATTATTTATATTTATTGCCCTCATACAAAATAATACACAATTGCTGTCTTCTTCTCTAGTCTGACAGAGGTAAATAGATACAGTTTTGAGTGGATTTTGCAACTTGTTTGTATTGTAAAACAATGTGCCAATTCACAGCAAAAAGAGTTTGCAAATCACTGTCAATGAAGGTCTTGGCAGAAAATTCAATAATTTTATCGAATTAATAATAAATTATAATACGCAAGCATACGCAGTTGTCAGATAACATTTTTAGCAAGTTTTTAGCGAATGAGAACAAAGTAGAACACGTTGTATTTATGAAATAAGATCCCGCAGATACTACGAAGGATTTTTTGTAAAAGTAAAATAAAGCAATTATAAAATGTATGATTTTATCAGAAATTATCAAATTACAGAGTCAACAAGTCGCCCTGTCGTGTGTATATCATAAATCTATTATTCTGGAAACAAAATCCATGACACGAATTACATAGACAATTAAATTGTTTTTTACCAATTGAAGTTAATATCAAAATGTAAACACATCACTAGTTATGGCTTATTAGCGATTCCAAAATCTGTACTTGATGTTTGTATTAATGACCCCATCTTCTCATACATATTAAAATCATAAAGCCATTAAAGCTTTGACCAAGACTTTGATTTCAATTAGTGCCAAACTGTGATTGCCAACATGCCAACCGTCTGTCCACAGACTACATCTTATTTGACACGAGTTGGAAGATTATTGAGTTTTGAAGTATTAGATGCATTTAAGTGGTTGAAGCCATGTCCTAGTTATTTTCATTTAACCCATTTGTATATGACCAATTTGCCAATAATTTCGCAATTTTGTTTGAAATAAATACGTATGTGAATGTAGGATGCGAGTTTTATTAGTGCAATTATATCTCATAGAGATGACAATGTCATATTGTAATGGTTTCTGTAAGTAATACAATTTTTGGACAGGAATAGAAAGGAGGGGCAGAGAACTAGCAGAAAATGCAATCTCTTTTAATTGTATCCTTTACAATGTGGTATTTTGTGAGCAATAAAAATAAGTACTCGTTTTTAGCCATATAGCACGTCCATACGAACAAAGAAGATAGTTTCGAAGACAGATCTATGAATCATCATCAGCAGTGCGTGAAAATGACGCTACAGTGTATACTTCTCTATTACCAAAGTGTTAGTATGGTTTTCCATTGTATTTTCAGTTACTATTCAAGTCCTAAACATCATGTAATAGCGTAATGACAAAATATGGGAAACTGTCAAGTCAGAGGAAGAAAACAGACATGTGAAGATGACTAAACACAAATCCTGAATTAAAAATGAATATTGAAACGTAATTGATTCACAAGGAATTTGAAAGTTTCATTTTTTGCTCTCATCTTTTACCTATACTTGTTTTTGTCTCTCCTATTTTCATTAGTACGATTTTGTAACGATCGTGAACTATTAATGTCCTCCTTGCTATACAAATGCCAACATAACTCAAGACTGAGTATGTAGGCACTTTTCTTTACATTTAATTACATCATTATTAATTGATCGTACTTGCTACCCACAATCTCGAAACAATATTCCTTTTCATTTCCAACTTTTCTCCTCACAAGTCCCAAACACTGGGTCAACAAGTATTGCACAATTACCAATATTTAAATCTTTAGAGGGGAAACGGAACTAGAAACTATTCATATTCATTTAATGCTGATGGATCTGCAAATGCAATTTACATTCGTGAAAATTAGTCATATGGTGCTATTTAATTTACATAATAAAATTGATTGTATTCGATGTCCTTTATTTTTTAGCAGTAAAAATGAAATTTATTTCAATTTAATTAAAACAGATGTCTTTGTTTAAATAGATGCGACTTTTGCGATAGCAAGGCTAAGTTCAGATGACTACTCGTTAGACATTTTCAGAAGTTTCTTTCATTCTGTTTAAAGTACTCCAGTACTAATAATATACAGGAAGTTCAATGTGACTCCCTGTAAAACTGTATGCATTGCTTGCAAATAATAATATACTCATTAGCTTAAGAAACATTTAATGCTTGTAATTGATAAACTGTCACTGCTTAAACTTCTTCGTACTTGGCCCTAGTCGTAAATTTCTGACAAACAAACTTTCCATTCCGAAAGGAATAATCCGTATACAGCCACTAACAGCGACTGCTTCACCTAGTAAATTAACGCTTTGTTCTTTTAGCTTTTGTCACACTATATTAGTGAATCCACACTTGATTCGGATCCAAAAATGATCCAGGTAGGATTTACAATATGAAAGAGTACTAGGTACCGGGACAAATGAATCTGACATGTGAAAAATGATAAGGATACAGTCTGCTATATAGAACGAATTAATTACACATTGTAATGTTGTAGGCGTTTACATTTCAGTAGTGTATAGAGATGATAAAAACAAAATCAATTGACGAGTGAAATTTGATGCACCCATCTATTCTTCATTAGATTTGGATACAAGAACAAGCCCATTCCGTAATTCGTCTCAATCGCCATGAGAGTTGTCAATAAAGAATGATTGATGACGAAGGAGAAATTAGCATTGCAACCGAATAGACACAATTAATATAGATTATACTATACTGTACATTTGAATTGATAAAATGTACAATGTTTTTAATCTGGATGTATCTACTGTGATATAGTAGAGCATAATGCATTTCTTAAATAATACGTCTGTTGCATCTAGAGAAGATATTGACTGCAGATATATAAATTTTCACATTACATCAGTACAGTAATACCTATAATTACCTGTTCATTGTATATTGTGTGGTTGATTAAAGCTAACGGATAGTAAATAAGTGCCATAAATATAATAGGAAAAATAGAAGGCAGATATTCAGAACAGAAAAATGTGGCTAATTGAAAAGAGATAACTTTTTAGGTTTTATTTACTGTGAATATGAAGACAGTGCTGAAAACTCGAGATTAAAATTAAAGTTGATTGCTAGTGAAAAGAAATTGTGAGTGTATGTAGTAGCGACAGGATGAATGCATGAATCTTTAGATACGCCGAGTCTATGTTTGGTATGGAAATGGACAGACAAATGGCTTTTATCCTGCAGTAAATCAAATCATGCACAAATGACAATGACTTGCTCGTTTAATTTTGATTTTTTTTCAATCCTTTGCTTTGACTACTGGTTACATGCAATTTATTTATTAAGTGTCTATGAGTAGCAATAAGGCTGAGGGATATTAAAGATATCTGATAGTATTGATTAAAAATAGAATAAATATGTACTTGTACGGATTATGGAAATAGAGAGTTTGTGAGGTTTACGTTGATAGTATAGAAGTTGGAAGAGCAACCTTTAAAAAGAAAACGAAATGTGTGCATAATTGTAAAAATGGTTGACCCAGAAAATAAGGCTTATTTTCTTCCTTCGCTGACATTTACAGCATTGCTCTCCTGTCTACTCATCGACTCAACTAACCGTGATCTGGTCAATAGTCGACAGAATGAAAAGCTATGCATTCCATTTATCATCATTGCCTTCATAATTCATAACAACTAACACAAGAGCTATCGCTTATTCTCAGAACGGCTCTTCTCTTGCATCCCACTTTGCAAACAAGATCGCTGCACATTCCTTTTTGCCAGCACTACGAAAATTGGAGTTGAGCAGCAGTCACTGCAGCGATAAATATATGTTATAGTGATGTAGGGACAGAGAAGCAGATGAGAAGTAGAGGCCAAAAGCAAAGATTTGATTGCCATGATTTTTATTCTCTTAAAATAAAACTTTTTCTTTTTAAGTAGGCATTCAGAGAGTACTAATCCAATCCAATAATGCACATGTTTTGCATTTAGCATGAATGTTTTTTGTTTCCTACAACGAATCGTGATAATTTTAAGTATTCAAAGTAAAGTTCAATGTACAAATGCAACAAAAGATGAGCACCATACATAGCAGTACATTACAACTACAACTCCACTTGAGCTAGCCTCTCTAAACAAAATTCGAAATGAACGAGTGCGTATTTTTTATTGAAAGTGTGTTTTTTATACGAGATTTGCCTTTTTAGTGTACAACAAATTTATCTATGCTAGATAAGTCCAAAGATCTACAAATTCTCCCAAGTGTCTATATTGCTAGCAGACGCCGTAATTTATTCAAGTACCTACGTAATTGTATGGCGTGAATAAAAATGGAGATAAAATCTCTATTCGATTGTAGTAAAATATGATAGTATTGATCTCTTGTTATCTAACCTGGCAATTTTGCTTAGTGATCAGCGTTAACTAGTTCGGGCTTGTTTGAACTTTGCCATATTCTCCCCATCTTTTAATGACGCTATTGTGTTCATTATCAATGAATCGTGTCGTGTTGGCAAATGTACATTTTTGTAAAAAAGGGAAATGCATTTTGGTCATTTCAGATTAGAGTTGATTACACAAAGAATTTAAATAGAGGTACACACATAACTTATAGTTAATGTGATTACTAAATTATATTTTTGCCATCTCACTATCAGATTGTTATAATACTACAGATAAATAGAGAAATTATTTGAGTGAAGATGCTATTTGTTATACATGATATCTACATGACCCACAACATTCACAAAAAGTTGCTACGATTGAGAAAAGCAATTTCAATATTTGCAACATTTCTGCAGATATTACTTGCATATTTCATCATTGTTAAAAGATGAATATTTTCGCTTAAACTTGTAGAGTTACGAAATCAAGTGTCTTGAAGGTAAATGACATAATAATGGAACTAGTAAACTGCAGGCAGGCAGGTACTCTGAAAAAAGACAGTATATTATTACCATTTGAGGTAGGCAAGATGAAGAAAATGACAGTTATAATAATTAATTCGCAAAAGGTTTACTTTTAGGTAAATAACAATCTGCAACAAACAGAAATTAGTTACCTCTTCACTTGTATTACTATATACTCGTCTCAATAATTAATTGTTAATGTGATTTAGTTATTGGCAGAATTTGCAAAACGAAAACTTACTCAACATAGATTGATATTAATTATAAAATATTGCATCTTATTTACCTACAGAGTTGTCTGTAAGATTATGCAAATAAAGGATCCCTAAATAAAGATCTTATAATAATATTGCATAGTAGATATTACGTATTATTTTTTTTCGTTTTCGATTTCTACTTGGGTGAGTTGTCGGCTTGACTTTATATAACCTGTCGATTGTATGCACCTTTAAGATATGGTTTGGCACACTTGTGTTGTATTTAAATGTAGATAGTAAATGTAAGGTATAGGCAGTGTCTCAGTCAGTGGTCATGTCAAGTCACTAAAATGGCCCAAGCAAGGCAGACAAACAAGTTGGACTGCAACTTAAAAAAAACTGAAGTTGAATTATATTAGAAGGAGCTCATCACATCCTCATCTGCAATTCTGTAATGCATTCTCCATCTCACAGCCCATCAGCTCATTTTGATTGAGCTCATCTTCTCTCAACGTTTCCGTTTTCACTTCCTAAATCGAATGCTAAACATTCGACTTATTATTCCATTACGTAGCCAGATATTAGAAACAGTCAGTTAGGACGCACTACAAATGCTCATACGAAAGATGTTTTTCTTCGTAAAGAAAATAAAACATGCTCATCTATCAAAAGTCATCTTTTGCTCATCTATCCTGTCCTGACTTGTCTGTTATATCATACTATAACAAAATAGAACACATGTACAAAATAATTATTAAAGATCTTTACAATCTAATGTACATATAAACCTACATAAGAAATGTGCAGTGTAATCTTCATTTTGTCTCATTATTCTACGAGTTGTACAATAAAAGTACACCCACCTGCTATGCTACTATGTAGTGACTGACTACTTTATTATAGCACTTACTCATCCAAGTAGGTATATACAGTTAATTCTATATTATAAATGTACCAATCTGAAAGGAAATTATTTATTTTACCGTGTGTACTATTTACATGCTTACATAAAAGAATTATATAACAAGCAATAGAAGAAAAATCAACAAATACACAATTGTGACTATGTTATTGTAACTTTGTAAATGAAAATGAATGTTTACATAACGCATATATGTATTATCCAACTATAGAATCCATAGATAGAGACGAGAGTGAATCTTCATTTCCCGCAGTGCCATAAGACAGTAGACAGACAACTACTAGCTATCCATAATAATAAGTAAACAAGTTGAATGTACGTTTAATTTCTCGAATAAATACTAGTTAAACAAATAAGCACCTATCTATACCTACCTATATTAAAATATTTAAATTAAATCACTAGCCAAACTTGTCGATTACAAGAATATGTGTTATGAATGAAAGAAACAAAAAAGGGAGACCTACTTTAGCTGCACTAACCATACTATAACTACCGTAACTACTAAGTTAATTAATGAGTATAATGCTTCTAGTTGTGAGGGATAATTTCGAGTAAATTCTCGTGAATTAACATCTGATGCTTACGTTGTGAATGGAGAGTGAGTGGCTATCCATGTAAAAGTGGCAATTCCTCCTGTCAACTTTGCTACTGCTATGCGTGAAATCCATAACCCTTGCCTTATACAACACTGTGAGATACTTCTGAACTCTTATTCCGATAACTGCTGTGCTATCTCCATATTTAATCTTTCCGTATCAAAACAGACCGGACGATTGTTGGTCGTCTGATACATGTATGTACAAACTCATACATGACTTATGGCTTAAGCATTACAACAATAAAAATATTCTTGAACTGATAACAATTTACTTAAGACGAGTCAACACACGTTGCACTGACACATGTTCAAGAATTGGCAAACGACACATAATATCCTCCTCGTTGTAGGTAGGCACACTACAAATACATACACACCTTTTTTAGGTATATTATAGCTTGCATTTTGCATTCTTACCGTTACGTAGTCGTTGCAGTATATTTTGAAGCATTACTCTGTGTACATGAGTGTGTTTTTAATATTTTCCATCTTATTTCATTGAATCAGGAATGAGCTTTGTTATTGTTACACAGGTTATACGGATTGAACGTATTATCAGATGTGCCATTACGTTGCTTTAGAGTCACTACACGTGAAATGCAATTGTAATGTACCTGAGCAAGAACATTCTCCAAAGCATATTAAGACCACTATAATATTCATTTTTTTTCCTTATAGATGTAGAGGAACCCATCCTCTCTTGTCTCATCTTACTTAGCTACGTTAGTTGAAGAATTGTCTGGCAGTTAGTTACTTACGTTAGGGCAACCGTTTTCTTTCTGCTCATTTTAGTTTTGGGTCTTCTTGTCGACTGTTGTCCGGTAGGACACTCATCGTCTATCTTGTCTGTCCTGATGTCTGTTAGGGCCACTTGCCTTATCTTACCTATTTTATAATATCTTAAAATCCTGTCGTGCTACCTAACGAACATTTTTTTCTGAAACTAATTGGCCGACTTGTCTCATCACTGATCCTTTACTTCTCAAATTGTGAATGGCCATTCCGAACCTCAATTAAGTGCATCTCCAACTATAAACGAACCACTTTTACTTGTCAACATTATTATTGGCATTATATTTTTAAATTGCTCCCGCACTACACTGCTCACATGAATTTTCTAATAATCAGTGAAACTGTACTACGAGGAAAACGGAACTTTTTTTCCAATTATGTGATCAGCAACGTTGTGCTTCACTTCAATTACTGAACACGGAGAACAAATCTTATTTTTAGAACGTCATAATTGCATCCAAGACTTCCTGCTCTTATTCAATTCTTCGTATTTTGTACCTGTACATCTTGCTACATGAATTAACTTTGTACAACTTTTATTCAGACACTTAAACTTGTAAATAAAACATTTTACAAGGACCAAGTGTCCATTCTGTTGTGAAAAACTGTCAAACTACTTACATCAGGAAAAGACAAGAGAAGTACGACAACATTGCAATATCTACAATGGAGCTCTGCAAAAGTTTGCGGTCTCTTTTATGGATTTGCTTATTAGCCTCCTTCATTAATGTCTTCACACAAGGTAAATTGACATTTTTTAGATTTTTTAACATACTAATAATTTAATGAATTCACAGAATTGCTATTTTGTATTCATCCAATTCATACTGCAATGAAGTATGAATGCAGCAGTAGTAGCATAAGATTTATAATTTTATATCATAATCATGGCTCCAGCAATAATCTTGAAAATAAGGAGTCTAGATGAGAGATGAGAGTGAAACAATTCATTGATTCAGATCAGAGTAAAAACATTGTAACTAAGTACTTTTCTATATATTATGCTCAATAAAATATGATTGAAATTGGCTTTTGAAGTCCCGGTCAGTTTGAAGGGAACCATCAACGAAGCATATTATTATCTATATTATCTAATAAAATTGGCGTATGTATTGACATTGTTGCTGAAATAATATAATATTGATACATAATTCATAATTGTAACTGCTGATGTAGTTCCAATTCTTTCAGCTTGCAGTGTATGTATTATTATCAAATGTAGTCAGTTAATTTATGTTTTAAGTTAATCTTCATGTTCTTAAAAGAAAGTACTTGTAGTATCCCAAGCTGCTATTAAGAGCACATTCTGAAACTGATGTCTGATAGTAAAGGTATTATAGATAGCTAATATTGTTACATCGAAAGAAATCGAAAGCCATTATTATGTGAGACATTTCTTATCTTACTTATATTGTATTTATGTACATCAGGGCCTTAAGTTATGCCGGAATTAGTAATACGATATAGTTAATTGTATGAATGTACAGGTGCTCTCATGCTTATATTGAGCAATGAATTTGGCAGCAAACAGGCTATTACAAAGATGTAAGAGGTTTTGAATTGGGCTATAAATGAGCAAACACGGAATTATTATGCATTTTATTAAGTCAATAGATGCATTCAACTCGTTTTCTTTACATTTATGGGTGACTTATTAGGTACTGAATGCTTGCAAGAATAAGGAATAAATTTTTGACTTGTTTCTTTGCCATTAATCTTGTCAATGCATTCACTTCATGAAAGTCACCAGAATAACCATGCAGATTAACCATCAAGTGCTTTCTGCATAATACATTTCAGGAAAACAAGTTTTCTGGCTCAGAAGACGTTCTCCATTCTGTTATGCATTAATAGTCAAAGGCACCTAATAAACAAATTATGATAAATCACAAAAGTGCCAAGTTTGAGAAGAACCTTTTAGAGCAGACAGGCCAAAATTGTAATTCTTTTTAATGTATTCATGACACTTTTCATTGCATTGCTAGATCGTTGCCCCTGTCTGTCACTATTTAGAACCGATCTAACTCATTATTGCATATTATGCTTACCTGGCAGGTAATTATAGAGATGATATGAAAGATTGGTTGCAAATTAGCAATAACACTTTACATCACAAATCACAACAACATCTTTATTACTAAATAGCCTGTCAGAAACGCCTACATCTAACGAGACAGGTATGACTACCCAGAAGAAATATGATATACTTAACAAATTAACAAAGTTCACATAACCTCAATTAAACCAATTCAACAATTGGGAAAATATTTTTTAACACAAAAATATTACCAAAAAGAGCTTCTTCAATCTAAACGTTTACCTTTTCTTTAACCCTTTTCATTCAAGTAGCCGGGTTTGCCATAAAAGGTATGATAAAAATGATGCACCTACTGCATTGCATTGCCTAAGTATTTCATACAATTGCACAAATGATCAACGACATTGTATGCTTATGGTATATTCGTGGCTTATGCAATTTATGCATTATACAATTTTTAACACTTAAGCAGAACTAAAATAATTTTCTAATGTGGTTAATTCTACTTAATTCATTTTTTCTGTGATTTTCACCATGTGATTATCAATAAAAGGCTTCTGTTTTCGTTTGTGACTATATTGCAACTAAAGCTACGATCCTTTTAGCTAAAGCTGTAACTTTAGATCTACTTTCATTATAGGTACAATGTAACCAAGTCTGTAAAATCATTCTCCCAGTCAACATTTAGAAACTGATCAAGACCCAAGACATTAAAAACTTTCATTTTGTTTATCCCTGAGCAATAGCTATGAATAATCGCATGATATAAAAAGTATAATATGGGACAGAATGAGACAAACTTTATTAAAACATGTAAACTTTTTTCTCCTTTACAACTTTATAAATTACGACCCAAATGTAATGATATTTCCTTATTTTCAATAATTTTTATGAGTAGTAATTAGACACAAATGAGACAGCCATTAGTGTACCATAAAAAATGAAACTGTCGTTTTAGCTTTGTAAAAACAGAAAGTATGCCCAAGGAAAGCATTTTGAAGGATCAAATTTTTATATTAATGGAACTTCATAAAATACTTTATCACTTAAGTAATTTTTGACGTTTAACGTCAAGTAATTACCTACCTATTTACCCTTATCTCTAAATAGTTCTCTAAAGTAGGTAATTCTGACAGAATTAACTGCGAAAATGAAAACGGTTAGCAGTAATATTCATAATTACTATTATGATCTGTTTTTATTATTCATAATCATGCCGTTATAGTAGTTACCAGTAATAAAATTCAATATTTAGCATTTTAAATACGGGAAGCTATAATAAAGCTGTAGATGAAGTAGTGAAGTGGCAAAGACTTATAACTTTCCCTACATATCCGTCAAAATATAATTTAACACTTGATTGTTGGAAATTCTTAACTGGTAATGATTAGCAAGCTCGTCCATGTCATGTGGGACCCATTGATCATGATAAATGTTGTGTGAATTTGCAGAATAACATACAATGGCTAATTTGCTTCACTAATCGTTTTCTCCTACTTTATGTACATTATATGCATAACAGCTAACTAAATAGCGTAAGAGTACATGTACTAAATGCATGTATTTACCTTCTGTATAAATGTAGCATTTAGCTACGTTAAAATCTTATCATTGTAGTAGTAGAGAATTCTTAATTAAAAATATGTGTTAATAAAGAGCTTATTCGCGTGGATCTAATTGAAAGCGCTTAGCTACAGCTCATGGCATAAGTCAGTTAAGACTTAATAAAACTACCTGCATTACTCTTTGAGTCGCGGCGACATTTGTTATCGTCTTCTGTATGTCTAACATGTTCAAATTCATTGGTGGACATAACGTGAGAATTTTTCTCACCAGTTAAATAGCTTGTTCTTGTAGAGTAGCAAAGTTGTGGAGTAAGGCATTTGAGGAAATGTTGAGAGCAAGTGAGTAAACTTGTAAATAAAAGAGTTTCGTATGCTCTGCAATCTTGCAAAAAAGATTTCCTAGTCACTGCTACAGGTAAATTATGCTATTATACTATTTGCATTTACGTTTTGAGATTTACTAAAAGAAAATTATATAGTGCACGTTACATAGTGAAGAGTAATGTGCATTATTTGCTTTGAAGCAAAAGTACTTTACTTACACTTAAAAACGCATTTTAGTTACTTTCAAATTACATTATTAGTAACTACTAGTTAATACACTTAATTTTTGGCCTAATTTCAAGTGATTTGTCATTCAATTGTTAGAAATGCATATAATAGAAGAGGAATATGCAATATTAAGCTGCAAAGGAAGTCTGTGCGCGTTTAATATTTATTTGCCAATTTTACCTACAAATATTACTGTTATTATTGCTCATAAAATCCACTTTGTGTTTTCCTGTAGCTCTTTGTTATATTTGCGATATGATCTGATCATCATTTCTTTCCGTAAGCTTAATCCAGGCCGTTCATCTGCATTCACTTATGAATTCCTTGTCTAGTTTGACAGAGTCAATATTGCTTACTCGTGAGCGAGAAATAAAGTAAAAGTACATAACACTTGTAATAAATATGATATAGCAATCTATAGGGAATACAATTACTTGCATAAGATATATGCACGAAGATTCCTATTATTATGTCTATATCGATGATAAATACCTACAATCATCTAACAATGCATCAGACATCAACGAAAACGTAAATGCTACTTATTTAAACAGTAAAGCTCTTCTGATGAAGAGGCAGCTTGAGATAAACGTAACACTGAAGGCGTTTCATATTTCAAGCTTCACGACTCAACTCCAATCTTATATGATATATTATAATGCTTCACAATACAATGATTGAAGGATCAGATGGAAAGTTATTCCCTTTTCGTGTATCCACCCACCGATAATATACCTCCGTTTCGTTCTCCTCTACTCAACTTGTCAAATCTAAGTGCTAAGTTGACACAAAACTTATTGTAAGCGATGAATCCAATGAATTACTGTCTTCCTTAAAACGGTGAATACTTAAGGCTATTTTCTAGATAGACAAGTTCAAGAGCAGGAGAAATAGACGATAAAAATAACTTTACACATCTAATAATACTCCAATACCTAAATTCAAGTTTAAAACATTTTATTGACTCTTTTCACAATAACACAAAACATATTTAGCTAACCTACTTACTATTCCATATTTATGCAGATGGAAATTTAGTAATCATAGCTTTCAGTTTCACTCGAGATTCTGTGACTCCATTCGGTGCCTATATACTCATATAATTCCGTGAGTGTGCTACAATCTATATACTTATAAGTCTTGTTATTAACACGGGGCATATTTTAAAAGCCTTTTTGCTATTTTTTTGGCTATTTTGCGAATATGAATTTTTGGGAACCTTTTCTTTTCGTACTATTCGGTTTGGTAGTAACTTGGTATTACTGGTAACTATTTAGCTACTACAGATAGGATGTAAATCTGCACTCAGTCAGTATTATTTGCTAGAAATAGTGAATTCTCTACTGTATTTGTATTTTACCTACCTAAAGTAATAATCTCAATTTAGTTTTACAATGCTTCATACGCAATTAATTATGTTTCTTATTTTGAGTTCATTTTTCCTTGCAATCAAAAGAGAATGCAAGATACCATCCTATAAGTACAAGTACCGATATGCGTATTAATAGATAATTAATTTTCTTTTGCAGGAATGTACCAAAGGCAACTTATATCTGTGTTAGAAAGGACAATGAGCATATTGAGCATTGAAATAAAATTGTTTCTTGCAGAGAAACTTGAAAGAAGGATTTAGACTTTAATTTGTAAGACCTCGTAGGTATATAGTCTGTAATATTGGTATTCCTTCGCTTCGCTTTATTCACCTGCCAACAGTAATCATCGCTGTCAGAATCACCAGTCATTAGGAACGCATCTCTTTCCCTTTTGGCTAAGCAGTTGTGGTAGATGTACATAGCTACTTTAATTGTCTATTACTGACTGTGAATTTAATTAATTTGGCGTTTCTTACATACTTTACATTACACAT
Source organism: Tomocerus qinae (assembly GCA_020055645.1). Lineage (NCBI taxonomy): Eukaryota > Metazoa > Arthropoda > Collembola > Entomobryomorpha > Tomoceridae > Tomocerus > Tomocerus qinae. The sequence goes on from CM034549.1 coordinate 29,885,896, forward strand.
TTACAGAAGTTTGGTAACAACATCAGTAATTGCTTAACCTTGCTAACCATTTCGCACTCAATTACTACTGACCACTTGAGATGTTTTTGCCACCTATGACTATTGTCATTCAGATTTACAGATTTTGTGTGATTGACCGTTAAGGACAATGAATACTCACTCAATTTATAACTAACCACTTTTATAATTCAGCCGCATTCACAAATAAATTAATAATTGTCAATCATTCATACGGAAAACTGAAGTCCAAAATTTTAAACACATAGAATTTTATTTTTGAAGCATTAAGTGAAAAAATATTTTTAAATTAATTGCTGAAATTGGCAGCTATCCCCTAAAAATGCATTGATGCAATCGAATTGGTGTCGTTTAATTTATAGGTTAAATTAAACTATAATAATTATTATGAATTTGTGATTGAATTGGAAAAAATCAATGATATAAATGTTATTAAAATACTGACTTCTTATTGAATGCAAGGATGACATGCTTTTCTAGAGACATTTTCAAGGTGAAATGTCTTTAACAAAGTCAAACCGTTATCTAATTTTAAAAGTAATTGCAAATCCTGAAAAACGGAGGACAATGTCCAAGACAAAATGTAATCATCATTTGAAACAAATATTTATATGATTTAAGCAAGATTCTTGATTTTGACAGCTATCCCTTTGCTATTACGCACACCAATGTCTTTTCACTTCCAAATCAACACCATACAATCTTCGACTAAACGCAACTATAAATTATATTTACGAAATCACAATAAATAGATGCCAATAAGCAACTTATTCCTCTGCCTCCACGAATAATGAAAAAATGATGATAAATTGTTGTGGTTAAAGTCCCCATTGTTTACAATTGTGGAGAATTGATCAAAGCTAGATGTCAAATGTCAGCATCGTTATCCTAAGTATGTAGGCATTACTTACTGAAACAAAAAAATTGACAAAAGGTAAATTTGAAAAGTTATGAAAGAGGGAAAGCCAATAGCGCAAATGTTTACAGTGGCGTACCTAGTCAAGTTATATCCTAATACCTACCTTGAGTCAGGTTAAGGGTTAGACATACACATAATGCTCATAAAAATACGTTCTCATTACACAATCTGCATCCTTACAAGCTTAATCACGCAGATATGCTTTAGTATAGCATAGTATAGAATCTTAAATGGTTTTACTTATTTGTGACATGACTTTATATATATTTTGTTATGTATATCAGGTATATTTATACGTAGGTAAGTTAGGGATAGTAATTCTGACATTTATGTGATAGCATGGGCGAGCGAAGCAGGTGCATTAGTTAGATGTAGCGGTCGACTTGGTTTTCATTTGTTACGTATGATTAGAAATCTTACGTACATTATGTAGTTAGTTAACCCCAGAACAAAAGAGTTGCATCTAGGAGTAGAGAACGTGCTTATATAATGGTAGTAATAATATTAATAATAACAGAGTAGAGCTAAGTCAGTCATCCCAAAGTTCCGGCTGTTACAAAACCACGAGTTGAAACAGAAACTTCCATCATCAAACCAAAGCAAAGGCAGAATGATGAGAAATCAGATAGAAAAAGATAATAATACTCTCAGTAATTACAATAATAAAGATAGGTAAGTCGAGCTGAGGTGACGTGCTTGACACACATTTCCATCCTCTCTATACGAACTCACCTAAGCCTCCTCCTGACGTTCTTCTTCGATATCCAAGCATGCCCATTCCTTACAATTCTTTACCTCAGAACTGTCCTAGGAAATGCCAAGCCGAATACAGAAAATCTTGAAACAAAGTCAAGACTAGGTTTTTCTGTGGGGGAACAAAGATGAAAAGAGAATCTCAATTTTATGGTGAATTATGTAGCTACCTAAATGTGCTTGGCTGATATGCAAAAACACACAAATGTACTGTTCGTGCCTACACAGAAGTACAACACATTTATTATGTCGTCGTGACACAATGCTAAATATCAATGACTAAACTAACCAAAGCAACTACCTTTCGCTTTAATACCGTTAGCAGTACTAATTGTGACAAGCTATGTTACACGGTGGTTTCCAATCTCCGTTCCCTGAACATCATTAATAGCATTAGACATGCACATTTTAATTTAAGTGCATTCAAAAACCTTTGTAACAGTAGTAGGCAAGACAGGGACACCAAAATGATGTCACTCAATGTACATCCATGGCAAGGGAGTAGGAGGACATCATTTGTGTTGTTAAATTCCTTAAATCCTTCGCTTCAATTCATTCGGTCCAATTTCTAACTATTTGTCAATAGAAGTGCATTACAGTTTTCCTTAGCAAAAATAGGTTGTTGCAGCAGTAGTTATAAATGCAGTTTGTATGTTCAGGGATTGTAGAAATCTTATTAGCAATAAATAGTTTAATATTATGTGCAATACAATTTGTTCTGCTATTCAGTAGCCGATAGAGTGGTATTGGGTACATGCTAATACTGTTATTAGTAGATTGTAGATTAGCATTGCCAGAGAATGTCACGTAATACAATAGCCAGGATGGAGTGTGAAGTGTGCAGGGCGAACGGAATGTGCAATATAGGATGATTTTCTAGTTTATTTGGTTAAACAGGTTAGGAATCCATTATTCATTCATTCCTTTCCGCGTTCGGCTTGTTATTACAGACTAAGTTTGCTGCAAGGTGAGAATTCAAGATTATCTCTCCCTCTTGACGTTTCATTTTACATGCATTTTCATATCAAACTAGTTCACTTTTACTGTGGGAAATCTCTCTGCATTAATTACTAAGATTTAGGTCTATTTGTTCTTTAGCCAGGTAGCAAACTAGCAAATAGTACTAACAAGGGGCTATTTTATTTATTTGCAAAATTGCAAATGCATATACCTATGTGGATTATCCTCTGTTGTTTTGAGATATATATGTCATTCCTTCCTAAGTTGCACATGCGAATAGTCTTTAATCTTGACAGTGTAATGAAAAGTTACTCTACCGAAACTAAAACCATGATACCTATTTATCCTTTTAGCATTGCTAAAATTATTGCGTAATTGCTTTTCATACCTATATACTTGTGTGCAATTAGTAATAGTTCCTAGGTACTCATCCAATGAATATCTCAAGTAAATTAATATTGTCTACTCTATGAATTAATTTATTAATGATTTTAACAAGGATGTAACGTGGCATGAACAACGAGTACAATGTTTTCAATGAAAAATGTGTTTTAATTAAAGGTGCGAATGTGCGAAGAGTATACCGACGAAACGGAAATTACGGTCGACGCATTTCAGCGCCCCAAATCTCCTCAGTACTGCAAACACCTTCACGGGTCTTCCGTGTCCATGAGCCAATTTTAGAGGCATCGGAAACGAGGCGCGTGGGAAGTGTGATACCGAGGCCGAGCAACCAACTACGGCTACCTTCCATCGATAGACAAGATCAGCTGGCAGAGGAGACGGAAAGTTCTGGCTATTCCTATGCTTCACCTGATGTGACCACCGGAAAACCAGGATATGCTTACAAACGACCAGCTCCGATTGCTGAATATCAGGAACAGGAAAATCCAGAGGAAGATGTATACAATAATGAGACACCGGTAATGAAAATAGATGAAAAAGGAACAATATTATTTCAATCATATGATCTGTTAGATTGACAGGTTATTATCATGAAATGCAGATTGATATTAATTGGTGTTATTCTGATATTGCATTTCAGGACGAAACGGTACCAGAAAGAGAAGCAGAAATTCCAGATCAATTGCCTGCATTTGGATTGGTAAGTAATCAAGAGGTAGATGCAGAGGGAATTCAGCCAGAGAGTGATAGCCTACCTCAGCCAGTAAATGACAAGCCAATTGCAGAATTTTCAGGTGAGTTAGAAAGTCGAATTACGAGAATTGATGAATTGGAGAAATATTTGTAAAAATAATTTTTTTTTCTGATTTTCACTAGGTTCAGACTCAGATGCGCAATGTAATGAAAACGACCATGATTGCTGGCCACACGGCTACAAAGGAGTGATTCGTGGAGAGGCAGGAACAGACTACCCGATTCTCACAGAAATAATCCCCACTTCTTTTGATTGCAATGATGTTAAATATTCTGGCTACTATGCTGATACAGATGAGACAGCAAGATGCCAAATATTCCATATTTGTCTCCGAAGAAATAGACACCGTAAAACACAAAAGTGGTCGTTCCTCTGTCCAAATGGAACGGTTTTCGACCAAGGGAACTTTGTATGCGTTTGGTGGGATATGGCTCCAGAATGTAATCGGCAAACTGTGGAGCCTCTTTATGACCTTAATGCAGCCTTAGGGTGGGATAACATTACGGAAACGGATTTCGATGTAGATAGCGTTATGCATGCCATGGGGGATTCTCAAATGAGTCGGAATTTTGAAGAGCAACCATTCCAGCAAAGTTCATCCAGACTGAAAAGTACTATCGTGGAAAAACCTACCCGGAGACCTGCCGTTGTGAGAATGCGAGTTAAATCTAGAGTTCCTTCAGCACAACAACAATCACGAAATGCAGCTTACAGAATTCCAGTCCGTGTTTCCGATGGAGCTAGGGATAGAACTGCTTTGAAGCCCGTCACGAATAACATCGGAGATTCTCCCGAGACTGAACACGACACCGGCGAATCTGCAACTTATGAAACAAGTTTGAGAACTGAACAGAACTCCGAGGCTAGGTACAAAACAAAATCTGCTTCCGCATTACATAAATCCCAATCGGAAGCTTATGAAGAAAAATCGAATCCTGAATCTATTCGTCCTTATATTGTGAATAATAGAAGACCATACGTGGATAGGGAAGAGGCAACTACAGAATTATATGACGAAAAGATTCCTGTTGTTGTTATGATGCCAACTCAGCAAAGATTTCCAGACGGCTCCGAGGGCATTGTTAAAGTTCCAGTAATAATCATGAAAGCCAAACAAAAGAGTCCCAATTATTCCGAAAATTACGAAGCTGCTACTCCAGGAACAAGGTATTTACCTCCTTCCAAAACAACAGAGGAATATGATCCTGTAGAACAACCGATTTCAACATCTGCACCGCAATATTTGCCACCTACTACAGAAGAAGCTCAATACGACCAAGAGATAGACCAACAATCCCAGCAACCAGTCTTTGTCGATGAAGAAAAAGACGAGGAATCCAATTCCGAGATAGATGAAGGATATAGATATCCCAAGCCTCCTAGACAAATTATAAAAGAACCCGCTGTAGAAGTAGTGGCCACTACAGAAGCGTCAGGCTACGGGTACCGCCGACCAACAACAACTGCTGAACCAATTTATGTCCAACAGCAAGAAGAGACGACCACTGAAGCAGGATACAGATACCGAAGACCGACGACAACAGCAGAACCAATTTACGACGAACCATCTACAACGGAGGCAGAAGGATACAGATATCGCAGACCAACCACAAGAGAACCTGAATATGTTAGACAGGAGGAACAAGAAGTTTCTACTCAAAATATTCAAGAATATTCTACCACAGAGAGATCCCAATCTAAGGAATATTTACCTCCTAGACAGGAAACCACAATATCCCCTGCCGGGGCATATTTACCTCCTAGGCAAGAAACTACAGTTTCCCCTGCTGGAGCATATTTGCCTCCGGTACAAGAAACTACAGTTTCCCCTGCTGGAGCATATTTACCTCCGGTACAAGAAACTACATTATCCCCCGCTGGAACATATTTACCTCCCGTACAAGAAACGACTAAATCTCCAGCTGGAGCATATTTACCACCTAAAGGAGAATCTACGGAATCACCTCCAGGAACTTATTTGCCACCAAAGGAACAAACTACAGAAACACCACCTGGAACATATTTACCACCGAGACAACAACAAACTGCTGAATCTGCGACGACCAGATATTTGCCACCTAAACGAGAACAAACAACGAAATCCCCTGTAGGAGCATATTTACCTCCCAAACAAGAACAAGCTACTGAACGTATAGTGGAGGCTACGGAAGCTCCCACAACTCAAGAAGTTCGTACTACAACTCCCGCTGCTCCAAATACTTACCTACCACCGAAAATTAGAGAAGAACGTCCTGAAATACCTACTACAGACTCTCCAAATGCTTACCTACCTCCGAAGAAACCGGAAGAACGACCTGCAGACTCTAGCACTCAAGAAGCCCGTACCACTACAGAAGCTTCTTCTCCAAACGCATATTTGCCTCCAAAAATCCAGGATCAGCAGTCAGACACAAATAAAATCTCTACAGGCACAAGCTCTTCGACTGGACGTGCAATCACTCAGAAGATTTCTTCAGAGACTGTGGCAAAAACTAGTGAAGATATTGTTTTACCTGGTGTGGATACTAAAGAATCTTCAGAAGAATTCACTGATGAACAATCTTCAGAAGAAGCCAATGAAGTTACTAATCCAGCCAAGGAAGATATCACAGAAAAATATCACTTGCCAACACCTTCCACTCCTGTTGTTACACCAGATTCCGAAGATTTGGGAACACCCTCTCAATTATACAATGCAAATGTTCGACAACAACTCTATGCAAAAAATAAAAATAATAAACCAAGCTCCAATGATGAAAACGTAGAAACCGTGGAATCACAGGAAAAAATTAACGAAATTATCAGACAATTACAAGCAGGCGTGGCAGAAGCTGAAGATAGCAATGGAAAGAAAATAGACTTTGCTCAATTCGCAAAAATAAATGCAAAAATTGCTCTGGTCGTTCCTCAACGTAACGGCACATCTCAAACTGCACAAACACTAATTTTCGATTCGTCAACAGAATCGGTGACAGAAGCTCTGAAGACTATCCCATCTTCTGTATCTCCTTCGTTGGCATCTCCTTCACCATCCAGCGAATCTCTTCCTTATATTGAAACATATTTGCAAAACCCATTTAAGAATCAAGACTTCACATCGATTAATACCCCACAGTATGAAATAAATCTTCCAACAAAGGAATTTGAAAGTCACTCGGTAGAAAACTCCATAGATGATCGGAAGCAAAATCAACAGCAATTTTCTGGACAATACGAGGTTTCCAGGAACAATTTTCAAGTCCAGCAACCACAAATTAGCAATTATATTCAACCCCAAGTTTCAATTCCGAACCAAGGGATTCAACATCCCGTTTTATCTACAGTAGTTTACAACCAGCCTCCTGTTCAGTCCACACAAAATTTCATTTTACCAATCGCTTCCCCCACATCTCAACAAATTAATCCTCAGCAACTGTTTTTCCAGTCGCAGTCCCAACCCCAATCTCAACAATTACAAGAGCCAGTTTACACTCCCCCGTTACCTCCTCAAGTTTCTCAGCCACAATACCAACAAAATTTTATCCAACAATCTCCTCCACCGCAAAATTACTTACCACAATCTATTCCGCAACAAACCTTTGTCCAGCAATCTCAACCTCAACAAAACTTTGTCCAGCAATCTCAACCTCAACAAACGTTTGTCCAGCAACCTCAACCTCAGCAAAACTTTGTACAACAACCTCCGACTCCACAACAGAATTTTATTCAGCGGATACCTGAACAAAACAATTTCGCTCAGCAAGCACCTCAGCACCAGCAGCAGAATTTTGTTCAACAGCAACCTCAACAAAATAATAACTACAAAGCTCATTTTGTTCAACAAGATGCTTTCCGTGCTCAACAACAGCAATCAGAAGTATACCGCTCCCCTACACAACAACAACCTGAAATATTCCAAGCTCCAACTCGACAACAACCGGAAATCCGTGCCCCATTGCAACAACAACAGCAAAACTTTCAATCTCAGCCTCAACAAACAATTTTCAATCAGCAGCAATCACAACAGCCGCAAATTCAGTCCGATAACCGTTATTTGCCTCCAGAGCCACAAAATTTTCCTCGACAAAATCTATTCCGGCAACAACCACAACAATTTCAACAAATCCAAACACAAGCAACTTACAATCGGCCACAAATTGTTGATTTCACTCCGGCGAAAACCCCAACTTTGGAAACAATAAGTGCTAAAACTCCAAAGAAATTAATCAATCCTGCAGATATCAAAATCGTACCAGCAATTTTCGTTCATCACCACACCAGTGTAGAAAATCCTGATGGTTCCCCTATTCAAGATGAAAATCGTAGCGCAAAACAAAACCAAGAGCCTGAATCCAGACCTCGTCAGCAACAGTCTTTTCAAAGTTCTGGGTATTATGAACAACAAAATGTAAATAAATTTAGAAACAGTAATTACGTATCTTACTCAGCCCAGCAGACTGAAAATGTTCCAGTAGCGGTCAGCGCTCCATTGAAGCAGTCAAAGCCATCGCTACCTCCACCACCTTCTCCTTCCAATGTATTTTCTCCTCAGGAAGGATTGCCCGCTCCTCAGATCGAAAAATTCACTCTAGATGATGGAAGAACAGCAGATCAATTGCAACAATACCACAGAGAAAATTTAAGGAACTTCGTACCTGTGAAGCCAACAAATCAAAACCCTGAGACTAGCACGGCTTTTATAGGAACAGGCTCTTCCGGTAGACTTGATCTGTCACCGGAACAAAGCTCAATCGCCGAAGCTAGTCGATTCTATCCAGGGCGCGATAATTCCTTAGGGGTTAAGTTAACATATGAATAAAGTCAGATTTTTATGCTTAATAATATTCAGATTTCAGTTGATTTTTGTGCAATTATCGTAATTCTAAGTCTTATTTGATATATAAGTGAGAAAATTCTCCATTAGGTGGTAGAACAAAGAAACTGCTGTAGACAGTAGACACAAATGAAAACAAATAAGGTCTACTTTCTGATCCTAGATTTGTAATTGTACTTACATTAATTAGCGTATTAGCGATCTCGATGATTCTAGGTTTCCTTTTTTGGTTGATCCTGTTTTCCTACACAGAGACATTAGAGATTTGCTATTGTAGATAAATAAGATTACAAAGCAGCCAACTTCCCTCTTAAGGTTGGAAGAATCGTGAAGTGACTTTTATCAATGCAAATGAGAAAATGTGTTATTCCTAGTTGGTATGTAAGTACTAAATACAGATTTTATGCAGGGAGGTTTTAGAAATTAAAATATATTTTAAGCGCAAGTACTTCCTCAATTATTGTTGTTGGTAACTCCCAGGATTACCCTTTGTGTATCTTGAATGTGCTGTAGTAGTGTGTAGTGCTTTCTCACTCCTCCTTGACTTTTTGTTGGAAACAAATAATTCTTGATTCTCTATTGTATTAATTTCATTAATCTTTGTTCACTTTATCTTTTAATATGTTGTGATTGTACTTGATCGTATTTGACAGCTCCATTGCCTCAATTGTCATTCGTTGTCCACACTTAAAGGATTAAAATGGACTACCTATGTGCAAAGTTTATAATTTCATAAATATAATTCAGTTAATAATTCAGTATTGATTATGATAATAATGTATGATAAGTGCGTTAAGGTTTAGGCAGCACAATGGCAAAATGTTAATATGTTGTTTGTGTGTGACTTACAAAAGTAAGCATTCTGATTCTGAGAAGGCCATAAGTATTTTTGTTTAGAGTATTGTATTCATAGAGTGTAATTTGATACGTTGGAAGTGTATATGTGAATAATACTAAAGATTGTAATGATTTATTAATTGAAGAAATAAAAATACAAGTTTTTTATTGCAAAACAGCCAACGGGGTTTTATATTCATACAGGTGCCTGCTGTAATTACTAACTGCACTGTAGATGAATAAAACAGTATTTTGTGATGTCTGCCACAATACTAATAGGTAATATTATTTTCATGTTATGCAAAGAAATTCCGGCATTGGCACACTTATTGAAGACAGCATAAGAACCTACGCTGTGATTATTTATATTTGCTAACAGATTATAAAGATTTTCTCCGAAGGTTGCGAAGGATCATTAGCACAACTGGGGAAAGTTTCTCAAGGATAAATTTTCACGTAATATTTTTAGATTTTTAGTGCGTAAGCTTAATCACGTCAACTTTTATTGCGGTAGGTGTTTAGTTCAAGTGAAAGATTTTAGACCAACAAAACTTGGATATTTCTGTATTGTATAAGAATTTCTATTCATATCTACTCCATTTAGATGTGGCAAGTCGAAGGAACATTTCTTAAATTCCGTTCCCATAATATATCTATAGCTGTCTTCCGAAACAATATTTTTCAATTAGCCTTGCATGTTAGTTTTGATAAGCTTGATTTATGGAAGAATGAATTGTCCCTCAAGGTTTACATATTGTGTAAGTTCAAGTCAGTGAACTTGTCATTTGCCACCTTGAGTACTCTGTGCACACAAATGAGTGGCTTCCCACTTTTTCTATTTTCTTCTCTTTGTCATTTCACGGACAGGAACTTCATAATGGAATTCTGTGCTGCTTGATTTATAGAGTTTTTTATGGAATCATAGAAATATGGTACTAACACTACCCTTATTCATAACAATGTATACAATAGACGATATTGAGGCAATTTAGCCTTGCTCCGTAATCTTATAGGCTACATTTTTTACTTTCACCTTATGGACTTCGTTATGTGGGTGGAGATGGAATGGAAGAGTCGGTAGACTTTCTAAAAACGTATTATTGTTGTGTCGCAAGAAAAATTCAGTAGCATGCAAAAAATAGCCTATGGCAAACGAGAGCAGTTCGTATTATGTAACAAACTGGGGATTATTAGAGTAGACTAAGAAAAATGCACAAGATATGAGAATAGCACGGAAGAATCCATAAGCAGATCCAATGTAATTTACTATGCAATTTTACTAATCAATCGGAGAAGCCAAATTATGTCGCCATCTCAATTACACGTTTTTAATGGAAATACAATACTAATTGGTTTCTAGAAGCTTTAAAGGTGAATGTGATTTTTTCGACTTTGTTTTCTAGTGAACTGCTAATTGATAAGAAATTGATATGTAGGAGAGCAGAGCTTTTATTCAACGAAAGCAGACAAAACATGGTTTTATCTGTAGAGCATAGAGTACAGAATACTTTATATTTATACACATAACTAACAAACACAGCCTCTTGTGTAGGATGCTAATACATGTATATTATATTATTATTACTACATACACAGGTGTATACACTAACAATAAGATACATTTTAATTATAGATATGTCTGCATTCTACATACAACAATAGTACCAACATTATTGATATAAGGATTCTGTCACTCTATTTCAACTATCTACTACGATCATCCACCAACTGGGGCGATGTAGAACATTAAAATAATTTACAGACCTTCTACAGAGGTAATTTACAACAACCAGAGTAAACTATATTTATTTATATACTAGACATAATAGGTTGTAAATTATATTTACAATTTAATATCTCAGTACATTGTACCATTATAATGCTCATATAGTTACACAACACCTACTCTTTACCTATATAGACATAATTAACAGGTTAAGGTAACACGAACGACATTTCATAACTTTATGTCTTACTCTTATAATAACAGACTCGGGGAATATTTAATACATGTGACTAGAGCTACTTACTTTAATGGAACAATTTTCAATTAGCACATTGATATTTGACCCAGCACAGTGTCACTCGTAAGTTTAGGGCTTGACTTAAGGTCTACCTGGTAGTATTGTAGTGTAGGCTCAAGCAACACAGGTAATATCTATGTAGTAATATATTCTGAATACTAAATTAAACTACAGAATACACAAAAACCGGCGATCTGCTTTATAATGAAAAACATTTAATGCACTTCGCTTTAATTTTGATAGAGTTTTGGCGTGTGTGTGCACTTAAAATATTTCTGTTGTCAATTATTTTTCAACCAAAACCCCATGATTTGATATTTGCAATAGAAATCTCAAATATATTGGGATTTACAGTCTTTATCTATCCATTTTACTGAGTTGTCTGTTAGTAACAACAATTTATACGTAAGTATTTCTCACATTACTGTGTTTGTAAATTAAAATTAATAAATGCTATATGATTGATGTTACTGCTTATCTTAGATAGGAGGTACAACGTGCAGCCAAATCCTACTTATTTTTAATTAACAGATTATAGGTACATTTTAAATGAGATTATCTTACTTTTTAAACCTAAATGGATAGGATAAGCATACTCTTCATACACTCAACAAGTATCTTATAGCATAAATGCTGAATATATTTTAATAGTTAGTAGAGGTAGTATATTTACGATTACATGAATCAGACAATCGGGTTTAGTCGTTCACAATACTAGGGTAGGTTATTACACTTACATCACATCAACATTATAATTATACGCAATACTACGTTAGTACTTTATCATAAGAATTTGTGTACGTATAGGTAGTTAACACATACTAATAGTACTTAAGTATGCTAGGAATTAGGTCTTTCATATAATCTTGTATTTAAGGGTAATGCACTAATAATAAATAATTGACTCCTTACACTTCCTGCTGTCACAAGCTATTAAACATTCTACAGAGCCCTTTACAATCCTTTCACACAGCAATACTATAGTAAAAGACGATCTGATCTGATTAAATAATGAAAGGGGAAATATATACATAGCAGTTAAGAAAGCGTTTGGCGTACTGAAAGCATCTAAATTAAAGCCACTACACTCAAAAGAAATATTCCAGAGACAATTTCCAGAGCTTATTTTCCTGTTGAAAATGGTGCACAAAAATACATAAAGCTTGTATTTAATACAATGAACTGCAAGAGACTAGTGAAGTAACAAATGTTAAGATTATTGAAGGTACATAAACAATTATAATCCTAGACATTAAGGGAAAGTTTTGTCTTTTCACTTTCTCAAAGTTAGTCAGCCCGGATATAACACCATAACATGCAAAAGGTAAATACGGCTCCATTTCATTCATCCTACACTACAGGATATATTAACATTGTAACAGTGAATAGCATATTATAGTAGATTTAAACCTACCTATGCTCTACTTATGATGGTATATTGCGTATCCCCATGATCCACCTTCAACCAAAATTGTTCTGCCTTGATCGCTTTCCGTAACATTATGATTGAACGACTGGGCATTGAAGAAAATAAAAGCATTCCAACATTTCCATAAATTATGCTGGATTTCATACAGATTTACACTGTTACATTTATAGCAGGTATATCTATAACATTAAGTGCTAGGATTTTATTTACAATACTTACGTGTAGTTTACTGAGGTCAAATATTGTACATACTACATAACATGTATTTCAGGTAGCTTTATTTACATCATTTATGCATAACATTAGTAACTAACTTCTTTAAGCGACGAATACAGCAGAATATTCAATTCAATATATCCATGCAGATGAAACCCAAAATAAATCCAAAAATCTCATGAATTGTAGTTTAATGTCAAGAGGGCTAAAATATCTGTTATAAATAGCACTGTAAAGTCATTTTGGGCTCTAATACAGATTACATTGCTAGTTATTACAATTATTGTGCACTCTTTCCACTATAATATGATTCTACTGCGTCGATTTGATATAGACCATATACAACTAAATACAAAGTCTGTCAGTCGTACGTAATGATTCAATGAAATTAAAAATGATAGTGAAGGAGAGTGCGAAGAGGTAAATGACTTGGATAGAAGTAATATTGAATTTCTGTCATTTGAGAATATTGAGATTCTATAAATGTATTATGTATATTCCAGGAATCTAGTAACTCTGCGGAATAGAAGACGTCAGCAAAAGGAAATTAGTAGAACGGAAAGGCAAGTTCTACTTTCCTACTATTGATGCTATTTTCAGAAGCTATCTACAATTAAACAAATACGCTTTCTCTCAATTTCACTATTGCTAAGTATTTTTGAAGTTTTGTCTGGAGGACAACTACCTACGCCATAATTTGATACCCGGATCTCCTACCCAATTATCAAAGTGTGTATATTGTTGATGTAATTTTATTTGATTAAAGAACTATCTATCTACTACATTCGGAAGATAAATGAGTATAATAATTCCTCTACTATTTGAATGTGCTATATTAATAGAACTAATAAGTACAGAAATAGTCTACGTATTGTTATATGCAAATAGTCTAAAGCAAAGAGTCTACTTCGCTAATGCAACTAATAGGCTTAAGTAAATGTAATAATGAAATTTGACAGGAGTGTGCAATGTAGTTTTAGATGGTCAAATAAAATGTAACAGTGAATATGCAGTAGAATGTAAAAGGCGAATTTATGTGCAACACAAAATTCAATACACATGACAGCAGTAAACTAACAATAAGTCAGCAGCAGCAGTAAATTATATAACATACACCTACAACTCTTAAAAGCTTTGTCACATAAAAACATAATTTAAAACATTCCCATTTCACAGCTAAACGGGCAATAATTTACTATACACAAAAGACTAGGTACTACATATTTAGATGTAGGTAATACATAATACACAACACTGGGCTACCCATCACTTACCCATTTCCCAATATATTTTAATGCTACCACACATTTTCCTAACTAAATGTGAATTTCTTATAGGGAATATATTATATTAGACTTAAACCTATTGGATTGACAATTATTTAGCATCTAATAGTACATTGATGCATGGAATACAAATCTAAATCAATACCATGAAGTAATACAGCACAATGGATTGCTTCCATTCCTCCATAATTTATAATAATACACTGCATCAAGGAAATTACTAAACTTATACACACTTAGCTAAGTAAATATAACTATACATCGATTATTATTATTATTATTATTTGGATTATTTAGTCGTACTACGATTACTACTCTCATTTTTCAATAGTAGATTTCACATTTATAGCAATTTAAACTATCAAGGACAATACATTTGTAGATCTATCTCAAAACTACATAAAACTAACATTGGAGAACATGGATAGTAATTTATTATACTAATTTAGTTTATAGGTACACGTTAGGACAATATATTACCTAGATTGTTTGATTGAAACAGCTGGAATACTAAAGACGAATTTGTTATAATTTGAATAGGTGTCTACATGTTTTCTAGCAGGATGTTTTTCCACAAAGCGGGTAGAAGGATGTGTATTATAATAGTAAGAGTGGATTTTAAATAGTTAACTATACATAAGCCTAAGATTTACATATAAAGTAGAGGTACTCTGTCTTGTCTTATTAGATGTAGTTTAGCATATTAGTATGTTATGATAGGGAATACAATGGGTTAGATTTACAAGGGGTGTAGATTAGAGTAACTTAGCCTATAGAATAAGGTTTAGTATTTGAACTATGTATAATTTACATACTTAGGTTTAGTTAGTAATTGGCTGCCTTCACATAGAGAACGTAAATTGTTAACTCTGTAATCAGTAAGGAGTGCTTCGTGTAATTAGATTATGCTCCTTAAGGGATATAGGACTAGAATGGATTGGTGGGGTTTCACACAGTGATGTGATGAGACGCTTTCCTGCAAATTGAGTAAGTTGAGTGCAAACTAATAGTGGCCTGTGTCGGATTGCATTAGTTGCTGTACTTTGATTTGGTAAAATTGAATTTTCTTATGGTAGTATTTATCCTTTGGTTTAGTATTCTTCGGATTTTCACGTGCTACACAAGTACGATCTCTCCTCTTTACTTCCGTCTGCCAATGTTTTTTAGAATCTCAGCATTTTCCATGATTTGCTTGTGGGTGTTACGCATTCGTCTCCTGGCTATTTCCAACAGTAAACGTTGTCTCAGAACATCCAGCGGATTAACTATTGACAACGATGGCCCTGCATTCCGTCTTGTACGCTGCAATTCAAAAAAGAAATTCAATTTTATTCCATCATTCCATCGTCGGCTACATTTCGGATACCCTCACACTATATAGTAATCTTATTTTTGTTAACGGATTATTTCCAAATTCTATACATATCAGTCAGTACTCACAAAAAATAACTATATAGACCTATGCTTCAAATGCGTCAATAAATATACCCTTCGCACAACTTTCTCTTGCGCTATACAATGATGCTGAACAAAATGCCCCCTCTGACTTTCCACAGACTTACTCTACTCTAAAAATAGTTTTGGTTGGCGTTTAAAGGATTTTCTACCTTCCGAATTCACCGCACTCCCCAATCTCACGCCTACATACACTGAACAGACAGACACTGTCAACCAACCTGGAAAATATCTGTCTGTTTCACTACGTGATTCCATGCAATAAAACTTCTCCGCATCCGTGCCTATTGATGAGTTCTAGCGGGATCTATGGATTACTAAAACAAAGGCATATCAACACGCTAAGATAAAGTCATTAAATTTAACTTTGTTCACTCATATCAACCCAACTTGCGTCATTTCTTTCACCGGAAGCTAGCTTACAGTCCACACAAGACACTTAGGCATTGACATCCTTATCTGTGTAGAGTTATTCTGATTTTGGCCATGAATTGGGCTTTGAACTCAGTTCTATTGTTGCAATAATGATTAGTTAACCATTCTACTATCAGACAAAAAGAAGTAATTACTGGGATATGACAAAGTCACGGATTTTCCAATGGACTTTTTAGATAGGAACTTTGGTAAGTGGTAAATGAGGCAAACTAAGAAGTTGTACTATATTTTAAATAGGAAAGTGTAATTGGGTGGTGCATGCTGAGAGGCGGTAGTCAAGACTCAATTAGCTCTACTTAAAAGGTCAGGTTAAGGAAATTACAGTCAATGTATTTCGGAGAAAAGCCGACCAAAATTTCACCTAATTAATATGGAAACTTCGTTTGATCTTAAGCCACTGCACAACGTGATCGATCAGACAGATTTTGAGAACGTGTTTCACCTGGCCTTGCGCTGTGGTCACCTTCACATGTTAACATCCAACAGATGAATGGATCCAATTAATAAATTCATAGAAGCTCTTTAACTTGTAATCAACTCTTTCATAACCTTATTACAGTTAGATAAACTTATTCAATCCAGCAAACCAGTCACTACAAAAGCTTGCAAACATTTGTACTTTCTATACAATATAAAATGTCATCTACAGAAATCTATTTTTGCCTTTTTTCCTTCATTAAAACTTCAAGTCTGCATTCTCAACATTTCTCATTCATACACATGCCTAGAGCATTAACATTACTCTCTTCACTCTTGTAATTTTAATTGAAAACGACTACAGATGCTGAATTGTTGTGAATTTATTGATTGTACAGTGGAATTTAATTTCGAGCGTCTCAATAAACATATCTGGAGAGTACAAAGAAAAGAAAAGCAGCATAAAGATGAAACGCGCTGTATAAGTAGAATAAATATTTATCCATTTCCAACACACAATGAAATAATAGCAATCATAGACTCTGCACATCATTATGTTAACAGAGTAGTTAATACAATGCTTAAGCTTCCAAGATTATACTCGTGTTTAAGCCATGGTAGACGGGAGAAAACCTTCTCCATGCACTTTGCTATGACAGAGAGAGCTGTCTATGCACACAAGAATTAATAGATTACATTTTCATTTACAGACACAACGAAGGCAAGTTCTTAAATGAAGAGGTCTCTATAATACAATACACGCTGATTGAGTAAATATTATGAGTAAATTTTAAGTAGTTGCTGTTAAGCACTGCTGCTGCTTTGTCCAAAGCTATCCTGAACTAGACAGACACAAGTTTCATCCAGGATCTTTTATACCACTAATACAAAAGACTCGCACAGCAAGATAGCTAAAGCTTCTTTGTACTTGTCTTACATTGTCTATACATCTAGTAATTCTCATCATAATTCATGAAAGGAATTTGTAGTACATGGATATCTACACAAATACTTTCACTCTAATTGTCTGCGTAAACATAGACAGTGGCTTAACTACGTAGTATATTTATTCCCCCAAGAATTCTTAGTTGAACATGCATTTTAAATTACTGGCAATTGTACTTCAATTTTGTACCATTACAAATTCTCCTGTGTATTTTTATTCCTGCTTGAGCCATTAAAATATTTTTATTTGTTGACCCAGCATTATAAAAAGCATGTCTCGATTAGGGAAAAGATTTGAATATGGAAATAGAGATGGGTTTGAAATTGAGGAGTGAGAGTAGAATAGAATTGACGTGTGTTGTATAAGTATAATGTATTGTTGGGATAATGAAGACAAATGAGGGAAGTGTCCAGGGTGGAGGCAGGAGGAGTCACACACAATCAAGCGAAAGATTCCTCACCTGTTGCTGGATAGTCGGGTTTGAATTCCATTCGGTGAGAACATAGAAATGGGGATCGATGACCGTTTCCCATTCATTGTCAGAGCCGATCGATTCATCTTCATTCTACTCAACCCAGGCCAAGGCGAGGGAAGACGGCAGGAACGAAGACAACCCAAAAGCAAACCAAACCACACATACACAACTCGTATAAGATTGCAGACTCTCTTCAATTCGCTTAGTTCACGTTTGATTAAGAAATACAATAAATGATTGCAACTCAACTTAACTCACTAGCAATCTGCTCACTTCTATTCAACTGGTGAGGGCCTTTCTCTTACTACATAAAGGTGTTTACTTCTACTCTCCTCCTCCTCCCTACCACTACAGCCAAGATTACTTTTACATACCTTCCTTCCACACACGTCACTTTTAGACGAATACAATTCAACCTAACACAACAAACAACAATTTTCTCGGAGAAAGCAAAGAAAGTCCAGCCGAGTCAGACTCTGTCAATCCCATTTACTTTCCAATCCCAATTCTATCTGACTTACTCTACATCAATTTAAAGATTACTTGTACAACTTGTACTCAATCACACCGAAAACAAAATCATGCAAGACTTCTTCACTTCTCTGCCTATCCTCCACTATCCATTTACCTACGCAGAGAAACAACTAAATTCCATTATCTTTCGACTCACTCTTAAACAAATACATTTCGAATAAAAATGGAAAATCAACTCATGCTATTATTGTACTACGACTTCAGTTAAAATCAACCTACAAAGCAAATCACTTACACAAAGCTTTCACATGCAACATTGCCTACTTACTACAGACTTGCCCTTATCATCCTCTCTGCACAAAGCATTTAGGCATCTACTATCTTCCACGCTGGATGTAAGATGACTATTTACACATCCATCTGCTTACCCGGAATCCACAACTCAATATCTCGCTAATGGTACAGACAAAATGCTTCGTAATACAATCCCTCAAGGCAGCGGAACTTTAACCGGAAGGAAAGATGTGTACTCAGACTATGCTAAACTAAAACTAACACAAATTACATGATCATCCAGCATCACTGTATATTTAATCATAATGGATACTTCTTATGATACACAAAACCAAGCAGGTCATGGCATTATACAGCCTCCCTTACACACATCCCGGATTTACTCTTATCGCTTAAAGAAAGGCAAATCTGTCTGAAAATATCGAATTTGTTCATAAAATGAGACATTTGCAAACTGTTGCAGAATTCCGTATCGACTTCACAATAACTTGCCGATATTACTTGCATTGGGGAGCCAAGAAAAGGAAGGAAGCAAGTAGAATATCGATTGTTTGCACAAGACAACAACCAGACTGCTACTCTTGACATTAGAAATGTTTCCCTGAGATATTTATATTACTACGTATATTACGAATATCATAGTAGTATTTATTTCGTACAAACCTACCTAAGTATCATAATCAAAAACCCTATATAATACTTAGTACAAACAAATGGCTATACATGAGTTTTTACTAAGTTTTCTTATGACAAGGACATTAAATGTAGAATTTTTCTTGTACACGCTATTTCTCAATACTCAGAATTTAATTTTCTGAAGTGGTGGGTGGGTGCTGACAATGTCACAACAAAATGCCTCATTACCCTGCTACATTTATGTGTGGACAAATTTTATTTATGTTGAAATGTATCATATACAAAGCAATCGTCTAATATTTCTCGGAGAAATTAACTTCTAATGCAACTAAAGTCTCATCTAAATCAAACTATTGCCTACAGTAAACTTTTCATGGATAATAAATTTTTTCTCAAAATGTTGGATCTGGTACTTGTTAGTGGAGCAGTAATGAGTCATCTGATTTATCAGATTTATAGGCTAAGGTTATATGTATGAAAGGGCATTGTCTCTATTAATGTTTATTACTTAACTACAGAAGCTCAGGTATAACCACCACAATCAATGATTCAAATCACCACAAATATTATCACAAGTGCAAAATGCACGTGTTCATGTGGGTAGAAAATGAAAGATAAATCATTTAAACGCTATAATATCTCGTTACTCGAATCGAAATCCTACTTGCGGTTTCTAGTGATCTTTAAGATTACCACAGATTAGCGAAATTCTAATTTTCAGTCTACAATTTGCAAGAATCCTCCTACACGCTAAAAAATGTGACGTAAGAAGACTGTTATTAAACATGTTATTCTCATTCCAAAATGTCTTAGAAGTCTTAAGTGACTTGGAAAGTTGGTTTTACCTGAATATGCAACTTAAATTCTTGCGGAGGTGTATAAGGCATCAAATTTTAAGAAGCTATGCAATCTCCCTCCATTCTTGCATACGTCTCATGTTACAATATAGTAATATGGGAATGTAAAACATTTCTTAGTACCTTAAAATGGTAGTTGTGTCAGTATCTTCCTATCAGTGCTTTCTGCCTCGCTTCGTTTCACTTTAATTTAAACGTGGGTTGCTTTAGCTGCGGATTCTGTTCTATCGCCTCTGCCTAAATTAATTTACATGTTATGTCTGCTCGCTAACTTAGTCCAAGGTAACTTTCTACTCTATTCCCCTACAAGTTTTATACTGGTTAGATGAGTTAGTTAAAAGTTATCTTTGCCACTTCATGAACATTAAAAGGTTAATCTTAAGTAACTGTTCTAATCTAGAAGTTCCTTAGCAGAGACAAGTCAATTAGCTTATGCTCTATGAAAAAATAAAGTTCACTTAATACGGGGCGAGGTAACTGTTAAAGTAATACTGTAGCCCCAACTCTTATACGCAAGAATTTTTAAAAATGAAGGCATCAATAGTAATAGGTAGGTACTACATACATCATTTAATTGATGAGGTACGTCTGCAAATTTAGCCAGTGGATATCTGTGATAGTTTGAATTAAAAAATTACCCAATTTGTTAGACTGATTATCCATCGAAGCAGTAAGAAATTGACGAAGCAATTTTTAACTAGCAGGAGTCTGCCATTTTATTCAATTACGGAGGAGTAACATTTTTTCTGTCTCTCAACCAGTAAGATTCAGAAAATAGTAAATGCCAAGCCGTAAATGAACTTGCAAGATAAGCACTATCATAGGTGAAATTTTTTTACATACAAAGTAGAAGCTTACCAATAGTTTGTAAAACAGAATGATACTTGGAGTAATGAATAGCGATTAGATTCTCAATTCAAATGCTTCAAACTTTATTTATAGTGCAATTGAATGGAGATTAAAAAGTTGTACTCGTAGAGATAGAATTGAAATTAGTACAAGTGACCAATCGATATTTTTTACATTATCGGCCACCATTTGAAGACAACGTTGTAAAGGGCAAGTCTTATTTCTGAAACTTATTGGAGGAGGACATACACATGGATCACAGATCTAAGTCAAAGGGGAAAATCGAATAAATCATCGCTTGAGTGCATTCAAATTAGCATTTACGTTTCTATTTGAACACTTATCTACCAAACTAAAAAAATGTTGTGCATTGGGAAATGGACAGATATCGAGTCAGATGTAAGTACACAAAATCCTACGAAAAGCAGTGACTTTAAATACGATTTCTGATTCATTTAATACTTGAACTAAACTTGATCTTCAATAAACGACAAATTGGCATTACACAATACGTTGTAAAAGAAGCTATTATAATTTTCGCTTGGTCAACTTGGTATAGCTTATGCTAAAAGAAATAGTCGATGCAGCGCATAAAAATTTCCGTTTGATCTCATAAAATCCTGTCAACCGTATTTTTCTTTCTGGACTACTACTAGCACTGTTTCTGTGTTTGGGGAATTCATTAATTCGTTCACAGTAATAAAAATGCTTTTCCTGAGTGTCCGGATCTGACATAGTAGTCTTTGTAATAGATACTTCACAGAAACTGTAAATTTCATTTACGTATATCACAATTTTCCTACCCACTTAAGTCAAACTAATTCTCAAGCTTTTGACTCGGGTGTGGACAAGTTCCGTTAACAGAAGTACTTTAATCTTGTCATTCCACTACAAGTGGAGAATTCAAGTTGTCCTTGTTTATCCGTACGTATGGTTTTAAATAATAATATTTTATTACTGTCTCAAACTGAGATTGCCTTTAGACACAGCAAAATAATTCAATAACAAAAACAGAAAAGTAAATAAGTAAAGGTTACGTGCAGAATAATATAATATGATACTGATTTAAATTTTGTTTTGTGGAATTTATGCAGATGTCTATTCGTTCTAGTTCTTCTAAAATCTCATTTAAGATTTTAATCAATTTTTATTTTATTCATTTACAGAACTCTTCAAGAAAGGTATAAATTGTTCAAGATGTTTCTAAGTTTCGAAATCATTTCAATAATAAATTAGCATAGACACGAGATGATGAGTAAACCAATAATGCCATTGTACTCTGAGTATGAGATCCAAATTATAAATTCTTATTGTGAGCAGTCACATGCTTTTACTACTGAATATCAACTACAATATTTCTCCGAATTGAGTGCATTCTTACGTAATTTTCATTCATAAACTGCATTTAAGACGCATTATCATTAGGTACATCAAGATTATTTGGTGCGCCAAGATTAAGACGATTAAGATTAAGCACATTTCCATACTTATATCATAAACACCACGACGGTATATTGATACTTACTTAGTCTTCTTACGTAACATAAACGGTAATCAGAAGTCAATTTAGTACCGAATCTGTCAACATCTAAGATAACATTTACTGCATTACTATTACTATGCTTTTACTATGCTAAAACAAGAAAAGAATAATCGTATTATATTAATATCTAATATGGTAATCTTGAAAGATGAATCAAAGGAGATGAGATACAAAAAAAGTCTTATCAAATTCGATAACTGATGCAATGATATAAAAATTGTGTAATTTAACTACTATTTTAAAAGAACTGTATCTACTCCATCTACTTAGCATGGTTTGGTTATAAAATGTAAATGTAACTTATTTGTTACCCATTAGTTGTCTAATTTCATATTTTTTGACATGCTACATTGGGAAGACGTCAGAGAACTTTAACTACCCGACAAACAATGGACTGTATGAAGGGCCCAATCAATTCTTTCTTCCCGTGCATAATGACGTAGCTACTTATTAGTCAACCGGAATTATCTGAACTCATTTTGTCATTTCTATTTCCAGTTACATCTCAAGTCTCTTCCTGTTTATCTTATCGTGAACAGATATGGCAATATAATGACAATGAACTGTACCTAATTACGGCTTAATTGCTTAGTATACAAAGATTTATTGACAATCGGAAACATGATATATTTATGGACACAAATAAAGTCCAGTAAGTTCTAGCATTCGCTAGTTAGTATACAAATTCATGCTGCATGAATAGATCAAATACAATGCCGGCAATGCATATTGGCACAAGTGATTAGTGAAGAAGGATTTCTCTTCGGAATGGGAGCAGAAATGCAATCAAACGACTCCATTAAGCTTTATTCGATATGCAAATACTTTTCTATGTAATAGAAAGTATTTAGATTTTGAGAGAACATTTCCACATAGAGATAGTATAGGTAGGTATAGTAATACATTTCCAATATTCAAAGGTATAGGCAGAATATTTCGACTTATTATCAACCGATATGAATAGTACATCCAATTAAATGTTTCTTATCAATGAAGTCAAGTCGATTCAAGACGTCGATAAGAGATTCGTTACGTAAACGCAACTGTAACATGAATACCTTCGTACGACGCACACAGCAAATTAAATGATTATTCAAGTTTGCTCTTTAAATAGCATTGATTCACAGCGAACTGTCTTATGTAATGTTTTATGTCATGGGGTAATAAAATGGTATATAATTATGCATGTGTATGTTTACGTTAGCAATAGCATCACGTTATAATATCTATATTACGTAGGTATGCTACTGAATTGAACTACAACATACTGGTAGTATATAGCTTGCTGAAATCATAACAAAGATTAGTCCATCTAAGTCTGATAATAAATCAACTGGATTTTTCCAGATTTCAATTTTTCAAGAAATGTATTTTATCGCCACTTCAGTATTAATCTTTCTATTTCCCTGAGCTACAATGAAGAGAAGGCGGGAAGACTCTTTGGGGCTAAAGACTTTAGATTGAAGATGATTAACAGGATATTTATTATTCTGTGACAAGATTTCTAAAGAAAGGGTGATTCGATCAAAGAGTTTCAAAGATATAATGATTTAAATGCAGGACAATTATTCGGAGTATGAAAGATATTTAAATACGCTGACAAATTCCTAAAGAAAGATTTGATCTTTAGATAAACAGATCTTGTCATCAGTTTCATGAATAAATATCCAACTACGCATGTACTTTATACCGGAAAATCTAATGCGTTTGCCATAAGTTTCGGAATATCATTCAGGAGGTAATAATTTAGTTCTAGATCTAGTGGCGACAGAAATTGCGAGTAGATAAATAGGTCGAGAAGTCACACTAAATAGACTATAATAAATACTATTTATCAGTTATCAGTTTAATTTAAGCATGTGGAATAAACCAGGATGAAATATCAAAGAGAAAAACAGAAAAGACCTCTTTGTTTATTCATATTGATCTTCCATGAATTAATGCCGGAAAATTATTCATAATATCATTGGCAAATTCTTACTATAAATATAATTTGCATTGCATTTGGGATAAGTGATAAAATTAAAATTTTCCACTGAACAACTCATAAGGCAATGCCGCCGACACGTTTTAACTTTTTTGCATTTGTGAGTGAGGACAAGTAGAATTGAGTCTCATTCAAACGATATAATAGAAAATCCTCGACACAGATACGACCTAAAAAACTATGAGTTATTTACCATGTGACATGTGACTAATAAAATACGTATGCAGAAAGCTACTGTTAAATAGCTAAAAATGTAATATAGATTGTAGGTTATGGCCAACAATTTATAGATGGGCAAACTATAACAAATTGCACAGTCATATTTAAATTACCAGTACAATTCCAGAGACTATTTCAGCTAAGCAAATAGCTTCTGGGAATTCTCAGATGAAGACAGGATGCAAATTATAACTTACAAATGTATACCTGAACAATCTTTGCATTATAAATGGACATGCCAGCATAGTTTATAGTAAAGTATATAACCAAAGTAATCTACAAAGCCCTTTGTGTGGGTGTGTGCATCAATAAATTACGTCCTATTGGTATATCGGCCTTGTGTGCAGCCGGATGTGAATAATTAGATAAAGATTTCTTATATGCATGATTTTATACCAATTTGATAGTATAATATTCGTATAGTAGCAGAATGATTTAAATCACCACTTGAAAAGTTCAGCAGAAATTCCTAGTATGTGTTTTTATTTCTTAGGAATTGGTTATGACATTAAATCGAGGAAGAGGGCAATAAGATATCTCGCTTTTTCAATCAGTGTTTGTATCCTTTTCTGTTATGCTGTCATGTGATGCACAAACAATTTAGAGCATGATAATAAAGCAAAAACAAGGCTCATATGCTAAAGATGTTGTTGTGCTGTTGATATTCTGTTTACATTGCTACCACTATGTGCATTCATGTTTACTAAATCTCTAAATGTAGCATGAACAAAAAGAAAATTTCGAAGGTTCCAGATTTTTTGTTTTGCTTACAAAAGGGAAATTAATGTACAGCAGACCAACAGCACTATTATTCACAGCAAAGCAGAAGAAACTTTCAGAACAATAGAAAGTTTTGGAATTACAGATGATAATAATATTATATATCTATAATCTATCTATTGTTCCCATGATTCATCTAGAATATTGTTTGTCTATCCTAATATGTAAGAAGATGAAAAGTTCCTTTGTATGATAAAACCCAGCTTATCATTTTCTTAATTGGCAGATATGGTACAGAAATTACCTAAAGGTGCAGATGAATGAAAACTAAGAAGTGAAAGTGAAGAAAACAAAACAAAAATATGATGGATTTCATTTTAAGTCCATTCACTACTAGCACACTTCAAGAAAAACCATAAATAGAATGGGTTATTTACTCAAAATAAATCCATCTGTAATAAAAGAGGATCTTATGTCTAACATAATTCCACTCTGAGGTACTTAGAGTGTCTGTCCTAGTGGAAATCAAGATCTATTGAAGATAAGTCTAGCAAAAGTTATTACAAAGTAATTTGTTCCGGACGCCCACGCTGGAAATCCGTTTAGATCATCATCATACCGGCATATGTATTATATGGGAGTATGAAATATGGAATGTAGCTTCCGTTCCCGAAAATTCTAAGTCTGTGAAACCATGAATGATTCTCTAGACTTAGACTTGTCCGATAACAATTCTCTCTTTGCACCGTGTAAATTTCTAAGGCTTGACGTACATAGGGACAAATTCTGAACTCAGACATGCATTTGTGCATTGGGGTAGAGCTGAGAGAGATAAGACAACCAAATATGGAATAATTCTTCCGAGCAGGAAGATTAAACTTTGGTGAACTCGCTGAAGTCAGGCACTATGCTACATTCGTCCTGTGAATAATAAATAGTGCCAAACTAAAATAAACCAAATCTACTGTGACTGTGAGTGTTACGTGTACAATTCGATTGAATGTTTTGTCAAGTAAGCAACCATAAAATGTAGTAGTGAGCACCATTAGTAAAACATCCCAAGTTTGCGATTTTGTAGGTTATCTTTATCTTACATTCACCCTGACGCTCTGCGCTCTCGTTGCAGACTGACTTGCATAAATGGTCATCATCCATCACAAACAAACATTATAATTCTAAACCTCGCTTATCTTAAAATCGGGCATTTCTATCGTATAAATAGACATTTACCTACCTACGTGTATTCCAAGAAATATTACATTGTCCTGTCATATAATAGACTATTCCATGTAAGTCTAATGCAGTATAATAGTTTAGATGATCAATTGGGTATATACCTACCTACCTATAATCACAGCACAAGCACTCAAATATTTTACACCGCTATTTACGTATATTTTGCGTAAAAACACGTCCAAAACTATACCTAGGAGGCATTTATTCTCATACAAACATGCTATTGCTTTCATTCCATTATATATTTATACATGTAAGGTGAATGCAGAAAATATACATTGAAACTCTGAAGAAAGACTGGAAACTAGGACTCTAAAAGCTTCACTTCGATTTATGACATGCAATCAAATGAATATTTCTGTCAGCCCACAACAGCAACCACAGATTGGAGCTTTCCCACTGGGTCGGGTTTCTATCGGTATCACACTGGCATAAGTAGGATACAGATTGACATGAAATATTGTATTATTCGGTTATCTCACTGTCAATTTGTGGAAATACATTTACTACATGCAATTTGGGCACATTCTCCGTGCTTCCATTAAAACTCGATAAGGCTATATGACACAATTTTGAGTGAAAAATTTATGCAATTTCATTTAGAGTAGAGAAATAAGAAGAAAGTTTTTAAAAGATCAAACACAAAATTTCTTGGAACCTACAAAAAACTTTGGCAAAGAGTAAAAAACTTAAACATTTTGATTTCTGGATGACTATTTGGCTTGTATGTTACTAATCAGTTTGTATGGGTGAAACTTGAACAACTTGAACTAGATTCTCAAAGGCGAGCACAAAAATTCACGAGATAACGCTTTTCTGTCGAAATAAACACAAGGATCCAATAATGAAGTATGAACATTTGTAACAGAATTGGAGAGTTACTAGATCTTTCTATGAACTCTGTAATTCTTGTTAACATCACCAATGACAGAAGAACTCTGTTTTAACCCAGCATTACTCATCGTAATAATGCAACTACAGGACATGAGAATGATGGTTATTGCTTCGTACGACAAAAAATAGTTTCTAGTATGCGTTTAGAGTTGCATTGGGTTATCACTATCACAGTCAGTCGGGAACATTGCATATAATAGAAATTTCGCAATAACAATCTACATTTTAATCACAAGTCAGCTTAGGTCAGCTTTTTACTAGTAACTGCTTTTCACTACACTTGCTACTAAGAGAATGGGTTAAACGAGGACATGACACGCATAAATATTTACAACTGCTACGTAAACATTTTCTCCAGTTCCGTAAAACATTTTGACACAGTAACTTAAATGGTACTTTAGCCTGTAAATAATTTTTGTACATCTAGTAGTACTATTTAGTTGTAGGAGCTAAGAAGTAGGAAAAGTTTCTTACCTCTTGAAAGTGTTGCATTGGATTATAAATGTCGGGATCGTTTCTCTCATCCTGTGGAGGATTGAGAATGGATGGGAGATAAAGTTGACCCTTTGATTCAAGAACGTAGGGAGACTGTTGCCTCTGTTTTGTCGGTAGAAATGAGCCTGTCAGTTCCGGGTGTTCGAGTGGAACGCAGAGAACTGACGACGTGGATGAGATGACGACGATAAGGAATACAATCATTCCCAACGCTCTGCTGTGATGTCCAATGTTGTTGTAAGTGCGATGACGAACGGGGACTTCGCCACAAGTCAAAGGATTGATTACGCTGAGAGGTTTGTTAGTATTATGATGTTCTTTTTCTTGTCGTTCCATTGTGCTTGATTGGGATTTTCTATCTGGAGTTGTGGTTTCTGCTCTTGGATTCCCGATTTCTAGAATGTTCTTTTGAATTGTAGTAGCTGGCCTGCCGCTACTTCTGCCAAATTTCCCACCTTTGTTAGTAGTTACTGCTGCTGCTGCTTCTGTTATTTCTGAGAGTAAATTTTTTGAAGTGCTCAAAGCAAAGATTGTCATTGTCCACCTGCTGCTTTTGGGACTATTAGGTTTTCAAAGCGTTTCTGCACACGCTGTTCGATTGTTCGTATGGAGAAGACTATCTGCTCTCTTGCTTGCTCAGTGGCTTCCTAATAAATGACAGACACAAGTCACAATCAGTTCCTTACATACTTACAAACATTCTCCTTGTGTACATTCAGGACTCTCATGGCAGGAAGGTAGTCAAATGGAACTTATAAAGCCCCATTACCAATATAATCACTACCAGGAAGGATTGATTTACTATTATATACCCATTTACGTAATAGATTCAACTATAAAATTGAAATTGATAGCAAGGTCATGTGAATCTATAAAA
Source organism: Tomocerus qinae (assembly GCA_020055645.1). Classification (NCBI taxonomy): domain Eukaryota; kingdom Metazoa; phylum Arthropoda; class Collembola; order Entomobryomorpha; family Tomoceridae; genus Tomocerus; species Tomocerus qinae. The sequence goes on from CM034549.1 coordinate 29,915,119, forward strand.
TGTTCAATGAAACCGAGAGCTTTACGAATCATATGTTATTCCTACATCTAAACAAATTGATTTCTGTGTAGTAAATGTACTTACTAAATATTTCTACCCATAATTTAATGAATGAAATGAATAGCTTTTAAATTGTTGGGCTAAAACCTTCATACCTTTAAGAGTTCCATTTTCGGGAAGAGGTATTTGATATTTTTGAGTGTAGGAAAAGCGAGCTAAAGAGTTCTATGATTCTTGAAATGGATTGACTGGTGAGAATGGTATTAATGAGAAATGGGCAAGTAGGCTCAAGCTATTTATAAGAAGCATGGTCAGTTCGATAGTAGGGAAAACTGTTAAGTAAGCTATAAGGCCTGTTTCTAAGCTATATGTTATCATATCCTATTACATGAAATCATTGACTTTCAGTAATGTGTCAAAAAAAGGATGGGCAATTATTTGATAGGGTAGACTGATATAATCCCATTGGAGATTTACTGAATATTACGAGGTCAGAGTCTTAGTCTTGTCTGCGTAATTAGAAACATGATCCTTGCATAGAGAACAAGAGGCAACGTGCAACGTTTGCTATGCACTGGATATAACAAAGCTGTGTGCTTGAAAATGATCTTGTGATGTGATGATCTACTTGTATTCTACTTACTACTACAATATTATACAAGTACCTACTAAGTCACATACAGATTCGCGTATAATCCACAACATGAGTAGAGTACATGTGTGTACACTATCTGAACTTTCAGCATTTTATGATGAAATAATACAGAGCTTTACATGAATACAAAATGAATCGTCTTTCCTCTCCTTACCCCAACAAATACATGATGACATGTTGAGTGTACATAAAGTATTAGCCACATTAAACAGACCAACTAATCCTTAGAGACTTAACGACTGACTACGTGATGCCACTTCAATACTTCTACTTATACCTACGAATTTTCGAGGTTTCGTACCTACTCTTCAAGGCATACTCAATGAAGATCATATTGTATACACGCAGGCAAAATGAACTAAATGCCATATCATTAGTAGTGTATAACATGGCTTTATTTTGTGTTCTTTACACAAAATTCGACAACTTAGGTAAGAGTGGATGTTGAACTTTAATTCACGTGCTGGCTTCCTGATTGATGATTATTCAATTATTATCTTTATTTCCATTGATTGATAGTATAATAGGATGTACACCATGTTATATAATCCGTTGGACTTACAAGCAAGTTCTTAAGAATGAAAATAAGCACTGAAGTGGAAATTTGATACATTAGCCTTTAGCCAAGGTACACAATTTCGCTTACTTGACAGATACCTACATTAGATTGAAAATCGAATAGTTTTCGTCATCCTTGCTCTTGATCTTGTAATTATAAGTTCAATTTTACATTCAAGCCATTCGTCCATCAAAAGCAAATCCAATAAAAATTATGGATTTTTTTGCTATTCTTTAATTTTATCAAGTCCAAGAGCAAATCATGCGGACCAGTAGTGATTTTATTCTACTCACTGCGTAGCTAATGTCCAAAAGTCAATTTATATCTTGTTAACATGCAGTGGATCAGAAAATGCTAAAAGATGAATGCCTTGTACGTAAATATACACTCCACATTTACAATGTAATGACTGAAGATGATATCACTGTAACATACGCCTAGAATTGTCGATTTGGTAAGGAATATTTAGGTTCAATGCAGAGTAAAACTTTGAAATCTTCATTTTCTCATACAAATCCCTACTTACATAATATTATGGTTATATAAGACTATCTCCGTCGTATAACAGGTGCTGAAACTAATTGCAACTTGGCAGACACACTATTCTAAGTTCATAAGAAAGTTTCAACCTATGTAAGGGATTTTCCAAAGCACGCATACAATTATAATTCACAATATTCTCAGAGTACCCCCAATTAAGTCTGGGCATCTAAATCATATTTATTAAACAATATAAAGGTAAGAACTTTCTACACTTTTAAGTTCCAGAAAGATAATTATATTCTTTCAAATTGGCACTGATTTAAAAAAATTCCTAGACATCACAATAAGTGTGAAGGCAGTCTTTTAAAGTTAGTAAAAGATAACGACTCAAAAACGAAAAATATTTTGAAATGCTTTCTTTCACCAGCACTAAAATTGACACTGGGGAAAGTTTCTCATGCTGTTAATATAGTAAAAGAGAAAGTGTCAAATATTATTGTTTCAATTTTTAGACTGAATCATATTGAATGAATTTAAACCACAGTAAAATTTGAAAAATGAGATGAACACAAACTGTTCACAAAATGATAGCGCATGTTCGTAGTTAATGTAACAGAGTTACTAGGTATGGGTGTCTAGCATATAAAACTTATGACACTAAGGTTTCAATTTCTTTGTTCATCAAATAATAATGCGAAATAAGTATAAATTAGTTATTTCAAAGAGATATTTTACTAGTACCCTTACTTACTATTACTATGCAGGTGGTATAGCTAATGTTAAAGTCAAGGTTGATGAAAGTTTTGTTGCGGTAACTGCTTACAAATATTACTCCTTATTCCCACAATGTACTTTTAGTAGACATCAATCAATTATGCATAGACGGCCAGTTCATTTTTAAGAGTTTAGATATTCCAAGGTGCAAGGGAGAAAAGACATTAAACTAATGAAATGTGTTCCTCTAACATGTGATGTGACACATTTCTAATAATAACTAAAAATGACAACATGTAGCATTTTAACTTCGTGACTATATATAGCATGTTCGTTTAACTTATTCATGGCTACATTATTACTGCAGGATGTGTATTAGATTTAGTAGGAGCAACTACATTTACTGGAGATGAATAAAAAGTTTTTAAAAGTCTTTTTGCACATGTTCATTAGTGTACCACTTTGTTCATGCAAGATTATTTGCACAAAGGAGAAGAACTACTTTTGATTTTTCATGCACTCATTTCATGTAGGTATTCATCAAGATTCAGATAAAGTAAAAAGTCTACATGTGATAATGTGATTCATTAATCGGATGGATGTGTAGAGTACAATTAACTCCTCAGGTCCATAATATAATTGAAATTGTTTTAGGCAATGACATATTTATATTTTATTTCATCATTCAGATCATTAAAAGTTACATAATTTGAAATTTTCGGTAATTCTGTCCCTGAATGTTGTTCAATAACATCTAGACGTTTCTTGTAGGTGTTGTGATTAATGGCAATAAAGCAATTGAAACCAATTCTATTTTGAGTCAACGCTGAGTGTGTATTCTGACACTACATACAGGCAGGTGCTATTTATAACATAATATTTATAACTATTGCTGTATATAATACGCAAGCATAGTATAAAATGGATTATATAGTGATCTAATTGAATGGTTAAACGAACTTAGTGAAGTTCTGACCTTAATTATGTCCTACGTCTCGTCTTCCACATATATACAGTGTAGTCCTCTGTTGAGCTACCAATCAGTCACACTATTTAAAGCCAAAAGCCTCTCTGACTCCCGCCAACCCAGATCTTCATCTAGTATTAAGCCAATGTTTTGCTTGGGGTAGTTATTGTCTTAAAACTTAATAACTACTGATTAATGTTAATGAATCTTGGGAAGGGTGGGTCTTTATGTGGAAGACGAGACTCCAGACATAATTAAGGTCAGAACTTCACTAAGTTCGTTTAACCATTCAATTATGTCCTACGTCTCGTCTTCCACATATATACAGTGTAGATGTTTAAAGCCGAAATAGCAAAACATAAGTAATTAAATGTATGCATAATTTAATTCATAATTTTCAATAAACATATTAATTAATTTTAATATTTCACGAACTGATTAAAGTTCATTGGATAGCACTGCCAAAGCAAAGTTATTAGAATCTTCTAATGGACGATTGTAAAACCGAGCAAATGTAGTTGCCGTTTTCCAACCGGCATTTTCTAAAATTTGATCTATCCGAACTCCCTTACGAGAAGCTGTGGAAGTAGACGCATGACGAATGCTATGCGGAGAGTACTTCTTATCTATACCTGCTTTACTTAGCAGAAGTCGAATCCATTTACTTAAGGTTTCCTTTGTGATAGGTTGAGACGAGCCATTGGATTTCAAGAACAGTTGTGAGTGCTCGCCACTTCTTTTATTACTTGTAATTTGCAAATAAAATTTTAAGGCTCTGACTGGACAAACCGTAGGGCAATTCTTCAGTGGCGGTAACGACAAAGTAGGTTGAAAAGATCCTGGTTTAGATGTCTTTAGCAGAGCTGGGATATATATCTCAATCCCTTCTTCCTTTTCTACTATATTGTCCAAGGTAATTGCGTGGATTGTTTGTAGACGCTGTCCAGTTGCGAGTAAAAGTAACCCTGCAACCTTCATGGACAGATCCTGTAGAGATAAGGATTCTATTGGTTCCATGTTCGAAATAGCTTTAAGTAACACATCAGTATCCCAAGTGGATTTATATCTAGGAGCAGGTGGCTTCTTACGTGCCACCCCCTTCATGAAACGTACGATTAGTTGATGGTGGCCCAATGTAGTGGCATCCTTTGGGTCGCTGAGCAACGATATAGCAGATCTTGCGGATCCTAGGGCACTATAGCTGCTACCCTCCGATAATTTAAATTCTAAGTAGCGTAAAACTGCGCTTACTGAAGGTACTACTGGATCTGATCCATTATTGTTGCAAAATGTCCACCAGCACCTTAGACATGAGTCATATTGTTTCATAGACGAAGTAGAAAGAGACGAAAGTAAAGTATCCAGAGTGTTTTCAGGTGCTCCGTGTTTCATCAATGCCTCTTGTATAAGAGTCCGGCCACCAGGGTAAGTTTTTTGAAGAGTGGATGTGGTCTGCTTTTAAAAACAAGAAGATTTTTGTTAGGCTGAAAAAATACCGGATTAGAACTCAGTAGTTTTAAAAATAGGGGGTACCAAGGCTGTGTTGGCCAATTTGGTACAACCACAATGCCTTTTCCACCTTCTAAATTAATTTTTTGCAAAGTTCTGAGAACTAATGAAAACGGTGGAAATGCATAAAAAAAGAAATTTGACCAATTAATTGTAAATGCATCCACTTTCCAACCGTATGGGTCCGGGTGCCAAGATACGAATCTTAGGCACTTTGCATTTACATAGGTTGCAAATAAGTCAACCTCCGGTGTTCCGAATGAACCCGTTAAGATTAAATAATAATCACTTCCTAGTTCGTATTCACTCAGTGTGGAAATACGGCGGGATTCATAGTCCGCTGCTGCATTTGCTTTGGATTCTATGTAGGATGCCATAATCCAAATATTTCTTTTTTCTGCAAATTGCCATATTTTTCTGGCAAGATTGTTATATTTTAATAATTGCACTCCACCCAAGCGATTTATATAGGAAATCGCGGTTGTATTATCTATTTTCAATAATACCTGACAATTTGAAACATCCTTAGCAAAGGATTTTAAACCGAAATATGCAGCAAGGAGTTCTAGGTAATTTATAGAGTTGTTCTGCTCGTCGACAGTCCAAAACCCATTTGTGCTAATAGATCCACAAGTACTGCCCCAACCCGTAAGTGAGGCATCTGTATATATGGTTAAATGAAATTGGTCTGTTCGAATGTAATTTTTTGCGTCAGTAATGTTTGTCGACCACCATAAGATATCCTGCTTTGCTTCAATGGAAATTATTGCCGTAGCCTGATAATTTCCTCGAGCCTCCGTTAGTGCTTTAGTTTTAACATTTTCCAGAACTTTGGTATACAAAGTACCATATGCTACTGCTGGCGATGCCGCAACTAAAGTACCGATGAATTCGGCTAGTAAAATTATTTTTACGACATTCTTTAATAGCATCTTCTTGCACATCTCAGAGATTCGAGATTTCTTAGAACTAGGGAGGCTCACTGTGTAATCCTTTGAATTAAATACAAATCCAAGGTATTTAATTTCATTGGAAGGGTTTATCACTGATTTTTTAAAATTTATGATAAAGCCTAATTGCTGTAATAACATAATGCACTCTGAAACGGCATTATTACATTCGGTTAATGTTGAACAGATGAGCAAAATATCATCGATATATATAACTGAACGGATGCCCCTCCTTCTTATGAATTCCATAACTGGTTTCATGAGTTTTGTAAAAACTCTTGGAGCAGTGCATAGCCCGAATGGCAAACACGTAAATCGGTATAAAATACCTTTCCACCTAAAAGACAAAAATTTTCTGTGCTCATGCCACACTGGCACTAGAAAATATGCATCTTTAAGATCTAAAGATGCAAAGAAACAGGCTGGAGACATGAGTCTTTTCACAGTTCTGTAGTCCTCCATTTGGAAATGGGGGCTATCTAGGTATTGGTTGAGACTTTTGAGATTTAGGATGAACCTAAATTTCCCGTCTGGCTTTGGGACGAGAAAGATAGGAGACAAGAACTGCCCCTCTGTTTCTATGCAAGTTTCAATTGCACCTAGATGTTTCAGATCCTGAATTGATTCCTTCATTGCTGTTAATTCTGTTGCTGAAAATTTTCTTTCTTTAGGTTCTCCTATCTGAATAGGGAATTCTTTCAATGGCAATTTATAGCCGTTAACAATCTCTAAGATTGTTACATCTTGGGTAATTTTGGACCATTCTGTGGTAAATTGACTGAGCCTTCCGGCGTGCATACTTACCGTTGACGAGATTAATTGGGTCGGCGCCCGCTCTGTCGATACGATCTCGTGTACCGGGGCGGGCGGTAGGAGTTTAAAGGCTCCTTCTGTGGTATTTGCACCGTCGACTTCGGGCGGTAAGATGTCTTCGCCTTCCCAGGTGTCATTAATTTCCGACCTCCTTGAGTATTACTCTTTTTGGGTTGAGAAGGTTTTCCCAATTTCTGCAATTCCTCTTCCGATTTAATAAGTCTTTCAAAATCGTTACCAAAAAGAAAAGAGTCGGCAGAAGATGCAGTAGCCGCTGCCTTTACAGGTAGTGATTTTATATTTGCAATCAAAAGATCACGTCGTCTGGATGTCATCCTGTATTGCTGGTCAAGCAGTATTTTTGCGGTGTCACTCAGTGACGTCAACAATGATGCTTTTAAAAGCTCATCTGTCGATTTTGTGTTAATTAACGTTGAGATTGTTGATCCTAAGGAAGACAAAGCTACTGCTGTTTGATTTTGCAAACTTTCGAGCTGTCCATCTCTTTCTCGACAAAAATCCGTGGCGGTCGCTCTGACTTCTTTATTTAATTTTGGAGCCCGGATAAGAGTACCATTCTCGGGAAAAGGATATTTTTCATAAAGAGAGTTCTTATCGGCTTCAGGAAGACCTCGTTTTACGACAGGCTCCCAACGAGTCATAATCTCCTTATGAACAGGAGGACCAACCTTTTCGGATTCATTTGGGACGGAGCCCAATATTTCCAATGTCTTGTCATCAAGTGCAACATCTATCTCCAGTATCTCGCCCCCACCGTCAGCAACCTGGTTACCCAAAGCGCCCTTGGTGACATTCGGAGATGTTGACTTTTGGTATCGCTCATTCTGAGATGAGGAACCACTTGAATTAGCAGACGAAGATCTACGACCAGAGCGAGATCTAGAAATTCTGCTTGACATGGATTTAGAGCGTGAGGTGGTGGCCCGGTCATCGGTTAATTTCTTCAACGCCTTTGAAATCCTTTCCACCTGACCTCCGAGGGACTCTAACGTCCAACGCTCCTCACTAGGATCCCTCTTCCTCTTATGTCCATGTTCTCTTCGTTTTCGTTCTTTACTTCTGCTACGTGACATGCTGAAAAAATACAACAGAACTATGCCCACGTTGTGGCGTTATTTTTAACGAAAAAATGAAGTTGTATTTTGCAATTTTTACCTCCTTAACCTTAACGGGATAAAAATTTTGTCACTTTTCCTCTTACCGGTCGTTTGGGGATGAATAACCTTAACTTTTTTGAAATTAATTAATTATTTTGCAGAGCAAAATTTTTGAGTCGTGACTGCAAGGCACACTTAACAAAGATGAAGATCTGGGTTGGCGGGAGTCAGAGAGGCTTTTGGCTTTAAATAGTGTGACTGATTGGTAGCTCAACAGAGGACTACACTGTATATATGTGGAAGACGAGACGTAGGACATAATTAACATTCATCGATTCTATTAAGATCCTTTGGTTTAAATGATGTTCTTCCAATGTTCAAAGGCCAATGCCAGGGTCATATATTTTTCTTGCTTGGAGTTCGTGCATACCTACATAGAGTTGAATAATACCCCTTTAGGCATACATGCTTACAATAATATTTACACTATACAGCCATATCAAAATTGATAACTCTGGTATAGATCAAGTAATTACAAAGACCTATTAGATAAACTTAAGCATAAAGTTGTACCTTTTCACTTCATAAATTTAACATGGCTAGAGTAGTAAGTAGTATGCGTGCATGCAGTAGGCGTGTGGTGCAACATTTTACGTGAGTTGAATCATGCATCTCTCTCAGTATTGGAACAATGAAAGCAGAGTCTAATTCAGAATAATTTTAATCTTTACATTTCTTGCCTTTATCTCCGCATTAATTTGATGGAATCTATAGGCGACCCTGGCCTATGGAACTCAACTGTCTGGGCCGATGACCGCACCCCATTATATAATGTAATATAACTGAATACATGCCGACAACTACATCCCAGTGAAAATATAGTTAAATATATTTACACAGATTAGCATTTGCAATTAGGCTTACAGGAATACTCGAGCTAATAAGTCTAACAAGATCATTTGGACGTAGATTGGGTGTAAGCTGCGCTGTTACTTTTCCTCATTCATTCACAATGTTAAGTGATCCTGGTGCTGTACTGTACGCCCGCAAGTAAACCTTATACCTATAGATCACATACCTATAGGCTTATTACTGCAAGTAAAACTGGAAATCCTATTAATTTCTAATATTATTCATCGACGCATCATACATTAATCCAAAAGGATAAAATTTTATCGCATTGATTTTTGTCGAAAGGATATTATGACTGTTTGTGACATGCAAGTCGGAAGCGTGGAGTAGACAAAATTATGCTATCTGTCTTCAGATCTAATATGTAAATATATTCATAGATATTCAACATCGTTAGCTGTTGCAAGGGAAATGTGTGTCAATGGATATTACAAAACAAGTAACATTACATAATAATCTGTCGAGTATTGTATCAGGTTATATTTGAATTTCAAAATGTACTTGACTCATTGACACTGATAAAATCTTTGACTGTGCGTCATTTCTTATCTCTCTGTAAGTGTGCACGAAGATTATCTAGATTTAATACGTACACACATAACCAAACATTGCAGTTTTTAAAATTACTATTACAATCCCACGACACAACTGTCAATAGCACTGTCTGTCAATATAAGTCGATTGTGTCAGAAGAAATTTCTAGTAGGCCTACGCAGGTCCATGCTGTACTTGTATGCACGCGCATTTGGAAATGGAAACATAAAATTAAACGACTTACACAATTTCTGAGATCGGAAAGTAGTAATACTAATTGTCTATTTGATGTGCCCGGCTGATTTGCAAAATCAATTATGTTCCAGCAATTACCAAATATTTTCATCAATGACTTCCCCCAGGATTGGGTTTAGGATTCAAGAGTGGATTTTATTGTTTCAGTACCAGTATGGATTGAATACGCGCATGTATACTGCATTTCAGTCATTCAAGGTGTCTAAATGCGTTGCTGACAATTCCTCTACAAGCCAAAATTAATGACACCAGTGTGACGTACGAGCCACCATGATGGCACCGAAAGCATGAATGAAAACAATATTATGTAAGCCTGCGTATAGCTGCCTAATGGAAAAAGTTTAATATGTAAATTTATGATTTTAATTGTAACTTAGTCTATAAGCCTAGCATCAACCTATTTAGTAATAAAAAAAACTAATATTGGCCTATTCATATCCATCAAATTATACTTTGGAGAGCTACCTGGTAGGAAATACCTATAATAAACGTCAGAGGAAGTAGCTGTGAAAAAACAGCAAGCATAAATGTCAGTCCAAACCAAAGAAGATTAGCTATTATCATTAGCTGCATCGTAAGAGTGGTTTTTAGATTAAAATTTAGTCATCTATGAAAGTGCGAGGAAGTTAATTAATTTTTCACGTTAAAACACCTAGAGCAACTTAAAAAGAGCAACAGAAGGACTACAGAGAGAAAGCTTAACAAGCTTTAATGACTGTTCTTCGCTCTTTGCTTACGTCTGCTGGGATTCGATGTAAGCCGCTGTTACACTTTCGGTCTCTTCTTAACAGCGAGTAAATGATCCTAACCCTTTTCTAGCCTAGATTTACCCAAACGGATACTCATGTAATACTTGGAGATATAAACACAAAGTACATCTAAAAAGTATACTAAAGCTATTTCTATGCATAGGAGGATAGAAGGCTGTATTCTTTAGTCAAAAGAAAGAATGACACTTCCCCCACCCTCGGCAATATTATTCCTCGAAATTAAAAAGAAAGTAGAAAAACTAAGATTCCAATTCCATATAACGAATGCTAACTTTGTAATCATGCTACCACATTGCAAAGTTTGCATCCATTCACTGTCATTTATATGCATAGCAGTAACCTTGTTACAATTAGAGTACAGTTTACGTAGTTTTTTATTAAGTGCAGTATAGTAATTATAAACTTACCAAGATGAAGGAGTTAAAGGTAAAATTGGTAAAAAGTAACGCTCAACATAACTTTCACCTTGTTGTTGGAAAGTGTGAAAGTTTTATTTCGAAGTTGGGCTTTAAAGGAAAATAAAACTGGGAGCTGTCGTCTAACTTAACATGAGATCTGAACTACTAATAGTTATGATGTTAAATCAATCCTATATGGGATATGTATTTGTACAGGTTTAAACCGTCAAGAAATTACTCAGTTGAAATAACTATTATTAAATACAACAATGTAGGTTTATAAAGCTATTTAAAGTGAAATGTTAATACTTTCTGGGTCTTGAAATAAAATTCTAACCGTGTTTTGACTTTCATTCTTAAATTTCAACGAAGGGAATGTACAGATATTCTGACCAAGTTTGAGTCAGCAACACTGTGCTTGAAATCCAACTAAAAACAGATGTATGATATATGCCATGAGTTAAACAAATGGAGCGAGCTCAGAGAGTGTCTCTCATAATAGTACTTGAAGTACGAGTATTGTAAACATTTGGGCGATAATCGTGACAACACGAAGTGCACTTCAGACTGAAACAGAGAAGAGACGTTTACTCACCATCACCACACCCCCGTCCTACTCTATCATTATCATCTTAAAATACACTGTTAACCAAATAAAGTCATAATCTGCACTTTCTCCATTGGACTGCAAAATGGAGTTTATAAAAATCATGCTAGGCATATTGCTATATCATTTGAACTTAAGGCGAGCTGGTTACTTTCCCAACAAACAGTTAAAGTGAATAATTGTAGAGAAAAACTTTACAGTAAAGCAAGCGAAATGTCTCTTAAACAGAGGATCCTTGTCTAGCCTTTAGCAATAGAACTTGGCGCAATGTAAATGTAAACAAATATAGTTAAACCTACAAAGCAAACCTGCTAGCAGGTACCGCATGCTGGGATATTGATATTTTCTACTTCAATCTGAATTCGCCCACCACCTAAAACGTTTATATTCTTAAGCATATGAATGAATCTTAGACGCTCAAACAGAATATCCGCCCACATAATATTGCAAAGGTATTCGTAATGAGAACATTTTTTGCGCTATTAATTTTAATGAACCATTTTAAGTGTTCATTTCATGAATTCTGACGTACAAGTGCAAGATCCTGTGATATAGGAAGATAAAAGGCCGCGTCCAAAAATAAAGACATAGTTAGATTTTCCTATAGCCGAGTCTTTTATTTCCCACTTTGAAGAGTCAACAATCAACTTTCATAAAGGGAGTGAGTGAAGCCATCAGAGTATTGCGTTCCAGAGGAATTCCCTTTGAGATGTCAGATGCAACCTGAGATCTTCCTCTACGAATATTTACCTCTACCTAGTTTTTACGCCTTTCTTTGCTTTGTACTCATTTTATAGACCTCTGTGGTGCGCCCGTGTACATCAGTTAGCGGAAATACGAAACTTCACGCAGTTGGTCACTTCCTAGACATTGAATGAGTTTTCTGAAACATCCTCACTTTCCATGTAGCCAAAGTACATTTATTTAACTTGGCATTACTACGATTCCAAAGTGCCCCATAGTGTGCTTAAGAAAACCATGATATGGTTATAATAAAATGAGTGGGCTTTCCTATTGGAACGATTTTGATCTTTGGCTCTTGCAATGCAATGAGTTTGAGTTGAATTTTGATGAGGTTTAAAATGGAATAATTTATAAATTTTATACATGAAAAACATTTTCAATCTTCGTTACCTTTAACCGCTAACACTTAACACATTGGTACATAAATTGCACTTCATCAGTTGTAAATTATGGCAGACGAGACGGTGATGGTACTCAGATACCAACCACAGCTCACTACTGTTCTTTTTTGATATAATATGACAAGGTTTAGAACACTCTTCAAAAGACATGTAAAGACAGTTCGAAGTGTTTATAATGTATGTACCTAAGAGATACGTAAAATTTATTGTTATTTAAGTAGATCTCACAATACCCATTTTATGGAGACAGCTACATAAGGCGAGTCAACCTTGACTTCATAATATGATGTCAATATTGATATACTTAAGATATATGTCTGTAGAGTGCCAGTCTGCGATATGATTGTAGGCTAGGAGAAAGGAAAAAACATACATAATAAGGAAATTGTAAAGTAGGGTTCGCATAACTTTTACACTCGACCGACTTTGGTTTTCTATGCGTCTGGTGAACATGAGAACCACAGAATACTGACATCAAATACCTATAGATGGTGAGGTCGAATTATTTTAAGAGATTGACCTACCTAAATTACATTCTTCCGTAATTTGGCCCTACACTTAGAAACTTCAAAGACTTGGGCGAAACTGAAGTCTGAAGAGTAGTCTCTATTAGTTATATCATTAAGGCATTGACAAGGGAAAGCATTGTCAAAACCAATGGAAATGATTATTAGGAATGTCAAAAATTTCATAAATAGTAAAAAACAAGTTGCTTATGTCTCACCAGTAACAATATCAAATACACAGTCAGTAAATAGTAATGCCATGAACTTTCACCATTTAAGCCTATATTCCATACAAAACTTTCACCATCTAACTGAGTCCGTCCACGTAATCCGAATTTACATAAAACTTTCACAAGCGAAATTCATTCACCCTGCCTTGCATTTACATGACGTTTGTTTTAAAAGAGAAATCTCATTTACATGGAAAAAGCTAAAAAAAAAGGGGTTACTTTTTACGCTTGCTGTATAGATTGTCATCATTAAAAAATTTTCAGAAATATAGCGGTACAGAAATGTATATTATATTGCAAAGTAGTATGTGATTTGATTATACACTTACATCAGAATATCTGGAAAATTGTAACAATGTCTTTACGTCATCACCGAGAATGCAGAACACAAGGACAAATCACTTAAATTTATAATTATATAACTGTATTGTGGTCGCGTTTATAGTAAATCAGTGACAACTGTCTAAGTCACTACTCTACTATGCGATTATAAGGAGGTTTAGGTTATCTGTTCTTATATATAACTGTAGTGCTGAAATAAATTCATTGTCTTTTCGGCGCATTTCACATTTCGGTACCACCTACAAAGAATCATAAAGAAAATTTTCTTACATAGAATTTCTTTGAATAACTCAGCATGAGCATTCTACAAAGGGTTTACTAAAAGGGCAGCAGTAGCAACCGAGACCATGCAGAAAGATACTACCGCTCCTCGTTCCATAGCAATTTGGTTTGCAAGAAAGGGAAAGAGCATTGATCCAGATTCAATGTGCTGATTGACAACGAAATAAGAAAGCACAAAACTGTGAAAAATGATAGTGCTTTTACCAAGTTTGCCATTTTCCTTCCGATTCATATTTCATTTCGTTGAACTTGGTAGTTGAACTCCACCCTGCATTAGGCCACCCTTTGTTAGCGGTTGGGAAACTTGATACAACAAAAATTCTACTATGCATATAGCTATGGACATCGTTTCTTTTCATACATACACACAGAAATCAACATTTTGTTGGTTATTGCAACAACTGAACTGATTAGATTGTATGTACATCTCTATTTTATAATCGCAGACTTGAAAAATTTACGTGTCTATATTTCTATCTATGTATGTACGGGTGGTAGGGTGTTCCCAATAGCAAAATGCGCATGTTCATATTTTACATGAAAACAAGCTACACTCTGTGTTATGTTATGTTAGTATTAATTAGCATAATTTGAAAACCACACAAAATGTTGAACGCGTATTGTAAATATTTCGAAATTCAATATCCAATACGCATGACTGTCGCCTACCTTTCGAAATTGAGTCATGAATGCTGGGGGCTACTAGTATTAGTACATTAACAATATAAGACAACCACTTCTGCAATTTAGAAGCGATAATGAAGATCCATACGTCCATCTTGGTCTTAGTGCCACAGCCATGGGAAGCTTAAGTTACAACACGCTTGAGTGTCTGTTCCTATTCCTAGTCCTATTCCAATATCCATTTAATAAAATTGTGACTTGATAAAGCTCCATTTTTAGAATTACTAATAATTCCTCCCCCACAATTATTTTCTGAACGTCTTATAACGATACGATATATCTATAGTAAAGTTTGTAGCTGCCTGTCCCAGTATTCAAAACTCATTGCGTAAAATGACACGATGATTCTAAAATATCAAAGAACCAAAGGTAATACATTTTCCAGAGCCGTAAATATTAGTTGAAATTTGTAATTTCATCCTAGATATCATAGATCAGTAAACTGCAGGAAGATGAAATGAATAAAGCTGAGAGAAGAAATGAAATGTAATATTTAATACGGAAAACTTCCAGTTATTCTTCCATCTCCACTTTCTGTGAATACGTTTATCATAATCTGAGTAGGAATTTCTATAGAAAAAATTGTGAGCCTAAAAATGTGCACATAAAGTAATGTTTGAGTGCAATTCTTTAACCTTCGAGCGAAGTAACCTTTATTGACACTAAAAATATCATAGCAAAACCTGTCTATTTATTCTCTTGAAGGCTGCATTATACTTTCTGTCATTTTTCAGTGACTACATTTTATTAGATTATGCAAACACTGAATCCATCAGACCTTTGCTTAATCAAAAAACACTTTACACCGGGATTATCAAACAGTGAAAACCCTTTTGGGACAGGTTCTGTTCCTTGTCATACGGGCAACAAAACCATTTTAGAGCTTTCACAAGTTTATTTTGGCCTATTGAGTTACAAACCTCCCTTCTCGATCAGAAATTCGATTCTTATCTTATCTCTCGTTGCAAGCAATCTATTTCGAAGCAACGATGAATATATATCACTATAGAGTTCAGTAACCTGATTTTCGAGGCATTGAACAATGAAAAGAAAAGCGAAGACTACACGAAGATATATGTTTTAAGCGCAAGAGAAAATAAAGGATTATCCTCTCTTTACGCTTTACATATTATGATAAAAATCAATTGAATTTGTCAGTTTGCCTGGTAGGAGAAAATAAGCAGAACACCTGACACCTACTCACTCCTGCTTAGACTTCCGATCCAAAAACAACGGATGTTTCATCCAGTTTACCCTTGGAATATCATTATGCTAATATCCACACTAGAATGGCTGTTGTGAAAGCACCGAAAGAGAGAAAGTGACTCTAAAGAGAAAGTGAATTCCAAAATAGATCTCACAAGTACCAAAACCCATTCAGCCATAAAGTAAAATAAATATTCCTCTATAACACAATGATAATACTATACACCTTAGGTATGCAAGTATGAAAAATAAAACAGCTACTGAAAAAACAAAAGAAAACACTTTTACCTGGCTATTTAACCTTTTCAGATTTGTACTACACTCGTTCAACGTATACAACAAACTCATAATACATTCCTAGGAAAATGAAATTAGGTTTCAGAAAATCGGGAAAACGAACAATCAACCACGCCGAGCGATCTGTACTCAAACAGCTGTACTATAGTAGGGGTAGGTATACTTAGTAGTTAGTGTTAATGTAGTTTGTGGTGACGCAATCTAAACAACCTAGGAACTTGTCAAGTTTATCAGTAATGTTGAAAAGATAACAGAGTCCTTAAGTACTGATAACGATGTAAAGAGGAAATCAAATGTACAATGCACACCCTTTTACCACTTCCGAGAACCATCTTCAGCAGTGAGTACATAATTGAATAAAGCGGTTAAAATCATGCAAGAGTTACAAAACTTTTATAATACCAATCACCGACGTTGCGCTTATATATTGTGCTCTGTGGAAAGAGTTTTGAAAAGTTTATTCCTTTTAATCTTTTTATTGCTTTTTCCGCTACCATCAGTTTATTGAGCCGGAATGATTGAATGACGAAATCTACTAGGAATATAGCCAATTGTGCAATGCTACAATGCAAACGGATGCGAGGAGATTATGTTTATTTTCTACATGCAAGTAAATATGGCTAAGTCTTTCTTTCTCCTGTAGATACAAATAATACGATGTGGAATGTGAATGCTTGAATTGCTTAGACTGCTTTCTTCTACGCATCCAGACATTTTTATTTGCATTCGACTTGTTTGAGTACCTGTAAAAAATTTGAATGTTGGAGTACAATTTTGAGAATGAGCTCCAGACGGGAATGTTTGGAGCACCCTCAAATTATCCAAACAATATTTCGAAAGTTTTTCCGTTGTTTCTACATAGCTACTTAAACTTTTCTCAAGCTACAAATACTCAACGTTCGAAGAATATTGTATGCACAGAAGTCTAGTAGTACTTGTACTAATAATATTTGCCCCTTTGTCAAAACTTATATTCTTATATAATTTTAACAAACTTTTGGCAATTATATAGTGAACAACACTCAAAACCAATGGTAGGTTTATTGCTTACATCATAATGTTTCCCTCACATCCCCTATAATTAGCTGCTAATTTTCGAGTTGGTGTTGTTCGGAAAACAATGATTACTTCTTTCCTGAAGTGGAAAGTGGAAGTCAGAGATTTCTTTTGTTATTCTGAAAAGCAGAGATACAAACAAAAAGAGAAAGCAGTCTTAATTAGGAAATCGTCAGGAAGCTTCTGAACACCTGAGCGTAAGTAATAAACGAACAGTGAACAGACACAGTATATCTTAGGGTTCAATTTAGAAGCATATCTAAGATTAATAGTAAAAACAACACCATTTTTTCCGTAAGTGCTCTAGAGGCGAAAAAATTACTTTTGCAGAGTGCTGCAAGGCTTTTAAAGCACGGCATGCCTTTTTTGCACTACATATACAGGAGGATGTAGTTAAAATATACCATAGAACTTTCTCTTTTCCTATTCAAACACCATTAGAAACTTTTACCGTCATGGTCATCCACTATTATTCATTAATTCATTAATTCAAGGCTAGGTAACATCAAATTTGGTGTACATGTTCAGTAATCTTAGGGTAAAACTTTAAAAATCGTATTAAATCTTCCATTAAAAGTTGAAAAAGCAAAAAACCTTTTTAAAGTTCCTGTAAAACCGAAAATCCAAGGTTGTCTGGATGTGTTCATGTGTGATGATGTAATTCCGATTTTTTTGTCTTCGTATACATTGAATAAAAATTGGGAAGGGACCATTTTTGGTGTATATAGTATGAATTTGAGACACTGTAGAAAAACTACAACTAAATTTTGAAACTTCGGCTTTTTTGGAAGAAAATCAGACTGGTTTTGGGTATGCGTTTTCTTGCCATTTGGATTTTGGAGGTCGACAACTGTTCAGTAAGTTATTTTTATTTCTTTTGGGCCCATATGAAAAACCTACAGCAAGCCGTAACAGAAGCTCGCCTGAGTAAAGGTTACCGTGTACACATTTTGGTAGACGAAAAGTCGCACGTAACACAAAACCGAATGTACGGATTTTGATCAAGCTTTCAGAATTGAGTCTTTATATATGTAGCTACGACATATTAAAAATTCAGACATTGATATTATAAGGAAACGAAACTATATCATTTGAAAAATCAACAGAAAATTTAAAATAGATAATTTTTGACTATGAAAATCAACAAAATCAAAATTGATTAATGTTGAATATCAAAATCAACAGTAAATCAAATTTGATTAATCTTTACTATCAAAATCAATACAAAATCAAAATCGATGAAACATAAATTCAAAATAAATTTGGTAGAAGCGGATTGAAATATTTTATACTATCAATCTCACAATTTATAGGAAACGCAATTTAACTTTTTAATGCCCATTTTTCACTTTGACTATCAAAATGAAGACAAAGTGACCGCACGGCATTTCAGCAACCAATGGACTGATTTGCCCGAAAATCAGTAGAGATCGTCACCAGTCCATAGGTATGGTTTTTGCCAAGTTTAATTAATATCCGTCTTTGCATTCGAAAGTTATCGTGGGTACGGACAGACGGACGGACAGACTGTGCGATTCTATACGGTGCCTTATTCAGGCGAGTTAAAATTGATTAATGTTGACTATGAAAATAAACACAAATTCAAAATTGATAATTGTTGACTATAAAAATCAACATAAATTCAAAATTGAATAATTTTGACTATGAAAATCAACATATTAAAATTGAATAATGTTGACTATGAAAATCAGCATTAAATTAAAATTGAATAATGTTGACTATGAAAATCTAAAGAGAATCAAAATCGGTCAATATTAATAATGAAAATCAATAGAAATTGGAATAATGCAAGTTTGACTATAAAATTTAATATAAATGCGAATTAGATTTATTTCCGTACTCCTATAGTTACTTTCTGGTTTTATTTGCTTTTACTATAAAATCTTCAATTCGGTAGAAGCGGAGTGAAATATTTTATACTATCCCGCTAACAATTTATAGGAAACGCAATTGAACTTTTTAATGCCCATTTTTCACTTTGACTATCAAAATCAAGACAAAGTGAGCGCACGGTATCTCAGCAACCAATGGACCGATTAGCCCCAAAATCAATAGGGATCGTCAGTGGTCCATAGGCATTGTTTTTGCCAAGTTTGGTCAATATCCGTCATTGCTTTCGAAAGTTATCGTGGGGACGGACGGACGTACGGACGGACGGACGGACGGACGTACGGACAGACTGTGCGGTTCTATAAGCTGCCTTATTCAGGCGAGCTAAAAATGAAGTTACATCAAAGTCTTATTTTTAAATGTCAAAGAAACTTTTCTACTGAAAATAAGATTGTGACTACCAACCAATGACGATTTTTCTATTTCCGGAGCTTGCAAAAGGAAGTCATTAACCCACATCCTGATTTAGAAATCTAATATTTCAACAAAAACTTTTTTCTGTGAAGACGGTAATACTAAAATATTATGCTACTTAGGATATGTAGAATTGAGCAGTTGCATCAAAGAAAGCGTGTGAGATGAGATGTGTGGAATCCTAGACTAATGGAACAGGTGTGCAATAGTGTACGTCACATCAGAACCCTTTTCCCAGAGTACTTTCTTGGTTCAGACTTTCTCATCTCAACATAAGTGAAAGTATCCCTTTTTCTAATTTCCATTATCGTTCAAAATAGTCGGATATTATCACCGAGAGACTCATAAAATGTCCATTGACGTGTGTTACAACGCTTCCAAAATTTTACTGCATGTCTTATTATCGTAAAGTGGGCGTGCAGTGTAATCTAGCATAAAATTGCAATGAATAGTATAGAAGTACAGCTAGCTGATTATCATAAGTACACCTCTTCACTAACGCTAAGTATTTATCATCGTAGCAGGTATCATACGTAACTACATTCAGCTTAAAATACTAGCTCTGGGATGATTTCAGAGTATCTTCAATAATTCCATAAAACCATTGTCATATGATTAAATCTTTAAAATATCCTATTACTACTATATACACGTTCATCGAAAAGGTGGGCATTGGAAATATTTAGTTCTCCCAGTCGCTACGTCTTCCATCATATTTCTAATCTTCGTACACTTCAGGAGCCTTTTATTTCCGCTATGTTATACGTATGAGAATCACGAAAGAGAATCTATTGCTACCTAATACCAACCCTAATACCCAGGTTGTACTTCAATACCTACACTTATTAAGAATTAAATATAATTTGGCTAATAGTATTGCCTCTACTAATGTAGGTACATATTAATTACATAAAAATGCAGAAAAGAAAATTCTGAGACTAGAAAATGCCATTATTGTAGTGTAATATGTAAGCATAATATTTTGCGAATGTATATTAGATATTCCCGGAAAACTTGTTTTCATTGTTTGTAGGTCACAATAATTAAGTGGTAGTTCATCCGAATTATGTAGCAAAGACTGTTTTGTATTGTATCTTGATTTCGAAATCAAATTCAACGCAGCATCAGCCAATTAAATACCAGGTAGGGAGCAAAACAAAAGCAATACCGTGAAACATTTGTGTTTATGTGCCAACATGCGTAACAAAGATTCTCATTTCCTTCAAATTAGCTACAAAACAAATACGGACGTTATTGGAAGTACGAGAGGTATGTTACAAATGAACATTGTAACGTAAAATACATAGCTAACAACTAATTGTTAGCATGTACATTCCACGAAAACAACTAATTACCTGCAATATCGGATTTCTTGTAAGCTAACCAACACCTGCAGAGTACAGACCCACAGACGTATGTGTATTGCCACTGTCCATTTTTCCCTTTCATTACATACCCGGGTACATTTTTAGGGCAACCTGGGGCAGCCTTTTACTGAATATTACGTATTATGTTACAGTATGGAAGACTTTACATTATGTAATAATCACAAAGACAATTTTTCGGTAGCTCAAGTATTATCTTTCATCTGTGACCGAGTTTGTCATGTTGCAATACACCCCAAACCTCATTGAACGCACAGTCAATGTCAAGTGTCACTTGTCAGGCTGTCAAATAAGATAAGCGAGAACTATGTTATACACAGAGATACTACTACAATGCAGGAAAACTGTGTGGAGAAGGAATCAGGAAATTCCACCGCGCCACATACATTCCATCCGACTCCTCGTCATTGATAATTAACCGAGATACTATTGTTCTCTCTGTGTAGTCAGTATTACTTTCCCATGCTATCTGCTTATAAAGTCAGTTTCAGTACTTGTAAATGCTACTCATTGTTTGGCAAATTATTTAGGTTTACTGCTGCTGCTTCTCTTCATATAATTTGTTTGTCCTACATTCCTGCTGAATATATATTATCATTTTAAGTTCCAACTTGCCCCAGCTTAGCTTTCCACTATTCACAGTTCAGGTATGTACATCGTGTACTGAAGTACAGACGCTAAACAAAACTTTTATTACACGATTGACAAAAATGAAAGTATGCTTTCCACTGTGATAAAATATACTGCGATGTAAACTATCTTTGAATGATTTTCAGAATAGTATAAAGTGAAATGCAACTAATGCTTTCATCCTTTTACAGCCTACAGTTAGAATCCCGGATGCAGTAAATTCTATTTAACATACATTTCATACCTATCTAACCAAAATCCCCTGTTTTTACATGGCTTCTCCATTGTTTTCTATGTTCTTCAGCATACTTATATAATAGTCTCTTACACAACCCTTTGATTGAGTAACAAGATGTGTTTGAACTTTTCCTGGTACTATTTGCCATATAGGTAGAAATATAATATTGAACTTTCTGGTTTCATTAGACAATTCTGGAAACTGGGTAAAATGATTACAGGTTCATTTCCTACCGTCTAGGACTGTGAAGTAGGCAAAGTAACCACTAAGTAGGTAAACTTACATAGATATTTCTTCTCTTTAAGGTATGCCATTATTTTAAAGAATGTATATTGAATAAATAACTTCTAAGTTGAAAACCTGTTGAACCAAGTCAGAGATATTATTTGCATTAGTAGTTATTAAATATTAGCAATGTCCACACAGCTAAATGTAATATACATGCAAGCATTGATGTATTCCGTACATGATAAAGACACAAAAACGGTGACCTATATACGTGAATATAGTGATCGCCACCCCTATGTAATAAATTACGATGCTAATTGATACAGATACATGGAGAAAGTAAATGAGTCTGAGATGTACTGATACTGCCTAATCGAATAAATAGTGCATAAGTAGATTACTTGTACTTGTGCGTCAGAATTTTGGATGTATGTATACTAGATGCATTTATAGTATGACCCGTATGTGTTACTTCTGTTTAAGTGTTGCTACCAAGTTGAAAGAAATTAGAATTTACTAGGAAAGCGTGTAGGTAGAGCTGGTTGCTAATAAAGTTGAATAAATAGCCGGAATGCATTTTCTCCGCACGACTAGACACCAATTTAGCACTAAGTTAATATGGACAAAAGATAAAAGCATTGAAGTAGCTTCATTTCTCTGACCACATGCAGAGATGGAAAAGCCACTAAGGTTTATCCATGCAAAATTAATTCTCTCTAGTAGTTCTTTATGGATTCTAAACGGAAACTTCTGGGCTCAACTCACCTCCAATAGAAAATCCTGCCACTCGTCTTCCTACTCAATTGAACACTTACCATGCTCCCTATCACCAAATTCTCACTTGTTTACTATCCAACTACGTTGCAGTGGCAGTGAGTTCATATTAGTGCAACAACCACTACCTACACTGTCCAAACATCCACACGACATAAGAGTGTTTTATGTACAACGTACAACTCAATATTTTACATTAAGCTTCACTTATGTTCCAATCTTCCTTTCACTCACATGGTAAACATGCACAATGTACTAAGATAAACTAATGGACTCTACAGAGATAGAAACATAAAAATTCATTATTTTTGTTTGACCACTTCTCAAGTAATACTATTCCTCCTACAACCTATATGGTATTCTGCACCTGTATAATACAGTCTGAGAGGTACAGTACCTATAAATTCGATTAGTGTTTAAACCTGATTGAGTGGTTGAAACTTCAACTTGGCACTTATTCATGATCACTAGAAAATTCCCATGTGAGAATGTTTAGCTTCTCAATGTTTCCTATTCCTCATGAAAATCCATTCAGACCGAAAGGACAACCTCGTAAATTCAATCTAAAGTGCCAAATGGAATAAAACTATACACAAGCCATGGACAATAATATAGCTACCTACCAATACCTTTTTAATGGTTAAATAAACTCTGTCGATTTTCATCACTGAAGTATTCTAAAGCTATTGTTTTCTTTCGCAGATTGCGTTGTGTCTGTTTTTACATTTTGAGTACAGACCTCAAGGCATAGTAATATAATATCCATCCATGATCTTACTTAGGAATATTTAGTTTGAGATTTCTTCGTTTCCTCCATTAATTTGAATGCAGATCATTTCTTTTTGTCTTGCAACAACATGGGATTTTATACTCATGTGAATAGAGACTAAAATAATGAGATTAGTTTTCCGAGTCGATTGTGAGAGATGAATACAAAGTAGGAAATCATTACATTTGTCTCACAACTTGAAATAAGCAAAAATAAAACCCACTTAAAGGCTAAGAAAACATTTCCACCGACTCTCTTCACTCCCACTCATTCCTTTGTTCTGTTTGGTAATGTGGACTTGAATTTTTAAAATTACACATACAGCCAATAAACCTTGATAAGAGTAGAGCTTGTGCCAATTTTAGTACGTTATACACCATTTCCCTATCTAATATTGTATGCGGACTAAATTGAATTGCTCTTGTAGCAATAGTTAGTGAGATATTAGTTTTAAATATTCAGAAAGCAGGTCAGTCAGAACCGTTGGTTCAGCAAACTCGGTGAAAGTTGAAAGGGAGAACAGTCTGTACATATAAGTTGCAATATAATGAACATTAAAAAGATGTCCTCGGAAAACTAGCAAAATCAATTTAGGGCAAAAATATGATGCAATAATCTTGTCAGAAAGGAATGAGAAAATGACTTGTCTCGACAATGCCAATTTGAGTAACTAAGAACAAAGTGCCCATTAGCAAGGACATTACATGCAAAATCAACATGTTTCTTTATGGTACATAGTGAAGAAAAGCAATTACAGATATGTCATCAAGGTGAGGCTACGAAAAGTGATAATGCAGCACAGATACATACTTATTATGAAGTATTCCCAGACACCTCATGATTACATTCTCAGTCTAAGAATAGATAAGAAAATTAACTACTGTCATTTAATATGCGATCGAACAAGATTGCTGGCCTGTCATTGATCTATTTTCGTAATCGTTTCCAGGATAATTGTTCAAATTGCTTTCCTAAGTGAAAGTTCATCTACAGGCTATCCTATATCTCAAAACGTCGCAACTTACATTGGATAAACCCTACGACCACTTAATAAGAATATGAAAGGTCGGTATATGTTCAAAATCTCGTTGTCACTTTTCAAATATTTATTACAAGGCTACCCACACACTTTGTTGAATCATATGATACTATCTGTAACTAAGTCTACAAAGCCCTTGTTATGCATTCCACTGCAATGTAGTATTCATTAACTTTGAACTGAATTCATGTGTCTAACAAGGATATCATGACTTTCATGACAATAGTAGCTTCATTAACTGAATTCAACGAGCTGCGTGTCTATGCCCAAGGCAAACGAAAAATCAAGTTATTTATCATTGTCTCATCCAACGTACCCTACTTCTTTTGGCTTGCCTCACAGATCACGAATATACAATTGGGTACACCAACTTGTAAAGGGTTTTAAAAAAGTATTATGGTTAGGTAGGGAAATATGCTACTAGAGGGAAAAGCCTTGTTAAAGAAAACACTGCTGATTTTCTCTTAGGAATACAATTTACATTGTTACAATTTAAAATATCTTTTACATCTACCTACATATGCAGATTGTACATGTCAGTACTAGATGTGTGATAGCTTGCATAAAATGTCCTACATTTTATTCTAGGTGAAAAGCATATTAAATAACAACCTACAATGTACAAACATAGGAAAAATGCAATATTTGCACAGTTAAATGGAGAGGAATCAGAGTTTCTTATAAAGGTCATTTCTTATTTATAGCTTATTAGTCAGTAAAAAGTACTACAAAATGTCAGAAAGAACATTAAAGTAACTTATAGTATTATCTTACCTTAGACTTGTAAAGAGGAGGGGCGACGTACTTTCAATTTGGATAATGGTTAAATTGTAGTCGGTGAAGCTAATAAATAATTCAGCAGTGTTCAACTGGCCTTGACTGGACTAAACTTATCGTGTATTAGTGTTTGTCTGGTAAAATTTGAAGGCATGCAGTATTTAACACTGATTGCAAGGAAATGTCAACTGTTTTCAACTGACAACTGAAATAGAAAGTTTGGTGGTAACCGATAAAAGTGTGCAAGTTGGAGAAATTAGCTGACAGGTTTAGACGAACGCGTAGAATGAAAAAGACTGTGGCAGAAATTGAAAAGTGTTTTGTTCGTACCGTGATATGAATAGGATGTTTTGATTTTCTTGGGGGACTAAGTTGTGAAGAGTGATATAGATAAAACCGTCAATCGAATGTTCTTCCTAATTCAGTTTCTTCCTTCCAAGAACAAAGTAAGAACGTGAAACAAAGAGACAATAGTGGATTAATGCTGCCTTATCTTTGACTTTCCTTGATGCGATATGAGAAAAGAAAAAGAATTTATTATTCTCTCGTTTTCTCTTTTCTTCTTGAAGGTTTATATCAGACAGATCAGGTAAGATTCAAGGATGGATTACTTTCAGTGGATCGGATAGACAGTAGAAATTGTATTGTTTCGTTTTATTCAGTGCTCCACAGTGTTTCCGATTTTGGTAACTGTGTTATTGGAAGATACGAGCTCAGAATTTTCTCAGTAATGCTGTAAAGGATTAATATTTTCCGTGGTAAATATTTTGTGACGACTGCAGAGAAAACTTGAGTTTTTGTGTGAGCTGTTAACAATGAAGGGTTTTATGGCTGTTTTCCTTTGCTTTTCTCTTTCCTTTAGCTCGTTATGATTTGATATGAGCGAAGATGGAATTCCGTGTCGAGAGTGAGTGAGAACTGAGGAGAGGACGAGATTAAAAGTAAGTATGTAAGTAGGTGAGGTGGGGGTGGGTTCAGATTCTGTCTTTGCTCGTCTTCACGGGCTTTTCCTTTTACCAGGGTTAGATATGGATGTTACTTTAATACTTTCGTCTGCTTTTCTCTAGGAGGATCTTGGGAAGTAGCTGAGGAGACCAATGAGTTTTGTTGTGTCGGCTGCGGAGTTCCAGAAAGAAATGAGATGAGCGGCCCGAATTCGGTTCAATTCACCTGTGCTTTTCCTGGGTTGCTAGTCGTTTGGTACTTTGTAGCCAAAGCCAAAGCTAATGCCTTTCCTTCCCATGCCACATCAACCCATGTCAAAGGGAGTCAAGCCAAACCTAACGTATACGACCGTACAGCACTAAACCAACGCTTCTGTCCCACAATATGCACTCCTTCTTCTGCTATTTGATAATATGTATCTACATTCCATATGTAACTTTTATTATATCTTCTACGTCCAGAATTGAACTAAGAAAGCACTGCGGCGAGTGAGCATTGCATGTTAACAGTTGATAGTTCTTATATTAAATGTATTCTGTTTTATGTCAATGTCTGAATTTTCAACACATGCACTAGAGAACCAATTTTAAAGTGGGTGGGAGTTAGAAGTTCACTGTTGTAAGTAACAGAATGAATACGCAAGTATAACATAATAGCTGTACATGCAGTATTTGTCTTTTCTTCCTTTGACTTGGCATAACTTAAATTCGGATGACAAAAGGAGTCTTTTAGCTTGTGTGCAGTGAAATAGAATTTCCTCTTCTTTCGCTTTTAAGTTGTATGTTATGCTCCTATCTTTTATTGTCTCAAGAGCAAACCTGGCTTTGCATTCTACTCCAATGTTTCCTTAATAATGTTATATTATATCAAGAGCTAGAAGTATGGGCTAGGAAACTTTTTACGTCTTTCATGTAAAAGGGATCGAATCCTTAGACTACCAACATAATGCATATTATGCTAGTGATTAGAACATGCGAATTGTAGTAATGATAATTTCTAAGTCAGCATTCCACACACGAAATTCGAACAAGTAATGATGAGATACAAAATTGTACAAATAGTAGTTGCCATCGACAAACAAATCGTCAGCATCAACATTTCGTGTCATTCGTTACGGTAAAAGTAGAAAAAACTCTAAATTAATATTGCAAAATCGACTTAGAGTCCCGAGAGATTTGTTTTAGGTATTTGCTATTGCTATTTGCACTAAACTGGTTAGCTAAGTAGTGGCCTTAGACGCTCAGTGATTAGTTTAGGGCGAATTGACGCATATCGGTAGTATGTTGTAAGATAAATGCAGAGACTTTTCAAAATCAAAGAGTAAGGCCAAGGCCAGTAATATATCAACCAAATCATCTTTTATTGCAGTAATTTATTTTCTTCCGTCTACAGCGAGATCAGTACTTTTAGTAAAGCTGTAAAGGAATGACCTCGTCTGGAGACGTGACTCATACACTGAATGTACATGCATTATATAGCAATTTCTTTCAAATCTTACCTAATAACGTCAAAACGTAGTCCTTTCACCAACAAGTGATATTAAGGAATCGCCATGGCGTGGCTGCGAGGCTTCTTTAGATGGACACAAAGCTGTCTCTCTCTGCCTCCTACTCCTTTCTGAAATACTGTCCATAGAATTGAAAGTATTTTTAGCAAGCTTTTGACACTTAGTCTCTTCATACATGCATACAGTAGTCAAGTTGCAATTGCATTTACTGCCCAGACGATATTTTAACAACTTCAGTGCTTCACCTACGCACACACTTAAGGAAACGTGCATGTGACTATTATTTATCTAAAAATATACCAAGTTACAGAAGTAGTTGACATGTTGACAATTGACAGACATATTTTGGTAGAAAATTTTGGTCTATTTTATAAATAGTTATAAGTGCTATTTAACACATATTTACACATTTTGATATTACAAATCAGTTGATTGAATCTCACTACTTATATGGAAGTTATCTATTTTTAGTTTTCTTTAACTTTATTGCATGATTTTTATTATAAAAGAGACTTTGGGTGGCTGGATTTCGGGTGGTATTATATTGACTACTATTTACACACACGTATGTGCCAATCAAACGGACACCCACCACAGCAGCAACCATCAATGGATTAATATTTTATGTGGCCATCAAGCGAAGTTACTACTAGTTGTATTATTGTCAATGCTCTAAATATTGGTTGTGACATCAATGAGAAGGAGTATGTCTGTCCGATTTGTGACGAAACTCACACTCCTGCAAAGTTTATACATTATGCATGTAAAAATGGTACATCTACCAATCAATAGGGAAAGAGCAATTCATTTGTCGGTAATGTATCCATTATTTGTGTGTGAAATAGTGCTATTGTGCACTATTTACCATTATGTGACTATCAGTGAACGTTTCATTACGGCACAAGAATACAATTTAGGTAATTTCATTAGGTTGTTGAATCCTTGTTTTACAGTATCTACTAGGTGCGTGTAGACTTATCGCTAACTGAATTGTATCGCATTTCAGGATGTTGTAAAGTAGTCTATGTGACTTTAGATGTCATTTATTATTACACAGAGAGGAGGATTAGACTATACTTCTGTCAGTCGATAGGGCTTAAATAATTAATTACAGTCGTTTCTATGATGGGCTAAATGTCCTGTGATATTGCTACTTTCTGCTTATGTTGCCCCATAATATTACTGTCAATGTACAAATGTATTTTACAATTAAGTAAATAGGCTTTCTAAAACCTGCCTACTAGCAGATAGGTATAGATTAACTTCAAATACCGTTAGACCATTAATGGTATTTAGACACTATCAGTAAAATGGCTCATGAAATGTAAAAATTCAAATACTTGGTCATTATAGAACTAAATTGATGGCTAAATTCAGAAAAAGGCACGTCACGTCAACAAGGCTATTTGATGAACAAGGACATCATTGCGATAAAGGTAATATGAATACTGCCAAAATATTGTAATATATGACCACATAGAGTGCAAAGGTACAATGCAAAATAATAACACTCATACTATTCTCAGTATTTCCATTCCACCTTGGTATCATTGAAACAATTTGGCAATGCCAATAGAAATAAGAATTTTTTAATATGCTATGTTAAGTAAAAATTTAGTAAATATGGAGTGAAAAATGTTCCCTCCCTACTCAATTTAGTGAATGAATATTTTACAAGATTCTTTAACCTTCTATCTAGTTACTTCCTATACTCAATACAGAATGTCAAAAGTCACATTTTACTTGCATGCCTGAAAATGTCAAACTTACTGTTATTTACCCTTTTTGTCTTGAAATGAGCCTGACCTGGCTTTAACTTCCACATTGATATAATTTTGCACAGGAAAGTTGTCTCTCACAGGCATTATGACTAAGTAATGATCCTCCGATACCTAGCTCCTCATTTATGGTGATGACATATGATTGTGCTGACGTAGACCTAATGAGTAATGAATATGAATGAGTAGAAACTTTAAGCAGGTATATTTTATTGCACAATTAGTACTTTTTTGTGTAGCAGCCAATTTTAAGTTTCAGACATTAAACATCATGTTAAATTAGTATTAAAGAAATGTTATATCATCCAAGAGTACCAAGCCGCGTCAAAGAACAAGTCAAGTTTGTAAACAGTGTTTTTTCTGCTCTGTGAGCCCTTAATAAAATGTAAGCCGACAAGAATCCAATAAACCCACATAGCGTTTCGATCGGAATCTGACTACAGAAAACAAAACACCTCCGTGTGATATTAGTAATATTTTTACGCACGAGGAGCTATCTAAGACTGTATCTACAGCGGACATTGTAAAACATGTACATTTTATGATGTGTTCAATATTAAAAATAAACAGATATTTTCCAATGCAAATTGTAAATAGATCACTGAATTTAATTTTGGGTAATTTTGGTAATAAAAACTTTATTTCTGCTTCTTTCCGATGGTTTGGAACTTTTTTGGAGTTGATTAAGACCGTAGACTTGTATATCAACACGCTTGTACATTTGCTATGTTATTATGGTTATAACATTTCCGTTAAGGATTACATAAGTAAAAAGAAATTGTGAGTAGGCCAAAGTAAAATGCATCCAAATCATTATCATTATCGGAAATAAAACAATTAGGTATCTAGTGTATAAAGTGTATAATTATTTTTGCCACAGATACAGCATTCTTTGTAATAAGGCAACTGCATGTGGGAATGGAGTGATTGATAGATAGATACGCTTGTTATGTAGGAATCGATTTGGCAAAAGGTGGTTATCCATTGATAGCATGTCATTGTTACACATAGAGATTGTAAGACATGGTGAACAGACACACTTGGCAGTTTAGGAAGTTATAAATGCATTTTGTATCTTTGCGGAAATAATATATTAGTCTGGCAACACAAGAATACATGTGATATTTACGTTGCCAGCACTTTTAATACGCTACAATACTCCCCTACACAAATATACACATTTCGCAAGAATGTATACCAATATACAGTTTCAGTGTTGAGCGTTATTAACTATCTCTCTGTATGTAATCTCTGCAATGCAACTGCTCGATGTTTTCTTATTCGTTCCGCTAGCGAATTTTTCAACCTTAGATACACTTTGTGCTTGAGTTAATATAATGTTACGATTTACTACTACAGCTATATACTACTATATATATATCCATATACCTATATAGTACTATATTATATAGAATGTAGAGCATATTATATCTCTTGTTAAATAATAATCGATCTTATTACTGTCATGTATACTTATTACTTATAGCAATAAATTCACAAAATGTTAATCACTAAACGCAAAACATTCGAACTAATTGTTGTGGTATTTTATTTCCGTTTTATAAACGGTCTGCATTATGTGCACGTAATATAGAAATATCACCGCAAAGCCCCAAGCGGCTAAATTGCAATGATCTGATAACAATTACATCTTACTGTCTTTTAACACCAAGTTATCTGCTCACTTACTTAAAATACTATATTATATAATTTGTATGAATATGAGTATCACGCTATGTACACTCTATATAGATATCACTATCAGCACGAGTTACCATAAAAGTATGCCTACCTATATTTGTACTTTTTCTTGCTTGTTGTTATTCTCAATTATATGCTCGTGGTCACTCACAGGGAAAACAGGTAGACATTAATAACTTTATTTTAAGGCAGGTCACACAAGACAAGCTTCATGCGTAAAGTCGCAGACAAGTGTCAGAAGCACATGAAACGTCCAACTAAATTAAATATTAATAAAAATATAAATGAAGTGTTGATACTTGTAACTATCGTCAAATCTGAACACTAATATTCAAATATGCATAATAAGACTATTTAGCATTTATCTGTTTGTAGAGAGTTCATTTGGCGATTCGATTCTAAATGTAAGCCTAATCAGTTCGGCTTTAGTGTGTTTTATCTATTTTGTCTTTGTATCAGAAGAACGCAGATTCATAAGCATTTAAGATAGATTTCTTTATATTAGGATGCATTCTGAATCTGCAGGGAGATAGGGCACTTCGCATTGTTCACACATTCAGTCCTGTATTACAGGAGCAATTGAGAATAGAATGTTTGTTCATTTAGCATGGTAGATGTGTTATGCGTACATAGAGTAGGTATCATAATCTAATGATTCCTTCGTTCAAGTAAATAGTTAGACTCTTATGTTCTCCCATTTGTAAAAATGCTCCTTAGCTTTCACCCTCAGTCTCTGTTTGCCCACCAAACTAATATGAGTGTTTTTAGTTCGTTTGTTAAACTCTGTGGCATTCTTATCGGCCTATGTGTCCACTACACATTGTCAGGTACGTAATCTTAAACTATTTTTCATTTTAGAAATCTATTACCAGAAATAATCTATTTTATTTTTTGTTAGATGGATATACATGCTCTCAGAATGGTGCCGGACCTGCCAATATGATGATGAATAGTAGGACCATGAATCCCAAGTACATGTGGTACAAAAAAGGAGGGAGTGTTATGGTACCTGTTGTTCTGGATAGAGCCTACAGTAAGTTTTCCATTTTAACCTTGCTCCGATTTTCTAATATGAGATTATCAAAGAAGATTACATTAAAGCATTAGGGAAATAATTTTTGGCAACGAAAATTGATATTGATCTAGCAGGAGAAAGAAATGTATCTTATTATACAATCTAATGGATTTGCTGGCAAGATTTTTTGGAAGCATTTTTTAATACAGAATTTTTTTTCTATTACATTTTCAATTCACTAGATCAATAAGCAAAATTACAGTTGAGATTTGGAATGTTAATTTAATTGTTCAGCAAAGATTACGAATATCAAACAAATGATACAATAACAGTATATTATACCAACAGGGTCTTACATAAAAATACGATTCAGTATTGTGCATAAAACCTTCAAATCCTTAACTTGAATAATTGTATTGCTGTCGATTCCAGTCTGATTCTTGTACCTAATTAGTATTTTTCTTTCTCTGAATGAAAACACAATTGAGAGCATAGCATTACACAGCATGTTTGATCTGTAACAATAACTGTAATTTATTTTCATTAGGTAATAGGGAGCGCGGCACGATTCTTGGTGGCTTAATGGAAATAGAGTCGAAAACATGTGTGGAATTTTACATATTTAACGGCACGTCTAAACTGATGGGATACGATTATGTTTACATAACGAGAAGCAAGAGTAAAGGCTGCTGGAGCTACGTAGGCCGTGTTGGCGGAGGTGCCCAGGTTCGTAAATTGCGTGCTCATGCTTCATTTTAATTTTGCATGTAATGTATTATTCGGTTGAAAGATCCTGAAAGCAAGTCTTCCTTAAACTCGGCTTGGCTAGTGATACACTTTACATAGGAGATTAGTACAGCTTGCTAATTTAGTTATGCACAAAGAAACCTCAACAAAGAAAACACGGTGACCATTGTTGACTTTTATATCCTGATCAACTCAGACGCCCTTATTCGTAATGTGAACTGCAAAGAATAAACGCGTCCCGTTCCTCTCTGATTAAAATGAACTACTCTTAATCGAGTTAAAATTCTCTTCTGTGCAATATCCTAGTATCCGTTTGCAAACAACAAATAAAACCTATACAAACATATACACTTCTAATTTGCTATCTGAAACAATTCCAAAACCTAACCACCGTAAAAATCAGTTCGTTTCATAATAAATTCCATCAATACCCCAGAATATACTTTTGTTTGTCATCAAACAGTCCTTAATATTAAAGGTTAGATTATATATTTCTACTTTCGTTGTTCCAAACCTAAATCCGTATCTCTGTTCTGGAACTCATTCGGCAACGTTACTGTGTCTTCCTACATCTATGTAATGAGATATTCAACTCCGAACTTGAGAATTGTTGCCTATTACTGGCAAATCATCGGTTTACCTCTAGAGACAGAAATTAGATTCTGCTACTTTCAACACGTACTTACAATTTTTCTTTACTTTTTCTGGTACCATTTTTTTCATAATCCTATATAGAAATTTGAAACAGCCGGAGAAAGGGTTCTTTATCATGTTTGAATTTCTGATGATTAAATAAAATTGTTTCCCACGTAGTCATACTCTATAAGCTTACACAATGTATATGCTACTACTCCCAAATATATGAAAATAATTTTTGGATATACGTACCTATAACCCAAAGATTTGTAAGTATGTATACATATAGTAGTTGAATGCATTTGATGATATTTAACGTTACGTGCATCGGTTATCGGTGATTGGCTACCAATCCATTATTATTTTCCTAGCTTGAATCGTAAATACTTTGACCTGTCTGAGTTTGGTGACATAACATAGGAAATGCGATAAAAATGCTCTGCAAAATAACTTTAATATGTAAATAGGTATTACTAGTATTTGTTTGCTTACCCTGATAGTTTTTTTACGTAATAAATGTTTATTTTAACAGGATCTTAGTTTACCTCCTGGATGTATAAACCATCGAACATGTAAGTAACGGTATTAAATTGTCACTAGTATAAAAATGACATTAAGCGTATGATGTATAAATGTTTGAACTCAAATATTTACTTAATTCCAGCAATTCATGAAATGATGCACGCGCTAGGATTTCCACATGAACACACTCGTTCAGACAGAGACGAATATGTGCATATTTTATGGGGAAATATCATGCCAGGTTAGCTTTTGAGTTTTATGCTGGCATGGTTGGTAGTTCATCCTGAAAATGTTAGTTACCCCGTAACCTCATTATTTGTTCGCATAGGTCGTGAAAGAAATTTCGAACGGAAAACAGGGAGTGCCTCGACTGCATTTGGACCGTATGATTACGACAGCATCATGCACTACGATCGAAGGGCTTTTAGTTTCAATGGACATGACACAATACGACCTTTTGTAAGTGTTTTGTGCATAAAACGACTCGCGGCTCTTAAACGTGACATTTGAGAGCTCATTGACACGTCGCCATAAAGAGCGTTTAATGCGCCTATTCTAAATGCATGATGTTTCTTGACACTTTCAGAAAACTGGTCACAGGATCGGTAAAATGAAAAGAATGAGCTATGGAGACGAGCACAAAATCAATGCAATGTACAAATGCGGCTCTCACCGTGGAAGGCACTCACATCACTATCCCAAGTATGCCGATTCCTTTCCGATGTTCGATGATCCGCATTCGTACTCGCTAGACCCTTCTGGTCCTGATTCTCATCCTCTGATGACGCACATGGACATGGAAGATTCCATGACCGGCCCGGAATATTACGAAGGAGACCATAGCAGCAGATATGACTATACTAATTATATCTAGCCGTCTCCCAACATCAAAGAAATATCTACAGAATAGAGTCTATATTGCAACCAAATGAGATTCTTTGAGAGGCTTCAATTCAACAACAACCCTTTTTACTACTCAACCTCACTTTGTGTATGTTCCTTTTTATTCCAACCAACTACGTATTTCTTAGTACAAAAGTACTTCAATCCAAATGGGCAGTCAAATAAGCACAACGGTCCTTAACTTATTAACAAGAGGGCTAGTTTCTTAAATTGTGAGGTTTTATTTTGTCTACTTCAGTCAGATTTTAAAAAAGGGAAACCTTATAGCGTACTTATCTTATTGTAGATGCTACTATTTTAGTTACCATTACGTTACAGTTAAAGATAGCAATAAAAAGATAAGTATCTGAACATTTTATACTATAGTATAACGGGTCACACCAGTACCTATATTTTTTAACAGTTGTTTTTTATTACTTACACCATCAGTTTTATTTCACAAGCAAAGTTTAACCTAAAATATACAAACTATTATAATTAAATTAATAGAAAGTGAAATAAATGAAGATTTATTCTTGTATATTTGTCATCATAGACTAATACATTTTGTAATTCATTTTACCCAAGCCATATCTCATTATCATAACATGTTTTGCACAGTGTAATAATTGTTTCATTGCAATTTGCATCGTTGCATGTGCATTCTCATTGCGCAGAGATATACTTTTAAATGCTCTTTGTTACATTACTCTTGCACGATGATACAGATAAGTGTGGAAGATGTTCAAGATTCTTGAGATACCCTGTGGAATAAGATGTAAATTGTAACCACGAACAGAATGTTATAATACTAAAGTAGATGAAAGTTTTGATGCTCTACTTCTGATTTGCTTTTCTATTGGCAAGGTAGACTAAGTTTATTCTGACAGTGAATAATGAGTGCACTTTGACTTTTTGGAGGTCATAGCTAATTAAAATGCATTATGTTTTGCACTGCACGCTACATAATTGTGCCGTTGAATTTACAACAAATAAAATGCACATAATTTCTCAAATAGCAATTTATATTTCCTTGTAGCTATATTCTATTATTCTGAGTTAATTAGAATGTGCAGATTTTACATAACTTGCATTATTTTAATAGTGGTAATTCTAAGTATCTGATTCGCCCATGCATAAAATAAGTTTTATTTTGTTTCCATTTACTATTTACTAGAAAATCCCAATTGAGAATAAGTATTTTGTTTACTTTCCAATTCCAAAGGGAATATTATCCATAAGAAGCACAAGAGGTTTGTGGATTCTATCCTACATACAACATACTTGAAACGAACAAATACTCCACACCGAGATACGGAAAGGGATTTGGCAACTTGATGTTCCTTTATATGAACATAAAAATTCAATAGTTATAAGCAATATATGTATTAACAAGTATTATAAATAATAAGCCTACTTGCCCATTAGCGGAAGCATTCAACCGAGAAGAATTAGAGTGTGGGCGTATTTACTAGGTTGAAAGACAAGATTTATTTTTGCTACGAATTTTTGTGGCACATTGAGAATGTGGATGAAGTCGAGCTGGAGGAATTACTTAAGTGCTCAGGTACTGACCCCACTTTACTATTTGATATTATTTACTCGTGATTTGTCTAACTGCTTGCTTCAATTGTTTTATTGAATTAGCTATAGTGTGCATGTCAGGTAACAAATGTAGCTGCTAGTGTTAATGATTGTTGAGATAACCAAAATGGTGTTCGATTGCAGTACAGTGAACATTGTAATTGTAGCAGGTAAGCAGGTACTTGGGATTTTATGCACAGTCACACAACTCATAACAAATTGTATTACTGTAGCAAATGGAATTTGTTGTCAACAACTTCCCATCAAAATAGATAGCCGATTTGCGCACTGGCAATCAAAAATGAGCCAAAAAACAGCCGGGGACAGAGACTGGATTATAAAGAATGTGGTTCTTTATTGAAGGCTAATGGAATTCCAAAGATTGCATCAAAGAAGTAGATTTCCCATGCGATGACTATGTTTTACGGTAAACTTACTGACACTATCGTTTTACATTCTCTATGAACAGTCACTGCCAACTCTGCTTAACTATTGGTTAAAGTTACATGTACATCCTAAAGGATACTCGGAGCATCAAAGTCGTTTTGGAAATAGATCCTTTCAATTGCCTGCATTTGGTATTTGGAACTAAACCTAGTTCATATTTCTAGATAATATTAGTCATATCAGCTGGGTAGATGTTTTGCCTGATGGTACAATTTTATTGATGTTATATATTGTTGGACAATGAATAAAGATCGAAAAAGATAGACTATACGCTTCAATTACTAATGCCCGTGGCGACTTTATGAGCTCATGTAGTGCTGCTGATGGAAACGATCTATTTTCCGATAAAACCATTCTTCAATTTCAGTAGAATTCCAATACAAAGAGTAGGCAGTTGGCTGTTTGCAATTTTCAAAAGATAAAAACATTAGAGTACAAAGGAAGTTAATGAAGTGAAAAGTCTCACAACTCAATTGCAATCTCCCAAGCTGTAAGATGCGTTTACGAACAGACTTTTATGAATGAGTGCCGACAACCAAGCAACACGATTCTCTAATAGATATAGATTATAATATTCCAGATCTTCGACCTGAAATAAGCATATCCGCTGTATAACTTGTTACAATTTTCTCGGATGTGGAAAGTGCTTCACCTGCCTGATAAAATCCACTTTCCCTCTTTGATTATGTATCTATTTTTAAGGGAATTTCCGACGCAGATACATCTTCCCACTCTCAGCATCAATCTCCTAAATGAATTTAGTTCATCAGAGAAGAAATGAACAACAAACGACAGAAAACTAATTGACCATGCTTATACGGTTGAAGTCGGTACTTGCCAGTTCAAGCCTCTTACTCAACACACACCCACGCAGTTACGAGTAGCCTGTGTCTGACACTGCTGATTGTTTCAGAGTAGCTAGAAATAATTTTCTACTCTGGCCGGGAGGGTTTCATTAAACGTGCCCTATTAAAATACTTCGTCTAATAGTTAATTACAATTACTGTGGTATAAACTTGGCCTTTTTGATGAGAAGTTTCATTTTAAACTGCGTCATCTGAGCTTCAAAAATAGAACCAACGCCCCTTTAATGAAGTAAAGATATTTATTTCCTTATTGAGCAAAATGTATTACCCGGTGGGATGTAATACATCCTTGTAATATTCCGTAGTGATGAAATCCTATCTTAATCTGTTGAATATCCTTTTACTGTAACCAATCTACATGTAATAACAAATGTGAAGGAGAAAATCAATTTGCGAACGATGAGGATATGAAACTGTGGTATTGTCCATTTGTGGGTCAATTATTGTGCGTAAATAATAATTAATTATTTTATAATTCGTAAAACTCTATCAATGTCATGAGAAACACACGAATCTCGGTCCTAAAAGTAACCCAACTTGTGGAATGTGAAATCGCAGATGAAATCCAACGCAATGACCATTAATCGTGTATTATGTGACTTATTAATGCTCTGTTATTGATGACATTCATTGTTATTATGATGTAAGAGTAATAGTGTCGAAATTAGGTGATTTCCGTCGTTGTGAATAAGCCATAGTAAACGAAGTCGAATTCTTATGTAAATATGTAGGTCTTTGCTTCCTTCCACGTGCCCCGATCCTACATAAACACTTTGTAATACTTAAGTATAGAATATTTACGTGCGGGTGTTGACTGTAGAGTCAGTTCCGTATGATGTCATAGTTGTAAGTGGAATGGCACTTTCTGGTAATGAAATCATCATATCATACGCAATATTACTGCTTCTGCCGATTAGATGAAAATACTAGGTTACAAAATAACAACATCCGAAATGGGAGATATACCTGGCTTATCCAGTAGTAGTAGGAGGACGTATATAGGACCTTAGCCTTAGCCTAGATTCTAGATTTCTTGTGTCGCGAACATCGGAAATACGCATTTAATTCAATGAACTAGTCGGCCAACTCAGGTCATGCCTTACGCATTCCCCTCCTGCCTTCTCATATTTATTACCTAAAGTCATGTCACTACAAATCGTAAACATAACATGACACACCGCAGTGAACAAAGATTACAGTGATAAAACTATGATAATAGAACCTACAATATTGCTACACTTATTCAATGAAAGAGCAGAATTATTACACAGGAACATTCTCCTGTGAACCAAATTGTTCATTTACTTTACAAGGCTAAAGGAAAGTAAATTTTGTCTTCAACTTTGTAATAATGTCATAAAATTGTTGCATGAGAACTCTTTAATTCACTTTAATGCCCGCGTTGTAAGTATACTAAACGTGTATACTTAATCTTTTCATTATACAACAAACTAAAACACTAAACATTAGATTTGGCATTGTGTATAGAATTAGAGCAGGAAATTACGGATCTATGTAACTTTAAAATACCTTTTTGGCATGCCTATCAATACTAATTTTAACATTTTATAGCCACGTTTACATGATCAAAGAGCTCAATCTGTATATTATAATCGTAGACTTGACAGAGCAATTTTACCTACCTATGTACCTATATGTCTCTATGTATGCCTTGTAGGGAGATACATAATATGCACTATTTCCAGCAATCTCGACTTAGCTATATAGGTAGCATTAGCATTTAAAAAAAATTAAAATTATTTAAAGACCGAAATATAACGAATCCGATGTCATAAAAACGAATTAGGCTTAAAGTTCGTCTAAATTGGTCTAAGTTTGTCTAAATTGATCCAAGTTCGTGTAAATTGGTCTAAATTGATTTAAATTAGAAATACATGGTTATACAATTAATAGTTAATAGATTGATAAATCAGCTGAGCATAAATGAATGAAAATGATTAACACTGAGGAAATGCTCAATGCGTTTTATTTGCCTATCTATTTTGTAGTGAATTGAAAATGAAAAATTTATATGTACGTGTGAGGGAGAAATAAATAGGCAAATATAGTGTAGTACGATGGAATGTGGAATAAATGAAACAAAATTGGAAGAGAATTTAGAGAATGCAAATATCACGAGAGCATCGCAATGAAATGCACTAGAATTGTGAAAATCTTCCATTTGAAGTTTTTTTAATTTGGTGCAATACAGCCTGGAATTGGGTCTGTACAAGTACATACTGCTATGGAGTCACATAACAATAACATTACAGAGTAAACTGGAGGAATTAGACGCAGAATGATGACATGATACAGTTATAGGGAAGGAAACAACTATAATGCGTTTGTTAATATTTATTCGCAGATGTTTCGTTCATTACTAGAAGATATAATGCATCCTTCTTGCGTTAGTATTCATAAGTGTCCATAATATTTCTCTGCTCATGGGAGGACATCCATGTGTATCCATTGTCATGAGATCTTCTTTTGAAATGGATTCGCTGTAAAGCACAGAGAACTTTTAGCAAAATGAAAAGACATCAAAAGACAAAAGTTTTAAAGTCAGTTTAGGATTAAGTAAGGATTTTCTCTTATCTACTTCTGGCAAAGTCGTCAGTCATCATCTGGGAAAGGATTATACTCAAGGTGAGCAACGACAATTACAAACTGGAGAGATTCTCTTCGTTTATGAATTTATGCAGGTATCCATATCATAGTTCAAAAAACTCATTCCGAGAAATTCAGAACTTTGTCAAAGAAAATGCTATGTAAATGTTGTCTTTTATTTCCAGCTGTAATTCGTTGAAAAGTTGGCCATTCTTTTTAGTTTCTTTACTACAAAATTCATTTGATGCACTTTCAGGTTTCAGATAATGTTTCTTGTTTCCTTCTTTCCCAAAGCAGCCCACCGAAATTACACTCTGGGTGTTCCACTTTGTTTACTACTCAGGTAGATAATAAATTATTTATAATGAACTGTTTAGAGCCTTGTGTGGATAGCATTTGACATTTAACGTGCTTAACTAACTGAACTATTACGTAAGTTTGTTATAAATAAATTGTAACAGTCCTTCTAATAGCATTTAACAAACAAAGGATCCTTGTTCTCCTTGTGTTGTGGTTTTCAGAATTTAGACCATTAAAAATTATGGAAAAAGTAACAATATCTTTTGTAGACTTAGTTGATGATAGGGCTCAGAAAACTTAGCCTCATCCTTTAATCATTTTTAAAAGAAATCCAACAATGCAAAACTGTCGACTTTAATTACTTGAAGCATTTCCTAAATAATAAATGTAAACTACCTTGAATGTAATATCTTAATAAGATAAACAGCGAAAGTATTTAGGGCATGAGATTGTTATTAAACAATCATTGGATGTAATTATTATGAACTGTGCGAGCATTAAGGTAGTCTGAAAATGTGATAGTGGAGCTGAATTACACTTTCAAGATTCCATATCCAAGATATAGTGTAAAATATGCATACATAAGAACGACATGGGCGTCTTGAGTGACGGTCTTTTAACACAACATGCTCTTGCCTTAATTCACAGATGCATAAATTCATTAGGATTAGAAGTTCATGGACTTAATAGTTAACAGCTAACCAAGATTGCTTTATTTAGCCATTTATTTGGAGTAAATATTTCAGATGAGGTTTTATTATATACTAAATGTGGAGGTGAAGACTGAACAGAATGAATTTTAGTCGGAGAATCTCAAAGGCCTAATTAACTTGTCAACCTCATGAACAATCAACATCAAACTGAAAGTAACAAGGCAACTCTCGCTTTCCACTTCAAATCGTGTTTTCTAACCAACCCTGAAAATAATTGAGATGAAACATGTTGTCCAAAACAAATATATTTAGGTTATGCATTGAACCCTGATGAACCAAAACAGGAACAAACATAAATCTAGTTCTTCTGGCTTGCTACTAAATATCAGATTGAAATTATGAGATGAGTGAACCATTTTCATGTGTCTCTAGATACTTTAGCATAAAGACAGTATAAGGTGGAATAATTGTTGCTTTAAAAAGTAAATTTAATCACGGAAACACTTGCCAAACAGTAGTAAATACATTTTGATAGCCCCACAATTCAAAGATTTTGGTATAAACTAACTTTTGAAACCGACTTGCCATGGAAAATTAAGCATTTTTCATGATGCTTCTTGAAGGGATGATCATGGCCGATTTCTGATAAAATTCCAAACAAAAGCGAGTCCATGAGAATAAGAATTGAGATATGAGCACACAGATCCTGGAAGGACCCAATACAGATGGGGTAGTTGGATTTTATTGGTCTGGTAGTAATGATGATGGTTGTAAATTGCACAAGCTGCAGAGAGGTCCATCATCAAATACATGATGAAGTAGTATCTCATTAATCCCCGCTTGTAGTACACGGAAAAACTTGTGTATCTGCACTGCTGAATGAAAATGAATAGATTGGCTAGTAAAGCCACCGCCGTAACCGCGATCCAAAATATCATCTTGACGATAGTCAGCTGTTTGTCATACCAAAAGAGAAGAGAACTGAAGCAATATTCGTACTTTTGGGGGTTGTTTTCATCATACAAATTCAAATCCGCGTCCATCCTCAATTGTTTAGGTTTGCAGATGTGTGAGTATGTGGGCTGGGTGGCAAAACACGATGGAACGATACAGACCATAGATCCTATCGCCAGAAGCAAATTCAACAATTTAAATAGCCCTGGAAGAGTTATCCAGTATCTCCAGCCATATCTCTCAGGCGGAATAACAATACCTACGGCAGGACACGCTACCCCACTGTCCTTATATTCTCCAACGATTATCTTGATATTAGTGGGCTTTTCCTTTTCTTCCTCTTCTGTTGCAGTCATTTTGCACCTCTTTCAAAATAAGAAAAATATATAGCACAAAATATTCGAACTTCTTACGATCGAGAATATCAAGAACTTTAGAGCAAAGTGATTAGTGCAAAACCGTTTATGAAATTATGAAATTGTGAATAAATTATTCAAATCTAACAGTTTATCAGTTTTTAAATTTTCATAGCAACATACCAGTATTATACCCTCCACCCCCCTCCACCAAGCAAAATAGCCCTCCATCAATGAAAGTCTTTTCATAAACCTACAATTTCACAGTGTAACTTACAACTAGTTGACTATCTGCTATAATTAGTATTGTAAGAAAATTTACAGAGATAACGATAGACTGAATGGCACTCAAAGGTAGTAAAAAATGTGTC
Organism: Tomocerus qinae; assembly: GCA_020055645.1. NCBI lineage: Eukaryota > Metazoa > Arthropoda > Collembola > Entomobryomorpha > Tomoceridae > Tomocerus > Tomocerus qinae. Next base: position 29,958,147 of record CM034549.1, read on the forward strand.
ATTCCAATTCTTCATGATTTATTTTTCCAACTTTGCACCCAAAAATGAAACTTTAAAAGGTAAAAATTCACTTACATATTCAAAATGTAAGAACTAAATCTCTGATGTTAAAGAGTTACTTAATCACCGCCCACCCACGCAATTACTTTTGATGATTCCATAAGAATTCTCATGTTCTCTAACAAATTTAGTAAAGAGAACAAAAGCGATTTTCTGCGTGCAGTTTAGTGATCTAGTTTTCTCTAGTTTCAGTGCACGTGTACAACGTAGTAGACACTCCGAATAAATAGGTAGAGTCAGGAACTAGAACCAACCAGATTAGATGCTTTGTGATTAGATAGTCTGCTCTCAGAATGAGTTTCCGTTCAGTCTACGTAGAATAAGAAGACCAGAGCACATTACAAATAGAATACACTATTAGTATTAGAAAACACAAAGGGGAAAGATAAGAAAGAGAAAGTTACAAGAAAAGGAAAAGCAATCTCATGAACTTGTGAATGTAACAACAAAGCAATGTCTTATGTCAAGGTACTTAAGTGTATATAACTATAGTCAAGTATCTGCCTACGCTAAGCTAAATTGTTTGGTATTTAAGTATTTACCTTAGTTGTATATCTGAAAGATTCACTTATTCACGCGGTATACTCGTTTTTCCTAGAAATTCGTCCATTTGAAGTTTTCTGTAGTCGAATCTCAGACTAAATTCGAATTTTGAAGTGCTAAAGGTCAGAAACTTTTTTAATGAATGATAGTACACAAATTAAATTTGCTTATCCGCACTTGCTAGCTGTATACTGTTCCAACTAGAATTGCAGAAAATCCTACGGAAGATGGATATCATGGAAAACTTTAGCTGAGCTAGGATTATCTTTCAGAATGTTTAGGATATGAACTGCAGTACTATGTTATGCTCAAATTTAATAGGTAAGCAGATATTGTTTGTATATTCTAATATGTTTTGACATAATATGACCTAAAACAATGATTTTACTTGATACTACGTTGTATTTTGTATTTTTTGCCTGAGCTGACATTCTATATGCTTCTTATGCTATAATATTACCAAACACAGACGCCAAGGGACACACTTTACTGTTGCGACTGCACTGACATACACCCGGATTATTGGCACCGAGCAAACAAAAAGTGTCCCACTCTATTTGACATATATCACGGAGCTCAAAGTTAACAGAGCACTCGTGAATCTTTGAAAATTCGGCATGGCTTTGAATATTCGCTCAGATGATTTAATATTTATAGACCTCTCTTTTTCTTTAATCTTCCCAACTAGGATTATGATGTCAACGGGACTCAAAATACAGAATTATTTAGAACACCTACATTTTCCCATGTTTACTATAGTCTCTGGAGAATCTCTTTGTTTCAACATTAGCCATCTAAAAGTATATAAAAGAATGGACTCAGCTGTTGTTTTTATTCTCTTAAATAAATGGCAAAGTCTTGAGATGACTTTAAGAGCATATTTTGTGTTTCCGAGTCAGAAAGCTTGATGTCACGTTGAAAAGCTAAAGATTAAAGCATAGACAATGAAACAAATACAATATCACTTGCCAAGTTACCGAAAGAAATTCAATTACTTACTCACAACTCAGTCGGGGGATTTATTTTTCTTAGTTTTGCCACAATAATATTCACCTGTGAATTTTAGGAGGAAAATGCCAAATTATTTTGACACATTATACCACGTCTTCTTCAATATACTAGTGAAACTCAGCAAATCCTTAAAAGTTTGGCTTACCTGAGCATAAACTCAGTAAATCACTATTAACGGCTATAATAGTAGTACTTTAAGGAAAATGTAATCCAGACAGATTCATTACCGCTATATTTCATCTAAACAGTCCTTAGATTATTATTATTATGGATACAACTGCTAAGTACTAGGACTCAGCTTAGATTTCTGCCAAACCCATTACATCATCTTAAAATATGCATCTAATGGCAAATTTCAAGCCTCTTTTCTTCATTTCCTAGTTAAAATCAAAGATTATTCAGATTCAGACATAATCCTTAGGTACTCCCATATGGTCACAACCAATTTCATAATAAAGTTGTTAAATATAGCAGTAAACGCTGCACGAACGTGGACAAACTCGAGTTAGTATACTTCAAAAGTTTGAACAAGTAATAATACTTAAGGTACATAATCCAGATAGGTATTGACATCATAATTATGTTTTATACTACAAGCTGAAGTGTGGCAACCAGAAAGTTAAACGAGCTGAAAACACTGCGTAATATAAGGTAATTAAGTGCATAGTCCAGGAAATGTACGCAATACAACTTCATTGACAGGTAGAGGAGAAAGTAATCAAGTAGAAGTGAGCACAGGAGCACATCATCATGTTATTTACATGAAATAGCTTATGGAGCATACGCAGAGAGATTGAATTTCGGAGAAAAACCATCAGACTTTACGAGATAATGTTATTTTCTAAGGACTCGGTGATTACAATGGAGTGTTATAAAATACGAACGAATGTTGTATGGACTTCTCATGAAGCCAGTGCGATTAAAGTACCTATGCGCAAATTGAACGCGAATCTATTGCATAGAAACATTAGACCGGAATTGTAAACAGGAAGAGAATTCTGTTAAGATGAGCTGACAGGTTTGAGGAAACGGCTCTGCTCGGCTCTCATTACTGTAATTGGAAAATTATGTGTCTACATGCCGGCATTCCAGACACATTGTGTCATAATGTGTAATGTGATCAAAACATCTAACGGAAAGGACGCAGTGAGTGCTCTGGCACACTTAATAACGACCTGCAAAGATGCAGTATAAAACGCATCCAATTAATGAAACAGTATTGGAGAAAGGTGAAGTAAGGTCATCACTTTCTCCTGCTAACGAGATTGCACGGCTCTGTTTGTCAGTGAAAGCTGAAAGCACGTGAAACAACTCTAATCACAATTAATGACTGCACTTTGTACTGTGTTAGTGTTCCAATGGTTTAATATAAGTAGATAATTAAAAATCTCTTTATTATTATCACACATTTAATTTTTAAAAAATCTGTGTACCTATACATGTATCTATGTATGGCTGATAGGGAGAGCCGAAACGCAAGTTTCATATTATGCACTAATTGTATTTCCAGCAATCTCGACTAAGCTAATAGTTAGCATTAGAATTTTTTAAATGAAGACCTTTTGAAGACCGAAATGTAACGAATCCGACACCTTAAAAACGAATTAGGCTTAGTTCAGCTGTTCGTCTAAATTGGTCCAAGTTCGTCTAAATTGGTCTAAGTTCGTCTAAATTGGTCCAAGTTTGTCTAAATTGGTCTAAGTTCGTCTAAATTAGTCTAAGTTCGTCTAAATTGGCATAAGGTAGGTAAGGTTTAAGTTGGGGGTACATTGGACTAAAATTGAAAATACGGACATTCTAGGACATATGCATACCTATATCCGATGTGGACAATTCATCTATAACACAATAAGTAGTATGCTGACTGATGAAACTGGCTCTCAGATTGATACTACTTGGGCAAGACTAGTAGATACAGATACACGACTGTAACCATATCCTTTTCTGCATTGTATTGCTATAATTATAACCTACAGATATTATGAACATTATAATTCAATTCAGCTTCTTCAGCAGAATGTGTAAAACCATCTGATAGAGTAATACCTACGATCACAATGACACAAATAATGTTCTGGACCATATCCTTATATTTGCTACGGTAGGTATAAGTTTTAATCCAACTAAAAGGCAAGATGATGGCAATCTAACTAACGCTATAATCTAATAAGATGAATCCGTAATTGTATCATACAATTTAGTTTTTAATTGACTAGCTTCTTCCTACGCTACATTCCATGCGGTGAGAATAGCTAACTGATATACATGCAAATGTATATAACAAATAAAGTAAAATGTATTCATAATTCTAAAATTCTAAAACTTTTACCATATGTAATGGCATGTAGTACAAAGCACAACCAAAAGTCTTCCTCAATAAAATACATTAAACGATATTTAAACATATTTAACACATGAACATGTACATACCTAGTAAAACACGTAGTTAAATTGATACTGGAAATAATTATATTATGTACACTGTAAGTATTCGCATAGAAGTGGAAGTCGACAAATATGGCGACAGAACCTTGGTAGAAATCTGTAACGAAGGGACAGACACACGAAGTTTAATCTGTTTGGCCTATTTCTACATTGTCTCGTCTCACTAATCTGCGACCTAAAAGAAATGCTCTAAACTAAATATTAAGGTCATACTAGATTTTACGGCAATATTCGCCACAAATGTAACTATTAAACCTATCACACAGTATATTATGAACCAGTGCTGCTCACTTTTTATTTTCAAAAAATCATAAAAAATAGAAAATTAGGGTTAAATGGAAGTCCATTTCCTGTTCTAATTTGATAGAATGTCATATACCTATACTGATGCATTGTTTGGAAAATAGCTTTCACGTTTGGCAAAACAAATCATATGGCTTGTCGGGTTCCCTATTTCGGATATCTTTCAACATACGAAACATCACTTCTATTGTTAGTATAACTTGCTGTTTACTATACCAAAGCAATTGAATAGAAACAAGTCTTGTATTATAACGAAAGAAATTGTACTATCTTGATTCATACCTAAAAAATACTTGCCTGCATTTGAGAGTCACAACTAATCGGGTTAAACTGATAGAACACACTTTCTTCTGCCGGAGGATGTTGTAAAAGTAATAAAAGATGCCCCAATTTCTTCTACTATTGACTTAATGATGTACGCAAGATGCATACTCAACATTTCCTGTGAATGTTAATGTGCACAATGCAAATAGGAGCGTAATTGTGACTTCCAGTCTGTCCTATATAAGATCAGGGTACACTTTTAAGGATATTGTACAGAAAAAAATATTTATTTTTCCTTTTATTCTACCACAATATACTATACGCCACGCTCCTACTTTTATGGAGAAAACTGTCAAATGGAAATGGCACGACTCTGGAGTGGGAGGATTAAAATTCTTTTTGAAATGCTTTCAGCAAAAGAGAGTCAAGTCAGTTCGAAGTAGGGAAGAGGCGGATATAGAGAGATCACACTCAACTTCGTACCTAAATATTTCTTAAATGAGACATGTATAAATCATCTGGCAATAAGCAAAATAAGAGTTGACTGAAGCGTGGGCAATAGGCAGAGTAGGATATTTGATTTATTGAAGGGTGAACAAATCATACGCGACGAAGGGATTCTTACGCCTATGATTTCCAGATGAATTCAAGTGAATTATTGAAGAATTGTAAACTAAAATTGACGATACAGTATAAATCTAAACTAACTAATTGTTAAAGCATTGTCACGCTAGGGAAAGCCAGGCAGAAGAAAATTTATTCGTGTTCACGAGGCGGACCATTTTTCCAGAGTTCATTTTTTGCTATTGTATTTGTGATGCAAATTACACGCTGTAGAGTACTACTTCTCTTCCTTCTGCTCAAAAGCTTTATAAAAGACATGGCGATAATAATAATATCCTGAGGGATCTTGTATATTATTAGTGTGATTGTGTGAACTCTCATACTGCTTATGATAGGAATAGTAAACAACAATATACGATCTTATAAATATTTCACTATTATTATTTATCGTGCAAAAATATGGTTCATAGATAAGCTTTACTTCATGCTTCGTTTAGATTGTCATTCGTCTAATCACAGTTCAGTGTCAAGCTTTTTGATCTGGCAGATTGTTTGACAAGCAGCAAATTTGAGAATGCTCTAGGCGAATTGTATGAAACAAGGCAAGCAAAAAATTTAATCATCTGATCTAGCTTGCACGAAAACTTTTTAATCTCCTCCTTTAGAGTAAATATGGAGGGCTGTAGGCTTATCATTAAGAGATCGAAGAATTTATATTATAATATGTATAAAATTGTATGAGCCTCAAAATGAAGCATGAAATCAAACTTTTCTTTCTGTCTGCTGATTATTGTCAATCAGAGTGTTTGGCAAGCCTTGGATTGTAGTCAATTGGCTTGGAAGTACTATTGTCACTACTAAATTAATTTTTGGCACAGAAGTGTTAGGCATTTTGTGTTCTACTTGTACTTTCATGCAATTACTTAAAGATGTATTTTAGTCGTTGAGAGTTGTAAGTGTCCACACCAGCAGACTAAATAGGATGTCACCCTTAGACGAGAAAGGGAAAGTTAAGTAAGTGGTAAAGGAAAATCTTTCCCCACAGGATAGGAAAATTTAAGAAGCAGAGAAGCAAGGTATATAACTCAAGAAGACAAGTCGTCTGCGAAAAGAATGCATTTCTCGAGAGTGTGTAATTGAATGAGCAAACATCCTCACATCGTGTCGTGTGTGTCAGTTAGTTTCCTAACTTTTCCTCCCACGTTTTACCTTGCACTACATTAAAGAGCTTATACTATATCTGACTATTTCGTAGGTACTGAAAAAACTGATTCTGGTCTTGTAAGATGTAGACCTTGGAATCCATAGAGCTTGAAAATCATATTGGGTGGGTGTTATCTCGGAGCACTTATTACTCGGATGACTGGAGAGTACTTATTGTACTGGTTCTACCCTACACTCAGTTTTACCTTGTTGTCACATTATATTCAACATATTTCTGCCAAAATACCTACTTGTATATAAGAATGGAGCAGAGAGGAGAGAAAACACGTCTTGTACACAATAAGTAGCACATGACTGTCGGTGCACACACAAATCAATATTTTATTATCGACCATATTTACTTTTAACATATTATTGTTGTCTACAATCCTCTATTGTACACTACGCGCTGTTAAGAAAACGGAAAATGTATTGGGATGAGCAATGGACGAAATAAATGAAGAAAGTTTCGCTGTAATACATCTTTGAGTTAGATGTAAGTTACGAAATACGTCGATTGCCAGACACTGTTTACCTTCTCTGGTTAATTGCAGGTTGCAGGTATGCAGTAATGGCCTTTGCCACTCATCCTTTTGTTTATGATGCTATCCTTTAATCCTGTATAGTAGAATAGGTCTGAATTTGCATACAAGATTAAACATCTCTGCCTTTTAAGCACAACTAAATATAAATGGCCCGTATTTTTGTTGGATTAAATACTTTGAGTGCAATTTACTAAGCACAGTGAATTCTAAAGAGTATCAGAGGACATATCACACACGGAAATATATTTGCACCTACTATTGTGTATGGGTATTGGTATCATCCTGATTATTGCATATTCCGTTTTCATAGGATAATCAAAGGTTAATCATATTATTTATTACATGTGTAAAGTTCGCCACACCTAAAACGTGTAAAGTTTAATATTAGCTTATTTACAGATTTTGGTATTGTTACGTGTCAGCAGGACAGTAGTCCAACTTCTGATTTAATCTCCCTTCCTCCATTAGTATGGGTTCTCGTCTTTTCATTTAGTAATTAAATGCAGACTTAAAGTTGTTTTCATGAGTCAACTGGATTTTCTGAGAAACATTTCTTCTTCAAGCCTGCGGATGTCTTTAAGACTTTTGTCATACCAATTAATTGCATGAATAGGAAATAAAACATTAAGCATAGTAGTACGCTATCAGCAATTATTCTGTAATGCTACTCTAAATTGTGGAAAAGAGTACGCCACATGAAGCTGTTAAATGAATTTCACGCTGCGTCTCTGTTTCAAGATGAACAGTAGCTGCTAGCTGGTGGTAAGAATTAATGCTAGGCTAGGTTAGTAATTTCTAGCACTAGAAGTAAGAAGTACTATTTTATCAGTTAGTAACTAAAAATGAATAAAATTCAAAAAAAACATTTTTTAATTTCTTAAATCTATATATATATCATCTTTTACTAGATATAAATGTATCGCCATTTCTGACCTGAAGTATTGTTGAAGATACATAATTGTTTGTACTGGCTTTATTCAACGTCTACCTTTATATAATCTTAATTCAAGAAGTTTGAAAATGGATACCCTACCATTAATTAGTTTAAGTAAACTTCCTGAGAAAGTGATTATTGTATATGGTCCAAAATCGAGCTTGTGCTATGTAATATGTATGTAATACTCTTTTGAGTAACCTTGATTCTATAACCTTGAGCAATTTCGTTCTAGTTCTTAGTTTCTATCTAATTAATAAGAACATTATTACAACTAGTAACAAAGTCAAGTTAGTAAGGATTCTTCCTTCCTGTTTCAGAAAATGAATAGTAGAATAATTTCCTGTGTTAGTATTTGCTCTTATTCCAATCTATGCGATCAGGATACAATAATCATGTTTAATAGCATTATTCACAGAATTACTGCATCGTACAATACTATGTATATGTATTCAAAAGCAAACTTCTTGCTATTTTTGAGATGTGAGTCTAGGCTGCATGTATAACAAGAGCAAACTTAAGTGTAAGCAAAATATTATTATTTTGTACATACTAATATAACTACGCATTTGCCAGACGATACCCGAGACTGAAAGTTGTGCCTTATCGCTTTAGAGTTTTTGATATTGGTTTATTATCTAATCCTCGTTAACAATAAGTACCAAATCTTATTTCTTTTGCATACTGGTACACATAGCTCACAAAGAGTAGATAATGTCTACGATAACTGATTAATAACTATGACGAAGCACAGTGGCCTTGCTCTGGAATATCATATTGCAATGATTCATCGCTTTTACCAATCCTATTTCATATACTTATTTTTATCGGTGGAAGTACAAGTACTTATGTACACCAATACAGACATAATCAAACCTCGAGTAGTAATTTTACCACTTAACAATGAGTTTCATGTTTCAAAAGTCTTCTTTACATGTAATACATATAGAAAGCATCTTATGCGAATTCTCTATACAAATATGTCCATTAAGCATTATAAAATGCAAAAGCTGACGACCTATGTTACAGAATAACTATTCTTCTTCGTAAAATTAATTTAGTTCCGCGTTGTGAGTTGAAGACCTTCCTATTAGTAGAATTCTCTCTTTTGAATAAACAGACACTGTCTTTGTGTCATTTGTACTAACACTTTAAAAATTTAATAGCTAAAATCCAGGAAAACTATAAACAAAGTATACATCTGTGCAATAAATAGATAAACGACATATTCGCAATTGGCACATAGAATTTTAACATCCACTACCTATTCCAACATTGTAGTGTACATCTGTTTAAAAGAACGTTTTGTCAGGTATTGGTATATTTCTTTTCTCTTTTACTGAATTGGTTGTTTCCCTCTATTGCACAAACCGTTAAAAATCTGGTCGCTAATCTTTAAGATATGGAAATCTTCAATTTCGAATGGGAGGAAGTAGTACAACTAACAGGAGATGAATCAAGATTTACATTATCCCTTTTAATCATATTTTATTCAATGGGCATGGCCGTCTCCAATTGCTTTAAAACGTAATCTTTAAATAGATTTCATGACTTTTTCATTTTCAGTTTTCACTACTTTCATTAAAGTTTTTTAATTTATTTTTCTTAGGATTGTTTCGCCAGTGAATATTGCAAGATCCCTAGCATCTAAAATGGTACACGTGACCCAATCAACATAATATTTGTGGGTGGATTGTAAAGACTAATGAATGAAAGGGCATTTAGTATAATAGTGTATCGGTGTTCTAGTTTACGGCTCAGGGGGTTAATTATTAATACTACAGATAACATTAATTGATCATCGGCCAGACTAAAAGGCTCCATTCTAGGGTGGGGCGCCCCACCCGCTCCATCCTTAGGTTAGGTTGCATTATGATAAATTAGGTTAGGTTTGTAGGGTGGGGCGGCCCACCCTAGGATGGAGCCCTTTAGTCTGGCCGCATTGGTAATCTATTTCAGAAATATCATAAGTTACGCGAAGACAAAAATGTGATTTAAATTATTGTAAACTTCACTAGATTTTCGCTGTCTTCTTGCATATTCTATTTTGTACTCATCCTATTATAATACTTCTTTTGATTTTCGTAACATTTTATTCATTTGTTAATATTTTTTATGTAGGAGATTTTTCAACTGCCAAAATTTTATACGCCCGAAATATCTGCTGAATTAGCAGATGACTACAACCGAAGAATAGCAGGGCCTGAAGGATTCATTGCAATCATTGGATACTTTTTCTATTTTCCAGTGGTTATTTTTACGTGTGGTATGATAGCCCCGCTTGTGCTCACATTTGAACAATTCAGAGTAACTTTTTCATCCTCTCATTTAATTTTAACTGCTCTTGTGCATTTAAGTATGTAACAAACGACCTTTACTTATTTGTAGTCATTTTGCAGCTATACTGCGGTTTTTGTCAGCATTCTATTCCTAGCATTTGTCCTGTTGGCCGACTCTTACTCTGAAAGAGCACGTTAAATACTCGGAACTGGACCAAGACTAAAAATACAACAAACTATACATTTTGTTAAACTTTTCTCTACTGTATACCAATTTGCCTTTCTATCGACCCAAATAAACTTCCGTCAGATGTACATGCAGTTTCACTGTTTTAATGTGCAGCAGTCAAAATATTGTTTAGTCTCCTTTTACCCGTAATCTGAAAACAGAGATAGGAAAATGGTTTGATGGAATCCTAAAGTCATAATGTCATCGAAGCATCTAATTAATATAGGATTAAGTTTTGAAATGGCCATAAAACACTTTACATGCGATAGTTACCTTCAAAAAGCCAAATAAGGAAGGCATCTATTGTATTTCTTCCTAAAACCACCTGGGTGCAATAAATAAACAAGTCAAAGGAAATAGGAATAACTTATACCTACCTTGCCTGCCTACCTGAGTTATTTCGACATTTTGTTGCAGGTGAACTATGGAAAGAACGAAGAACCCAAAAGAATTAATAGCCAATTATTTATTCCCTAGTGGATACATTCAAAGAACTATCTTCCTAGTAAAAAGGCTTAAACAGTTACCGAAAAAGTATTAAGCAGCTCTGCATGCGATCAAAGGGTAGAATCTATTTGTGACTTCTTGACAGTGAACATGACACTTTATATTCCTATATCTTGAAGTTTTCTAGTGATACTAAATTGATTTGTATCATGTTACAATATATATTTACATTCTTGTTCACTAATATAAGAACCCTATATACTTAGTAAACAACCCAAACTACACTTCAACAGACAATATCCCAAAGTTACAACAATTACCAGTTTCTTGGTAATCCCAACATGGGAGGCGGATAGTCTTTCAAATATACTATGGGATATACAATAGTTAATACCGATATAATTGGGCATCGTGTTTCCTTAATTATCCAGAATGAAGGGAGATACTTATTCCATACGCCTACATATCTTTACCCAGGTACTTAAATTACATTCAAATATAGAGTCAACGTGCGTAGATATATAATCCTTTCTGCATTTTCTGTTCCTTTGACTATAGAAGTTAAAAAATTTCAGGGACTGCAGGCAGGTCAGTAACAGTACTTACTAGGTATGAAAGGTATGTGAACTTTGTCCTAAAGTCAATCCTCAAAAGGCAAATCCCAGTCATTGAGTCGTCACTCTGTGATCAGACAGGAAAGCGTCAACAGAATTAGCTCCTTAAATTGTTTTTTAGAAGAAATTGATTTTCAACACTTCTACAAGGGAATATTTTACCTATTAACTGAGTTATCTGTGAACAACTGTTAAAATTTTAGCAAAATCATGCCAGCTTCAACTACCGAGATTAGTAATGCACTAATTAAAGCTGCATTTGTGACTGCTTTAGACACGGTAAGTTTTTTGACTTGTTTTACATTTTTATCAGTAGTTATTTCTAGTGATGAAATTGGCGGGACTAATAAATTTTGATTTTCTGAATTAGATTTGGTCTGGTGTGGGAGCAGTGACAGCCGTTTTGTTTTTCTTTGCCAAACTGGCAGAGGTTTATGCCAAAGGATGGGATTGCTTACCTACAGAACCGGTAACAGTGCCTTACTTTCTGGAGGATGAAGGATCTTTAATCTACACTCCTCAAGGTAAAAGATAAAACCTTTGTGACTACAGAGTTCCTGCTTTTCAGTACTTAATGTAATTCAAATTAGTTAATGATTAAATGTATATTTCTAGGAATCTTGGGAAACGGAATAGCTCTCGGAACTTGTGTCTCTACGTTCATCATGGCGTTCGTCATGAACCGTGTATCATGGAATATGTTCACATTTGTTGTTGATGTAAGTTTGAAGAGCTTTTAATGATGCATTGAATCGTATTTAGTAGATTTAACAATGTACTTAAATTAATTGGTTTTCAATGAATAGATCAGCGGAACAAGGACAAGACCTACAACTGGATTAATGCATTACGCAGAATATATGATCGTCAGATTTCTCTTCGTCGTATGCATAATGGCAAATCTTTATCTCCATCGTATGCATTCCGTCCCGATGTACACCATCTCTATACTCTACATTCTACGTTGTATTCACATAAATCCTCTTATGTACTTGGCATATGAAGTCATAGCTGCTGTCTTTGCCTGTATATATGTCAAAACTTTGTCAAAGTATTTCAAGTTACTCCCAGAAATGGATCTTTATAAAGAGGAAGACTTAGATTTGGAATTATCTGTTGAAGATGTTTGATCAGGATTTCTGTCATAGTCGCGTCATTTACATCCTGTTTATCGTCAACCCTTTTCTTAATACGTTATGTTAATATTATCGTAATTTGTAATGTTATAATGTGAATAATGCATAATGTGTATATGTACATAGCTCAATATTTAAATGTGTAATTTATCTGTATAGTAGTGATAATAGAACATATGTGTGTATAGGATGATATAATATCTAATCAAGTATACGAGAGTGATAGCGCTAATTATAAGAGTTTGATGCTAATTATAAGATTTGGATAATATCAGTCAACGCACTTTATGTGTAGTTATATTTTTTATTCATTGGGTTACTTTTCGTAAGACAAGTTACAGTAAACTGTACGTATTTACTAAGACATTAGTAAAATATTGACAAATTCATTTGCTGAATGTGATTCCTTATTTCTTGCATAATGTAATTTTATACTATGTATTGTGTAACTCACGTACATACATTGTTGTGAGTTAGGCTCTGCTTATGCACGCTCACTTGGAGCTGAACTTCGTAATATTCATTGGTTGTTGTAAATGCACAATATAAATAGTTGTCATTTCTAAGTAGTGCATAAGTTGGAAGAACAAACATTAAAGAGCAATATTACTTGCCAGTATATCTTATTTTTAGTCTTTTGAGACCTACTATAACTTTCTCGGAACGGACGGAATGAGTTGATGTTTCTATCATATCAACTTTGATTTTCTCAATAGTGGAACGGATACGAATGATTATGTATCTTTGTACGAAATGCTAATAATTTCCTTTCTTCTTTATGCAATGCCAAAATTCTTAAGAACACCATTAGGGCAAAGAAAAGGTCGCAACGTATATGAATTTCGCTTGACTTAAAATCAATGGAGGACTTTCTCTGTACTTTTCATTTTTGTTTGCACCATGTTGTGCTTGAAGCATAACACAGAGTTGATTTTAATGATTTACAAGACTATTCAAGCAATTCCCAGTGACATATCGTAGACACCCCGTACTATGCATGTGCTAAAATTCAGGCTTTACGAGATTACTCAACTAATTGTAGTACATAAGTGATGTGCACATAAAGGAGATTATATATGTGTCGCATTTCCTGACTATTTTTAACCTTAAACTTGAGATGACCTAGCTAATAGCATGAATACCATAACAAAGTTTTAAAACGTCTTGTTCTATAGAGTTTATTTTTAGATTGAGTGCTTACTGTTTAATAAACTTTAGCAACTATGATAACTTATGTTTGACCTTCATAACAAGTTGATCTAAAGAGTAAGCAGTAACTCTGCAAAATAGTTTAATCCATTCAACAACCATGACTGACACGACCTATTATGGCTAGGCTGATTCGGTAATTCTCTACTAACAACGTAAAACAAGCAACGTTGGGTTTAATGGTATTAAAAGAGAATCTTACCACCTACGATGTACAGGAAACTACGAATATATATTTAACTTGCAGTAGTAGTTTAGACTCGCTAAGACAAAGAGTAGAGTCGAACTAGTCATCTGAAACTTATCTGACAGATGGTATAGTAGAAATCAAAACCGAAGTTTCAAACTGTAATTTTCCTTCATGACAAGAATAACTTTTGGCTTATGAAGGCGGAAAAGCATGAGAAATGTTTTCTTGCTACTTATTTAAGCAAAATAATGTAAATTAATTCCTAAAATAAGTTGTAATTAGTAGTTTTCAAATAGGGATTGAATATTGAGCAATTAATACGGGTTCTATTTCTGCCTGCAGTGAAAATCTATTTAGATTCCACCCACGTAAACATTCTAGGCATTTAAAATCTTATTATCCTCAAATTAGTACAGGTTCCAGAAGCTTCGCTATACTCAAGTAGCTAAATTTTAGTTTTTTTGTGATTTACGACAAATCCTAGAACAAGTCGTTTCGAAAGGACTAAGTTGTCCTGAAGACGAAATGAAGACTGGCTATCTTTCTTCATTTTGTCCCAGTTACAAGCTCCCTAAGCGAATAATTGTAAGCAGTTTTTTCGTTTCAAGTGAGTTTTATCGATGAAAACCAGCAATTGCTATGAAAATTGAAAAATACATTGCCAGAAAATAAAGTATTGATACTAAATACTTCAAGGGCAACTTTCTTTGAAACAGAAAAAGATGTATAACCCACACAGGAGTCAAGAGAGTCTCTGAGAACTGTAAATCTCATTTTGGTGGACGAAATCCATCCAAATATTTAACCGATGAGCTGCTTTTAGCAAATCCATTTGTGTTTCGATTTTAGATATGGTAATGCCAATAGTACAACTTTATTTGTCTGATACAAAGTATTAGGCACCGTAATCTTTAAGTGCTTTCTGTATGGGTAATGGATTTAGGGGACGTGCACTCTGTAAAAGGTTAGCGGGGCATACAAATGCAAATATAGGAAAAAGATTTGGCCAGGTAACTTTTAGCAAGAATTGACTGCAAGTTTCTTTACCTTTTATGAAAGCGACGATTTAGGTTAAGCATGCAAATGCATGAATGAATGATGAGGAATTGAATGAAAAGGTCCTTATTCTCGTTCAAATAATACGTTTTTACATTCCGTACACGTAAATTACAGGGGAAGTAGTTTGTTTCTCCATTGAGCAAAGTTTTGCCATGAAATGGATTTGAGAGTTAACATCCACTATATCTGCAAATAAAGTACATTTGGCTATGTTTTCATAACATTTCGTATTCCATTTGCTATCCCACCAATTTCCATTCCTCATGTTTGTGCACTACAAGACGGAGTATTATTATGCATTTGATCTTGAAAGATTTACATCTAGTTTCCTCCTTTTCTTCATCCAATGCGACTTTTTCATCCGGACCTTGTAACGTCTTCGTCTCTAATGGGATTTAAATACCAAGTATTCCTAGGCCTACTCCTATTTATCCCGCTCTCCTCCTACGAAAATTATTGGTAACTACTTTTGCATACCTATCACCTGATGCGTCTCATTCAAAAATAGATAGGGAGGGATTGAATAAATACGTATAAATTATGTATGGTAAAAGCACTTAAGTGTTGTGGTACTCAAAATTGGAATCCTAGGAACTTAAAAAACTGCTAACAGAGTACATAAACCGATAAACAATGGAAATTGTAACAGCAATATTGTAAGCAAATCAAACAATTTTCTCGAAAAATCAAGGTTTGTAAAAAACTCGACCCGCCATTCGATTCAAGTGCATTTGTAATGGTACAAAATTTCAAGGGCATTAATAATTAATGCCCTTGAAATTTTGTACCAGGGGGCAGGGGGGACATTTACTCCCTAAAACCTTAAAACTTTTCTCCTTTTCCTTTCTCGCTTTTCTCTCATTTTTGTTTTTCTCAATTTCTGTATTCAAAATTATTTAAAATTGCGAAATATATTCAAAATTCTTCAAAATTAATCTAAAATACTAAATAAATTCAAAATTACTCAAAATTACTAAAAACATCTAAATTAAAAACTACTAAAAAAAGCATAATGGAACCACGTGGCTGTTGCAAGTTGGGTCAAAATGTTATTATGACGGCTATGAAGTCAATAGCATGTTTTAATCTCTTTCAGCAGCCAATATGAAACGAAAAACTGGGTACAGTCTTCGGGGGAGCAGTTACTGTACCCATGATAATTGCATTTTTCCTAGTTAAGTTAAACGTATGCAGCGAAACTTCAAGCTTCAGCTTATTCTGGCTGCAGAAAGAGTCGGGAATTGGAATCAGAATCAGCGTATAACTTTTAATGGACCACCTTGTGCTGTTATATGTGGGGAAGCAAGCGTTATTTTCAGTTTAGAAAAGTCACCACTATGTCATTACCACTAGTTACGTTGAATTTTATACAAAAACCTTCTCTGTTTGTTTGGGTACTCTGCTGTCGACTCATTTTTGATGGGGATTCGGGTAACTCCTGTATGGACGATTGCTAATATTTTTATTTGCAAAATTACGATTTATGATCCGCCCTTATTGACTGGGGGTTCTGAATTAGCGATAACTGATTAACTACAGCAATACAATTTTTAGGTACCATTAATCTATTTCTAATTACCTGTTACTCAAATCACCTTTAATGTGGTAAACTAACAACAACATGGACTTGTATCTATACTTTTCTGAATTTACTACTTGTCTCACACCCACACAGGAAAATCTATGCTGGAGGGAAGGAAATGAAAATATATTGGAAACCTCTACGAGTAAAATCCGTCATTCGATGCGAAGGAAACCCCGTAGAAAGAGACAGCTATGAAGATAGATGATGCCCTAGGGATATCTAAAGATTTTAAACCTACTTTCTATATCATAATACTAATCTTTCTGTAGATTTGCCACATTCATAATCGAGGTAATTGATATATTATTTGAATAGGTACTTTGTTAGGAAGCTTTTTGTAATGGGCGAAAACAGAATTTCATGCCTCAGGACTACATTTCGCATTTAGGGGTAAATAAAATTATCTAGTTCGAACTCCGTTACAATTCAGAAGAAAATATCTGACCTTTTAGCGATTGCCTTTGTGAAATGTATAACCTTTCTATAAGAATCGAAATAAAATATTGAAAGATATTGTAGCTAAGAACAGAATCGGACAGCCTGGAATCGATAAAATTTATCTGTAGAATCTCCTGAGCAAAATGCAATTTGAAGTAACAAAGTTGGTAAATCTATGTAATTGTAATTCTGGAGCGCGTGTCACCTGTAACGTTTATTTGCTTCTGGATTAAAGCTATTTTTAACATTTAGACACGTAGCTTGCATTATCTGCAGCACTTGCTCTGCATATACATTCCGAGGAGCAACTACTTCTGCACCTCAGCATCAATTACAGATATTACCTGTACTTACCTACGCAGAGCTACTTGGAAAATGTCTTTTATTGCCAACAATAAGACTCCCTCCACTTCTCTCGAACCATCCAACCTGATAGATTTGTGGCCCATTGTAATTTACATTCCAGTAAACAAATGCTGTTCAGCATCGAGTGCTAAGTGTAAGTATACTAGCATTAGCGATTGTCTGTAGAAGATACAATCAATTTGACCCGAGGAAGCACAAAGATCCCATTCCAGACTCCTAAAATAGAGGTGCTGTAACGTTTACAGCCACAATTACTGAATTGCTCTTATTAGCTTGTAAGAGCTTCCAGCAGAGCAATTACAGGCCACCTGTCATACGGAGCAATGTGGCCACCACTAATCTTTGTCATCTACTTAGTCAGCCAGATTCATTTACTAATAGCCATAATAAATTAAGTATAATACGACGCCTTTGGTTACATTTGGATTTCGAATTATAAATTTCCATTTATTCATTTTAGGTACTATAAGTGCATAACAGGGCATCAAAAATTATTCCATCTTCCTTAGAACTGTCTTTGTCAAAGAATATTACTTGGTCATTTATTAGTAAAATGGACAAATTGATCTGTGTACAAATCGTTGCTTGTGAATTACAAAACCGAGATACCCTATTTTTCTAAAATTTTCCAGGATTTCCGTCATTTTGAAGAATTGTCATCTCCATTTACAATTATGTACTCAATTCAAAGGTGGTCCAATTGCCTATTGTAGACAAATTGTTTTATAATACTCACTTATTTAGTTATATTAAACACAAAGAATACAAATGAACTCGATACATATAACTTAACAATTAGAATTGCATTTCAAAATGAATACGTCGTAAACGGAAATACCTACCTAATAAGCTGTATATACTACTTCAGTTACTTAATAACATTATTACTCTGCTTTGTCATCTAACTAAGATACCTGCAGTATAGATTGCAGGATGGAGAAACGAACGGTAAGAAGGAACTAATATTTCCAATATGTTCAAAGTGGTGATTTATTTGTCCGTGCAGTACAACCCACCAACTTACTAGCGACACAGATATTGAGTCGCATCACATTTCAGACAGAGCAATAAGTTTTGAATAGGAAAGGAAACATTCCACAAACTATTACATTGCAACAGAAAACCAACAACTCCGCCTTCTTTTCTTTAGGAAAAACTTTCAATGCAGTTGCAATAAACTTAAGAAAAACAAACACATTAGTTTCGTAAACCTAGAACTTAAGTACTTTCGCAAACAATTAATTCTGTAATCTGATTATGCACCAAACATTGATGCTATATAATAGTTACTAATGTCTAACAGATTCCTACTTTCCTATTTGCATTCTTACATAGCTTCTTTAAATTTAAGGCTATTTTCTCAGTTGTTACGCTGTTCAAGGCAATTTACCGATCTGCAGAATTATATCTTTAAATAGAATACATAAGTACAAATTGTTGTACGTGAGTAAACTCTGTTTTTGAAACAAATAAATAAATAAAAACACTACACTAAAATTATCTAAGTAGTAATTGTTTGATTAGAAATAATTTTCAGTTCTCGTGCAGTAGAATTTGATTTAAATGCAAGTACAGTTGGGTAACTGACAAGCGTTAGTTTAAAGTTCAGAATTTCTATTCGTTTTCCCCATTTGAAGGGATAGGGACTTCTTAAAGGTTGTTAACACATGCTTTTAGGTACATTTAATGAGAGAATGTTCCAACTATAGATATAAATTTTATTGCCTTTGGATTGAGAGTGGTCTGAGTACGGTAATGAATGTCACACATTGACAATAAAGGATATTTGAGCGCTGGACCAGACTTGTTGGAACCGATTGTAGTGCAACGTGATTCTTTCGAAGTTTAATAGTACACATTGTAAACCATTTAACATGCATCATTGACAAAGTGTATTGCCTACTTCAAAGGAACGTACTTTGATATGCATCCGGTCTGTAGCATCAATAATACGACAACAGTCATCATTTACCTATATTATGGCTTATGTGTACCCTACTTACGTGTAATAAGGTGTTTGGTATACAGAAATATCGAATTACTAAATATGTAGCGGTAGTAAGTAGTAGCAGGTATCCCCACTCATCCCGCATAAATAGAAACTCAAAGCGACCTTTAACAACTTGGGTAGGGCAGAGCAAAGAAAGCTTAATGGAATAATAATTCACCGTGACTTGAGTAACTACCGATTTGCGTTTCTAACTCACAATCTCTGACGGTTGTTAGATAAATTTGATTCCTTGACTCATTCATGAACTTTTCAAACTGCGTAGAAAGGAAAATACTGGCAATTTACACATCTTGAAAATTGTATCCTACCGATAAAAAGAGTCTATAAACATGCGAGGAATTTATTCCTTTTAAAATTTCGAACTGATTTAGTTAAATTCTAAGTCATACCTAGATTAGATAATATTTTAGTTTTGAAGACTGATTGAGGAGGACAGTTATTATTTTTTGATATTTAGTACATCTGTTCCGAATTTCATTCAATTTCTCCAAGCTGTATATATACTATGTGTCATTATGGACAACAATTGAAAAACTAAAATATTTCTCATAGCTTTTGTGATTTAACGCTTGAGAGGGATTGCTCTTTGCTTATACAAACGAAATAGCAAGAGAGATCACAATAGACATGCATTGACTCAGTCAGCAATGGATTTAATGATGTTGATGGGCAGTCTTGACACTGAAGGTCCAGTTCAGTGCATCAAAGCTATGAATAAAGTAGTGTATTAATGGGAAATAGGAATTTACCACCAGAGTATCTTTACATATGAAAATGGATAATATTTTTCTTAAAGATCTACCCATGCTTAGAAAATATCCAAGATTTAGCTTTTTGTAGGACCAGTTGAATTAATAGGTATAGGGAGTGTATGGACTATAAGTTGAGTCTATCTTATCTCATTATGCCCACGTAGAAGGGAATAAGGACGAAGTAGGAGAGATGAGAACAGAAGAGTCAATTGATAGTTTGAAAATGTGCAAAGGAGAGTTTGAGTGACTTATTGTGGAAAATCAATTGTGAAGTGAATTGGTTTGTAGGTAAGAGATGTAGTTCTGTAGAATTTATTTGTCAATCGACTAATGCGGGTGCTGATGTTGAGCTTGGCTTATTATGAGCAGTTAGCTGTTGTGAATGCAGTGAGAGAGAATGAAGTGTCCGCTCAGCTACGTAGTAAATTGGAGTAGAAAAGGAGCAGAAGTTGATATGGAAATTCAAGGAGGCCAGAATAAAAGGAGCAGCTGTGGAAAAATGACTTTTGAGAGACTTTGTGACAAAAGCGTGAAGCTATTTGTCCCTTTGAAATGAGTCTTTTATGAGAGTTTATGAGGTCCTTAGAGGGTCAATCATGTCCAATATGCTCAGTTCATAGCCACCCTCAAAAGATCTTTTCACGCCGAGAAAGTGGCAAATATAGCCTTTGGCTCTCATTCACAGGCACAACAAAGTCAATCGTGTCAACCTATACTGACTCAGTCGCAAGTCATGTCAAGTCACACCAACTCAAGTCAAGCCTCGTTTCATTTAAGTACCCATTCCCATCTAAATACTGAGGTGGAGTGCAATTCAATACAAAAGAGATCCCTCTTTCTCAACAAGCAATATATTTCCAATTTTCTGTTAAAGGACACCATTAGATTTTACGTTGCCCTTACTCAACCATTAAAGTCCTTATTTCCCTACCATTATGACTTAAACGTTATTTATTATTCTAAATGATTTCCCTATGCAACAGTCTCAAGTGCTCCACTACTTATAACTTACTAACTTATGGCTTTAAAATGATGACGGAAGGAAGATGTAGGCAGAAAGCGAAAAGGATCCTTCTTAATTGTTTACATTTATAAGAAAATATATACAGTCCAGTCACTATTTACTATATTCTTAGGTTTTGGGTTAGAAATGTAGGAGAGGAATAAGAAGCAAAGCAATCTTCTTGAGTTATAGTATACTCTTGTCGTTGATCCAACAATAAAATGACAACAATAGACTTTACAGTGGCCAACCATCCAGCAACAGCACGCATTATTATTGTCGTGAGGCAAGTGAAGCGTAAAAGTGCTCCTCGTCCCCAAAGACTGATCAGCCACGAAAAGCAATATATAAGCAACAATACGCAACACCGTATAGCATTAGACTGAGCTTAGTCCAACTTGTACTTACATAAACGCATAAATCCACAAAATAAGGAGTAAAGCAAGCCGATTTGAGGTCTAAGAAACATCTTTGTGTACTCTCCTCACAAATACATAATATGGATAGGTACCCACATGATAACATCTTGTAAGAACGATAAGGCGATGCTAACTTGACGGTAAGTAGAAGAGCCCTGAAGATTTTATTATCCAAAATCTGGACGTAATTCAAGGAGGTGCTTTCAATGTAGCCAATAACCAAATACCTCTAAGGTACTCTCTTTCTGCTTTATTTCCCTACTTCTATATAATATTGTACAAAAGAGCATCATAATCATACCTTAGTGGGATAAGTACCTAGTTACATACATACAGCATTAGAGCTTCCATAAAACTACCAACCGAACTACGGTCTTAGACCTAGTACATCTACCGCTAATGTTTTCACTGGGAATTCATTTTCCACCGTGGCACTTGTATTATAGATAAGGTACTACAAACATAATATTATGAAATAGAAGCAGAGCAATGCAGACTCAATGCCTCCGGCTTATTACATCTTCAGATCTTGGCTACCTTACTTTGCTACCGAAAGAGATGCTTCTGTACATGGAAGTGTATGTAGTAGTAATTTATGTATAGAAGTAGTACCCTATTTTCTTTTGCCTCCTTTGCAGACATTAGATGCTAATAAGCTGTATATAGTACGTAAGAAGTGTTTCTCATCCCTCGCTTCTCCTCCACAGGACTCCGTCCATGTTAAGCTATAATGTGTATACTTAGCACTAATAAATATAAGACAGATAGCTAATCTCCTCGTCTTGAGTGATGTCAAGTCATAGCTACAAAATTCTACTCATGAATGGACTACTGCTCAGTTTGTGCCTCGTGCTCTCTCTGCTCAGGTCATCCCATTGTCAACTCTCGCCCACCACTTACATGTGCCTTACTCACTTCGTCGAATACACTAGCTATAATGCTATTTGCAATTTAAATGTCAAAAGTTCAGTGCGTTCATATCAAAGAACTACTTGTGTTTGAACAAACTAATGCAAATAAGTTGAGTGTCAAACGGGAAATAGAATTTTCACGGACAATTGCAATTACAGAGTGATATTCGTTCGCTAATAAAAGCAAGTACGCTCCAACATGACAGCCAATAGTAACAAGGAGAGCAATTCTGCTCCTGCAAATAATCCTACTAATGGAAAAACGGGAAAGACTAAATGCTCGGAAAATCGAAAGGTATACAGTTTTGATCTATTTATATCTCTGTTGTATTTAATTTATTAGTATCATTATTTTAAAAGGGCGCTTTATTCATCGAATTTTAAAGATTGTCATTGGAAAACAAAAAATTTTAGCGATTGTTTTTATTTTATTTTTTACATTAAATGGTTCATTGTAGCTGTGGTAGGTAATTGAATGTGATGAGATTCACCTTCATCAAACTTTTGGAATTTTTGTACTGGTTTATATGTATATTCAGTTAATGGGATTGATAATATCTCCGAATGTAGCGAACAATCTTCGAGGAATTTTTGAGATAGCTCCTAAAGTAGTCTTTTACACTTCCAAGGTAGTTCTACCTGTAGGTATGCGTTTAAAGTTGTGTAATGAGTAACGACAAACAGTAGAAAATGCTATTATGATAGCTGTCTAAGAGCAAGGAGGTTGTAATCTGTGTGAACAGATTTAAGATAAGGATTTTATGTGTCAATTTTTGATAGATTTGAGTAGTGGTATGAATATCGTATGAGATATGATCCAGTTTTACTTTACCTACCTGAAGGACTCGAGTGTTAAGTTCTGTTGTAGTCCAGTTATGCTTAATTGCTATTTTTCAATGGATATTGACAGATAAGAAAGCCTTTAATGGAGAAAAGAAGACGTGCCCGAATCAATCAGAGCTTGAACGAACTGAAAAGGATCTTGCTGGAAGCTAACGGAGCTCCGAGTCGAAAAGAGGTGAGTCTTGTTTTTATCTCACCTCACTCACCTGTTCTATTCTCCTCTCTATTTTTACATGTAATTAGCCAGTGCACTACACTCTGAATGTAAATGCAACGCACGAATAGAAACAGTTACTTTTTACTTATTATAGGATAATGCATGGAAAATGTAAAAAAGTGAATATACTTACTAGTAGTAGCAGGCTGTAAATAGCCCAGTAGTTTTATTGCATCTCCATCTGAATTTCATCTTATTTAGAGATTAGGTAGATCATATTTCGCTGCATTAGTATCTAAAAAAGCAGGGCATTTGCTGTGTGTGATAAAAAGTGAGTCAAATCAGTAGATAATAATAATTTGATACCTTTGTCAGTAGATTTAAAAACCAGAAGCTGAGCTGTCGGCTTAATTACACTTTTACGAGTCGCTTCTGTGTTTATACTATCTGAAGGCTGGATGAAGGTACCTACCTGTTCTAATGAGGGGAATAGTCCTATTTACTTGTGGAAGGTAGAACACACGGTTTATTAATAGAGTCAGTTCATCTTCATGCTATCGTGCATCTGTCGAAGAATTACCTGATTTGATTCTCTGTTGATTGGCTTGCTTTGATTTCCCTCAGAATTAGGTTAAGCCATGCTGGAAGGGATTTTTGTTTTTCTTAATATTATAATGCCTCACTTAATAAGGGCAATAGAAGATATCATTATGCTTATTCATGCATTCGAAGAGTGGAGAGTAGGTCAAGTTGGAATTGTTGTGTAAAAAAACAGGTGGAATTGTGTATCTTTACAATTATGAGGGGGAATCCGATAAGAATATAATAAAATCTTAGGACGCTACTCATTAACCCGTTTTCAAGTCTTTAGACCGAGACGGGTCTGAGTTTGTGAGGTTGAGATTAACTTAGTTAGTTGAGAAATGCTTTTATCGGCTTTACTTATTAAGAGGAATAATGTCTAAATTAAGTGTTTTATTTCTTTATGGTAGGGAAGTCGACCGGCGAAACTGGAGAAGGCAGATATTCTTGAACTGACCGTGAGACATCTTCAGAGCCTTAATGACCAAATGAGTAAGAGTTCTCTTGTGAAGGTAAACGTGAGTTCGACGTCTTTGTCAGATACAGATGATGATTCCTCTTCCTGTTCTATCTCTTCGGATCGAAATCTCCCGAAAAATAGAAGCCACAGTCCCAGAAACACAACAGCGAACAATAAAATGAACCAAAATAATAACATCGAGTCTCCGTTCATTAATGGCTTTGCTGAGTGCATCAAAATCGTCAATTCCTCCCTCAGCTCCTTGAAGTCTGGCCAAATTCATCAGAAATTAGAGGAGAAACTGAAGTTGCACTTAGCAGATTTGTACCGGCAACCTCCTTCCACTCTAATTTGTAGAAATGATGGGAACAGCTACGAGTACAAGGATCACTACGAGGAAGATCGATGCATGAAATCACCCGGTTTTGATACAATCCCTCCCATTTTGATATCTGGGAATCCTAAGGTCACTAGTAAAACCTTTCTGCTGCCTACACGAATGCCCAACGGGGACTTTGCCTTTGTTCTCAAGTGCAGCGGCCAGGACAAATTTAGCTTTATGGATGTGGACATTCCATTCGACCATTCTGACTCCATAGACCAAATCATTAAAACAGAGGGACACTCGCCCAATATTTACTCAGACAATCATCATGACATTGATCATCCTCGTGTGTGGAGACCTTGGTAGTCCATCCATTTAAATTACTATTTTATATTGTCTCCTTCCAAAGTCAAGCAGAGGGCAAAGGCAAACTTTTCTACTTCATATTTATTTCCTATAAATAGTAATCTCCAATATTTAATCGACTGTAAACAAATTGCCTTCTACTTATTCCTTCTTCCGCACGATAGCATCAGAGTACTTTAATCTAGGCTATATATACATCTAGTAATATCTACCTGAAAGGTGATACTACTACTAAAATGTGGATCGATTTGTTAATTTAGGAACTTTGCTCACTACCTAATAAAAGTTACAGTACATTGTCACATACAAGTAATCAAATAGATGGTAATCAACCAAGTTTTCAAAGCGATTACTACTAACTCATAACAACTTACCGAGAACAAAATAAAACATCGAGAGCGAAGCAATTAAATTACTGAACTCTTTTATTATGCCTATCCTATGAACTTCCTATAAATGTACACATATGCTATATTATAGACACTATTATACAATACCAAAACCAAATACACTACATATAGGTATAAGTAAGTAGATTGTTAGCGAGAAGAAAACTATCTGTACAATAATATATTACACCGATAAAATTATCAATAACGTTGTGTGTACATATCATTTTATTCAAAGTATATGCTTTGTACTAAACATTATTTATATCTTTAAGGTAAGGAGAGATAATATCGTCTTTTCAGCTAAATAGATTCAACTTTCATTGTTAAAAGAATCTGCATCTCTAATATCTGTGATATATAAATAAATATAGTTAAGTGTATCTGTAAGGTACACATTTGGGGCAATGTATTGTAAGATACCTGTAAGTGAAAGTGTGGAGGACATTTTGTAACAGTTTGTAGGATGGAATTGATTAATCAATCATGGATGTGTCTTTATACTGTTTAAATAAAACCGAACTAAAATACAGAATTCAATTCCCTATTGCCAATACTCTTGTTTTTATTTATTTCATTATCACTTTGCCACTAAAGGAGTGAACATATTATTTAGTAACCTATCTTAATCAAAGGAGAAACGTTTTCCTATCGGAAGCAACTGGATATAATGTTATTACCATGAAAAGGAATTGTGGTTTATTGGATCTATAAGAATTGACGCAACATAATTAAATCTTCTTACTGGTATCTCCCAAAAATCGTTATTGCTATCAACGAAAATTCAAAATAATTTATTCTAATGTCAGAACAGGTTTTCATACATTTTGTGGACAGAAAAATATATTTAAGCGATTCAGGTTTAGCTTTTTTAATCGTTCTGATCCAAATCCAATTCTTAACCTTCCAAAAATAAGTTTGAAGTTCATATTATTGATAAATAAAAAAGCTATTGATAGATAACCACTTGGGCGAAGATATAATAGGTGGGATGGATTAACACAGGCCAAAGCTCGGAGATGGAAGGGCAAGCAATGAATAATTTTAGTTATGTATGAGATGAGACCTAACCTAGTCAATGCATTTAGCTCTGGCTGACGAGCCAGCATGAAATCAGTCCTTTCTGTAACAACAAGCTTAAGCATTCTAACAAATGTAGGCCTCGTCATTATCCTGCATCATCAGACTTCTTACACATTATTAGAGATGGACACGCAGCTATTATTTTTTTTGCTACGAAAGATTTCTTCCATATGATTACACTTCATATTTACAAATGTATACTAAAGGTCCGCTATCAACTCAGGTAGGATTTTTCCCTTTCAAATAAGTGTCCGTATTTTATTCACGAATCCGTCACGGATGGTCCAAATTATGAATGGATCATTCTAGAAAAGTAGATTGGTAAGGTAGCTTATTTCCTCAATCTCCACAGACTGAATTACTTTTAGCTACTAAGTATCTTTATTGCGATGTACAGAAGCAAGTGTACAGACAAAAGCCAACGCAAAGTGTTCAAATTAAACGGCATGCCATTAGGAAAGGGTTTTCTTGGTTTCTTCTTAACATAATAGAGATCATGTAACATCACAGAACCCGCAACAAATTTTCTCAATGGGATGTCCAACATATTGATAATAATTTGGCTTTGATTCCTGTTCTGAGTGACTGCAGACCTGACTGATGGTGGTGAGATGGTTAGCCGTTTACTGGCACTGCCTTGGCACACCAATCCAAATTATCTATCCTAGACAATCCAATCGTGGGAAAGTCAACGCGTGCATCTCGCGTGTGTAAGTCCCTTTGCAGGTAATCATGTCAGACACCACTTGTACTTACCTCTACATAATATCTACTATTATAATCTAGGTAAACAACTATATAATACGGACATAACTGCAGAATAGACATTAAATGAAACCTTAATAAAAACTCACTATTTATTTAAGAATAATGCAGAGAATACAGAAAATAATACAAACTACCAGAGAAAGTTGATTTAAAAACTGTTGCAAAATTATTACCAATTGACAATTTTTCCTAATACATTTAAAGGTAGATAGCATAGTTTTAATGAAAGCAAAAATATAATTTAGAGGCTTTTCTGAAAAAATGAATTTTCGAAGCAAAAAAATAAAATTTCTCTTTGGTCAAAGAAATCAGAGTTTTTCTAATCCTCTTACTTCGATATACAAATATATAGCTCTGACGTACCTAAATAATTATCAATTCCATCATTCAACTTATACTGCCTGATCTCGTATTGATGTCGTCATAAAACCAAAAAATGCCATTGCAAAAACTCCTTGATTTGATAACGATACGCACGTCTAATCACAACGAAATGTACGACTCTGACTCAACAAAACATAATTCTTACGTATCATTGGGATAAGAGATACCACTACACCACAATCACGGAGAAAATGTGTTTATATAATAAAATTGTGTAGGAAAAAGGTATATGTAAATGTAATATTAGGTAACAGTAGACACTACTTAATAAGGTAAAGAGGAAGGGTTAAATCAAAATTGAAGGAAGTGGCAAAAAAGCAGAAAGATTAACGAAGATTAGGCAAAAAATATTTCTACAGAGTGGAATAAGAGAATCGGGAAGGTTATTACTTTTATTTATGAATGGAACGGCGAAAGATTGAGAATGGAACCACGTTGTTCGGTGGTTTGCATGTTTTCGTCAAGTGTATTATCCAACGAGGGATGTTGTTTCAAGATGCCCATTTCGTTTTATGCTGACTTATTTAATTTTAAGGGTAAGTACTAGTAAGGGAGAGAGAGAGAGAGTTGTGGATGGTACATTTATTTAGTTACCATGCAAGAAGTTCTGAATGCATATCAATGAGATATAAAAATGTGAACACCAAACTACATTGTAAGGTGATAAAAAATATCGAGGAGTCTTGCTCTTATTTAATACGGTTGATTTAAAATGTCCTCCGGCTGACAGGATGAGAATGGTCATACCAAACCGTAGCAAGTCGCATTAAAGAATGACCGGACTCTTTGCATTTTAACTTACCAACACTTTTGTGATTACAGTAGACGTTTGTCGTAATTCCAACATGAATTGATATCACAGCAACTTCTCTTGTCTCCTGCACGCTCCGATGATTTTATCCCGTGAAGTTTGAAATGATTTAAATGATAGCAAAACATCGATTCTACTTCCGTCCGCTCCAAGACAGAGAGACCTCACTCAATTGCTGAATCTTCTAACCTTCCATTTTCATCTTCTCTTTCCTTAATAATTTTTTCTGGTGGATATCTAGTCTCTACGTTTCATGCAGTAATTTCATTAAAAAATGTAGTCGTACGTGTACGTACTGAAACCATGTGGACATAATAAACGTTCGTCGATGTACACAATAATAGCCTCTCTCTACCTGTCTTACTTGAAATCAGCCAAGTTTACTTTAGAAATTGAGAAAGTACGCAAAGAAGTACTTAATACCTTCCAAGACTTGTTGATTTCGATAGAACGTTGGATTAACCAATGCAAGCACGATACTATTTAAACTGTAATTTGCAATATCATTAGTCGTCAGCTGCAGTCTGTATTTACAAGCTGCCTAGAAAAGAGCAACTTGCAAGATTTATACTAGACTGGCTCGCATAACACTCGAATGACTCGAGTCGATTCGGCATTCCTACTTCACATGAGACGACAAAACTGAGACACGCTCTCCAATCCCTTCCTATACCTCCTTTTTTATAATGGCTGAAAAGGCCGACACTGCCATCCACTCATTGTCATTGTCATTAACTTTTAACAGTCATGAACGCAAAATGCAATTTTGCCTGTTTTTATGTCTTCTACTAAAAAGTTCTATTTACTAAAGTTTACACGCGTACATCAGCAATTAACTAACAACAAATAAGTTTTTGGGAAATGATTAAACTAATTTTACGAATTAAGCAGCCAGAGGTAGTTGAATTTTCTACAGTTTGAATTACTTTAGAGTCCAAGAATTAATTAATGAACCAGAAAAAACAAATCAAAAGTAAATATTGCAGATTATCACAATAAATAAAATTATTTCCAACTATGTTTCAAGTAAGTATGTATGTCTCTATGTAACTGTATTTTATGCCATGGACTTGGCGGCTTTTTGTTGCAATGCGCAAGAGCGAAGGGCGTATGCATAACAATAAGTCCACCACGGGTTAACAGTATACACTTAATAGGTTACTGTATTTCGAAATTAACTAATACACATGATTATGGTGGATGCCTACCTTTCGAAATAGAGTCACGCATGCTGGGGGCTACTATGTGGTAGGTAGGATGTAGAGAGAACCTAGGAGACCTGCATATATTACGTAACGCAAAACCCCCTCCCCCATGCACACAGGCCACTATAGTACACTACAAGCGTCATTGACAGATATTGTGGCAAAATGCTAATAAGTTGGGCTGCCAGGAGTCCAAATGTCATATCATTAAAATAATTAAAAATAAAGTCCATAGTTAACCCAACAGTCACCATGTAACATAGCCGACATTTAATTATAAACACCAAGAAAAATACTTCAAAATAGGCTATAATGTAATATATGCAATTACCCTAAAAACAAAATGAGCAAGCTCAATTCCTCTAAACCATCGAAATGAGTCGTTTCGTATTATTATAATATCAAAATAATAATAGAAACTTAAGAAGGTTGAATGTTGAGTGGTGATCGAATGGAAATGATTAGCTAAAGGGGATAGTTCGTAATGATCATACTATTAAATAGCATTTCAGAACTTATCCAAATTCGTTCAACTATATCGACAAACTTATTCAACATTTTTTAGAATCAATGTATAAACTGGTAGATGTAATTCGCATATCTGCATTAAACTGTATTCAGCATTCTATGTTTGGTTCATGTTTGGTTCAATTGCTCCCAAACCAATATCTGCTACTGTGAAATAAATTTCAAATATTTATTTTACACCTTGCCATTTAAAAGTGTAATTTATTTTGTTTGAATATACATTGTAACTTCATATACTAAGATTATTAGTAGGCAGATAGTGAAGTAATCTGCTTCTAAAAATACTATGTTGAATATATACCTGAGGCTGAATATATAGCATAACCTCATGTCTATAGTACAAATGTGAATGTTTAGCTGTCCCATTTCTCCAAGGCTTTGAATTTTCTTTACAAAAATAGGAATGCTGCAATGAAGGCATCAACTGACCGCCATCAACGTAAAAGTGAACAACATAATCATCAGTAAGTAGCTACCATACCAATCTTTTTCTAAATCAACCCAATACAAGTTTAATGAATCTCTAAAAAACAACATCAGGTCCAGTTGAACATGAATTATTATGGTCCAGTACTATTCCCAAACAAGAGATCAAATCAAACTAGACCAACGTGGCATGGCACGGTTTGCTTTTATGTTTCGCTTATTGTTAACGTACGTTGGTAGCTTAAATTATTTCATTGTTCATGATATTTACGTACAAAGTCCGACATCCGACAATGCGTCTTTGTTGAGCTAATCTTTTTTATTCTTTTTAAAAAATAAATACTTTTATCAGAGGGCTCTAGAGAATTCTGGATAGAGCTATGTAAAGGTTATATAATATCTCAAGGGAAAATTCTGTAGGCTACTTACTTGTAGTATATTTTGTGCTACTGGGCAAGTAGTACATAAAATATCTGCACACGTCCAAAAACGACATCAGACGAGTTCATCAATAAAGTAAGTCGGTCAGTCAGACGTCAGACAAATCTCGCTCTGCCTTCCCCATCCCTACAGAAATCCTATGCTATTAGTATAGCTATTGTCATAAAAAATCTTGAAGTTCATACATAATTTCCTAATCTATGAAGTCTACAGCCAGTAAAACTACCAATTTCTCTAGCAAAGTACACATATGTACTAACAACATAACCAAAGAATGAGTAAACGAAGTCCAGTGGGATGTGAAAAGATTCAAAGCTCACGATCCGTTCAAAATGCAACCAAAGGTGCAACCATAATTGAGCTGTTTACGAGTAATCGTTGAGGCGTACTTGACACATCTTGTTAAGGTTGCCTAGAGCCTCGGCTATATCCACCTACGTGCATCTTCGCACCGCGAGCAACGCACAAAGCTCCCACTTTCCATCCTCCTACGTAAGGAATCTGATGGTTTTCACCTACTTTCCACAAGTACATAAAGAATATTCGGATAATACTCTACAAATGTCCTGCATCACGCTACATTGATGTTTTATACTGATTATATCGACCCACATCACATCTCCCATTGCCCTACACTAATCTTTACTTAGACAGACGAGATTTCAATTCAGACCACATGGGGTCTCAATTCACAATTTCTCTACTGTACCGTAATATCCTAATGCGAAAGCACAAAATAAAAAATGAAATACAAAGTATATTCTTTAGTGTTGAGTGTTGAATGCTTATCCCTAATCTTATTACATACATTTATTTCGAATGTAAGAAAGTAACTACGACCTATTACATTTATTTAGTTTGCAGTAAAACCTAAAATCCCTAATCCGAGGTCTTACATACGTATTTTGTATTTCAGTGACATAAATAGTTATGCATCACCTGACACTACATTCTTACACGATAGCATTATCAATGTAATTCAACAACATAAACCGTTTTCTTTAAGATCAATTCAATGCCAACTATTCTGTGACTAAATCTACAAGCAGCTACAAATCTAACTTAGCAAAAAAATTAGTACTGACTGACAGGGACAAACTTTTCTACTTTTTGCAATTTCCATGTTGGCAGGTTACTATTTGGGGTACCTTGAAAATAAACTTGCTAGTTGCATAAAATAGTACTGACCACCCGGATCACCAATCCCTCATACTGAGCATTACTGTCAATCTTATTTATTTAGTTGTATTCGAATCGAAGGTATTCAAATATAATATTTTTACTAGGAAATAAATTGGGTGGGTTTGAATAGAAATTAATATGATTTTATTAGTCTGTTACGAAACGTCACATTATTATGAAGGGAAAACACCTTATGTAGCTAATTACAACTGACGCGATGCACTGTAGCATTAAACAAATGACCCTGTGGGAGAAGACAATAGTAACTACGATGGTTAGTTGGTGGTCAAATGGGCAAGCCAAGAATACACAATAAAAGAATTTATGGGAACATATGGCAAGCAGAGGGAGAGCATTGTTAAAATATTGAAAGCATCCAGATTATGTATCGGTTTGATGACGACGATGGTCAAATGAGAGCAGCAAACATCCATCCGAGTACAAGTGCTTTTAGATATGAAATCTGAACACAATTATATAAATATGTAGTATAGTCACTGCTTTTACTATGATAGATGCAGTATAATATATGAAATAGCTGCGGATAGTAAAAATGAGTGAAGTTGGTAAAATGAGGTAAAACATCGTCATAGAATGTTAAACGCATAAAGCTGAGTTGTATCTATTGAGTGCATATTGAAGAGTGGAGCAGACGTTATTGTTGCCTTCAATAACGAGCTGATGATATTCGATACTCCTGAAAGTCTGAGGGAACCGGCACACCACATTACACCACACTTCAAATAAATTCACCTCACTTCACTTTCGGCATGTAAAAGCCGAAGACACTAATACTCTACTCACATTAAGCACATCAAACTTCGGAGAGAATAGTCTATACATGTATTTACAAATTGTATATACACACTAGAAGTATACAATGCAACTAAGAAGACCAAGTTTAACCTTAAGCAGGGAAAAGGAGGAGATACATTAATTAACGGATGAGCGCACTTATTGTGTTCTCTAATGCTATATACAATTAGACATTTTCAGTTATAGGCATACCGAGTCAATACAATATTGACAACAGGAGAGCCACAACTTTCTTGGGTTTGGGTTTTCAATAAATCGGAATAACTACACAAAAGAATTATTGAACCATCATTTCTTAATCCGAAATCTTACTGATCTAAGTCCAATTTTCAACAATCTTATCTTACACAGATACACTTGAACCATATACATATTCTTCACGTGTATATCTGTCTTAGATACCTAATAGTATGCTAATGTATACCTACTTAGGTGAAAAAAGAGATCTTGGAAGATTTTACAGGTATAACATTTTGTTTGCAAAATCCTCCATTTTAGTTAAACATCTGCTCTAGTAAAGTCTAAGGTGAGAGGCATTAGATATCGTCTTAACTCTAAATCTATATTAGACCCATTTGGAATGTCAATGACATAGATACTACTCTACTGATAGCACTACGACACTTTCTTGTCTTTGTACAGTAGATTATGTGAGAGCGGCGGTTTGCTTAAGAGTAGCTTTTACTCTCGAAATTAAAACGGTACGGTATGTAAGCTGTAGGAATAATGAACACTAAAAGTGTGATAATCTTAAGTAAACCTATTCACAAATAGTCCTGATCGTTTTCAGGTGTCATCATTTATGTACATAGTATGGTAGTACATGGAGAAAAGAAACAGAAAGGATTATCACACTATTCGGTAGCTTTACATGAAGCAGCGGGTAGCATGTTGAATATATAAATCGCTGATAATTCGTTCCCCATTTCTTTCGATTCAATTCACTTTTCAGCTAGTTAAAGTTTAGTACAAACATAAACGAGTTGAACTTTCTTGCGCTAACAACAGTGACAACAAACACCTACCTATACATATCTGTGTGGGCGTGAACATATACCGTAACTTTTCCAGTTTAGTTTCACTCATTATTTTGATCACAAAGAAGAAGGAGCACCGAAAGTATCTTTATAATGATATTCTCAATAGTAGTATTCTGATCTACATACACAGGAAATTTTCAACAGCAGCACAGATATTGTTTACATACATTTGAAGGACCACTGCACGAGATTATAAATGATACACATAAATAAATAGAGCCTGAGCAAGCTATTGACTACATCCAACTATTTCATCCCTATATATTACCATATGGTATGCCTCAATTATAGATTGTCTGACAACATAGAAAAGCAGGGAGCCATCTTATTACAATTCCAGAGTCTAAGTCCCCATACCTACTGGGGTTCATTACTTACGGTTTCACACTCATTATTCACAACTGGAGTAACATCTTCGGAGAAGCAACACCTCGCTTCAATAACTAACATATTTAACACGTGTTATCTCTTGGTATTTATGTCACCCTTGATATCGATAAAGACACCGAATTCTTAGAGCAATGAGGCAGGAAATAACGAGCTCTATGCTTTGTGTGAAACGCTGATGACTATTGCCATACATGTAAATTGTATGAAGGTATATTGACATTGACATATTATACAAGCATGTACAAACGTGTACTTTTGATTTAAGCATAGGAATTTTTGTAACTATTGTACTTAATTCCTACCTGAATAATCAGGAAAAGCAATTAGCACGTTACATCATGTTCACTTTGGTAGGTATTTAGCAATATCAGTTTTATAGTCCACACGAGTACCACCTATTTCATATTACACTACAATCCTTTGCAAATGTAAACCTAAACCGATTGTTAGCTAAGAGGTCATTCCACTCCAGATTCCTGTAAATCATAAGCCTATGATTATGAAATTACCAAAAATTTTAATTAACTCTATAACTCGTTCTCAGAATATTCAATCTCTATATATAACGACCATCTTAGATAAAGCAATAAATTTACCCGTCTATCTATATTTCTATCTATGTATGTAGTTGTGGTAGGGCGATCCCAAATGCATAATGCGCAAGCGCTTATGCATTGCATATTACATAGAACAATGAGCTACACTCTGGGTTAATATTAGCTTATTTCAAAATTAAGCCTAAAATATTTGACACGGAAGTCTTTCCAATAACAGTACTGGTGGCCTAGTACAATAGAATTATAGAAAGTCGATATAAATAGTTGACTATCAATCTCTAGTTACTACTGAGCTAGCTGCTTTTGCCCACGTTTGATGAATTTATGACATTTGCTTTAAATAATGACTAAATTATTATTAAATTCTGCTAATACTTCTAGCTAAATTTACTTTTCCAAGAAGCATGGTACAATATGAACAAATACTGTACAATACAGATGGAACATGGAACCCTACAGCACTACAGTACAGACATTACATATATATCTAAGTCTAACAGCTTATATATATGGAGATTTTTATACTAGTAATCAAGCACTATTGGGGCAAGTGATTGATAAAAGAATCGGTGAACACCACAGGACATGATATCGTAAGGTTTCCACTTTGGTGGTCAAGTTTTATAAAAATTTGACAACTTTCTCACAAGTTGTGAGACAGTTCTGTACAATCAATACGGTTGGACGTTTCTTGCTCTTGACACAATTTTAGCAAGTAATGCTTTAGTGGATGTAAATGTTATAGTATATGTCTTACTCCTAAATAGATACATAAATGAATGCACATATCTGTTGGGAATATTAAGTGTATAATATTTGGTATTAAGCCATGCATACCAAAGTTCAGGTAATCGATTTAGTGCATGGTTCCAGTTTTGTTGGTTTCATTAGACGATTTCAAAAGCCAATGTCAATTAGAAGTGAGAAAAAATCAAAACTTATTCGCATGAATGAATTTTATCATGAATGGTGAATAAAATAAAGGAGTAAACCTGTCTAAAGAAACCATTAAGAAACTACCAAGATGTATTTTACATGCCCCTCGCTAGCACAACGTCAAGTCGAAACGTGTAAATGTAAAATGTGGCACGGTGCAAGCAAGGGTTGAATTAATTAGAACGGATTGCACGGCAATCTAAAGTGAGGTAGCAAACATTTAATAGTTTTGTAAAAACAAGTAATTGATAAAATAAATTAATACCTGCTGCAATTGGTAAAGGATTTTTACTTCTTTCCTTACAGAATCACTTTCGCCGTAATGCGGTAGGTCTCTTTAACTAATGAATCTCCTAGGTTAGCTCCATGATTGACAGGCAACTTACTGCACGCAATAATGTCTTACGTTAAAAATACGGTAATTAATGGATGTAATTACAATTAGGAGGATGTTTTTCCACCCTTCTCCAAAATAGGCACGGTTCTATATAACTAAACTTAAACCCTTCGCTGGAATGATTTTCAAAACAAGTACGAATTAAATCAGTGATTCCCAGTGATAAAAATGTGATTGAATTAGACCTTCAATATATTTTCTGTTCTCCAAAGAATAATGTAGTGCATTAGGTATGAACTGAAATATTATCTCCATGTACTTCAGCACATGCAGGTGTTTAAAAAATACCATTTCCATTACACCTGCATTATCTCTCAGGTGTAATTTAAATTAATTATTCATAAAACCGATTCAACTCCAAATAAAATGCCAAACCTAACCTACCTTAAAATTCAAAAGTAATATACAAGAACTTGGCCCAATGTACTAGATCGCCCTACTTAATTTAAAAATAAGTTCGTACATGTTAGGGAATAAGATGAAATATTAGGATAAACATGGATATAAAAATCCATTTCTCAATTAATAAAGTTCTCAACCTTGAAACAATTTAGCCACTAGCCAGGGATCCTTGTATACACAGATAATACATGTATTACCAAAAGTGATAGGCCTGTCAATTTTAACCGTTGCATGACTACATTTCATTGAGAAAATTATAAAAAGGTTCATGCAAATGAGGATAACCCTTCTGTAAGTTTCTCCTAGTTGTTATATACCTTTTAGGGCGTTAGAAAGGTTATGTATTTGTTAGGTCCATTCAAGCTTTAAACTTAAGTGTGGAGATTAAAAATTGTATAAGGAAATATTACGAAAATGATGTTTCAAAATGATCGACATGACAAATAGTGCCTTAATTATGTAATCCTTGTTTTTGAATAATTTTGCCAATTTTGAAGGTGATTTTTTAAGAGACTTAGCACGTTTTCATTAATCCCAAAATGTCAATTATGAAACGTGGAGCCAGTTTATCCGAGTTGAAACAAAGGTAGTATTGTGGAAGGTATTCCTGACCTCATCTATGATCACGCCCTCGTTAGACAGTGACAGAAAAAATCGGAAACATAAAAAAGCAAAATGAAAGCAAAAAGAGTTAGTAATGGAAGAAAAGTGCCAATGGAAGATGAGAATAATTTTATTAGAGAAGAGTAAGTAAATATTTTTTGCTAGTGATGTGTGGAGACGAGTCTCATTACGAAAAGGCTTGTCAAATGTAAAATAATGAATAAAAATAAAAGTTCATCCCTGAAGGGTACGGATGTGGGATGAGCAAATTGCTTTGCACTTTGCATCGCGGGGTGTAAATCACGCTTTCCTCGCATCACAACAACTCGGTAGTGTAATAATATCTGTAGAGAACAATATTCGAGTATTAAGAGGCTATATGGATGTAGTAGGTATAAAAGAGATGTTTAAGCATCATCTGATCTCACATAAAAATTCATCTCGCCTTGTCTAGTCTCAAAGTAATCTTGGCTTGTAGTTTAAGTCGAGACTAGATAAACCATTCATAGTGACTTACATGTATTATTAGTGTCTACTTATGTATTGGCTTTCCTAACAATAAGTATTTTTACAGAAGCAATTTTCATTCCAGCATGTCATTTACTTGGCCACGTAGTGCGAGATTCCCTTTTACTACTCGACTATAGTAAATCACTTGTGAGCAAAGAAACATAACAGCCCGTTTCTTCCTCCTCTCATCCCATTCAAGATTTCAGTCTCATTCTAATCTGGAGCCTCAATTTTCTTCTCGGATGCACAAATGTGAAGATGACTATGGCAAAAAAACGGTGGATGAGAGCGTGGGAAAGTCAACGCGTGGTTCTCGCGTGCAATCCACAAAGCACACATCCCAACAGCTATAATACTCTTTGTCAGGCAAATTGTAAAAAATTACTTGGCTTGTCTATTCTGCCTTCTCTCCTTCTACTTACACACACTCCTATACATCTAAGACACTGTGACGTATTAACTTTTAGTCTTTTTTTCTACATCTTTAGTCTACTCCTGTCATCACATCACAGACATATTATATCTACTTGCTTCTCTTTCAATTACATACAAACAGACGCTGCTTTGCACTTAGCACTACCTTAGCTCTTACTCATGCCGTAAAATCCTATTCATTTTATTTTTCTCTTCAGCTCTCAAAGAAAAAATGTTACTTCATTTTCTACTAGTACTTTAACTCATTAACAACTGAATAGACACAGATTACATGTAGCCAATTATGACCAATAATAAACTAAACTCTTTTCAGTTTTAGATAATGAGTGCTGCAAGGAACTGTAAATTTCGTAGTCGCATTACTTGTGTCATTTATCCAACATTCGTCCAGTTTTGATGTAGATTGTATAGTGAAGTAGTAAATCTGTTCTACCATTATCTATTGTTAACCAGTAGGTACAAGATCCTCACTCTTCTTAGTAATACCCACAGGAACGAAGACTAAGTACATTATAATAGACCTCTTAACCAAGTGACCATGATACAGAAAAGAAAATTATGGTCCTTTTAAAAATAGTTATTTGAGTGTACCCTAAAACCAAATAGCTTTTTAGCTGTACTTAGGACGTTTGCAAACCTAGTAAATGAATGGATTTAGAACAATATTGATTAAGCAAAGAATTTTAGATCTTTTAGAATTTTTCTAATTTTTGGATATCAGATTTTGGAATTTATTTCGGAGAGCAGTCAGCCTGCTTCGAAAAGTTTCCCGTTGAAAAACAGAAAGCCAGATTAAAATTTTAAAGTAATATGGTCAGCTTTAAAAATTCATTGTAAGAATCTCATTGAGAAGTTTGCTGCAAAAGACGAGTTGTATTGTATGTGGCAGTGTGAGAAGGCAACTCCCATAAGGCACGTTCGTCTCTTCAAGTTTTTCAAGAATGAAATTTCTTGCATAGGCCATAGAAGCGAGAGAAAAGAGTACTTTAGCATAGTAAGCGTAGGATGAATAAGAAAAGACGAGTGAGATGAGACATGCCTCTTATTATTAAGTATTTAGAGGAGGAAGAGTACGTGTTTATAGTTAGGTAGGAGCAGGCAGGTAGAGCTCATTTCAGCCAATCGTCATGAATCTCAGGCCACAGTCCGTCGTCCACCACTTTAATTTGTTCACATAATTTTTGCTCCTTTACGCTCGCCTGCGTCTCCGTCTCGCTTCTTTAAACTGGAGAGATTTCTTATAATTATACGTATCTACATCCCTATAAGAACTATTTCTGACTCTATTATGAACAACTCTTGGAATGATAGTTGCTTTCTACCCTTTTTTCCTTCTGAAATCCTCTTTAGTCATTTTGAGAGCAGAAATGGCCAGATTTCTACTATTACATAAACACAATCAATCTTAGACTGGATTCTTATGCATAGGTACTATCTACATCTACAAGTGATGGTTGTTAATAACTGTCCTAAAGAGTCACCAGATAAGTTTGTATCTATTCACTGACAAATTCTCGTATCTAAATTTTCCCTAATACAAAAGTATACTTCATAAGTTTTTGGTCTGCAATTCTTCAGCATTTTTCGATTTTTATCAACGAGATGGTATTTGAAGTTGAAATACCAAGCTTTAACTATTACAATAAATAGCATTTGTGATAGGGACAACCATATTACAAGAGAGGATATAATATAAAAGACGACGATTCTTCTAGATCTATTACAATTGCGATATAATAGTAAATAGCAGAAGAGTGAATTTTTCCTACTGGAATTATATCATGCAACGACCATTCTGTAAACAAAGTTAAGACAAGATAAAAATGTAAGCAAAACATCGAATTTGTTTCCGGCCAATCTAAAATTCCATGGCTTCGTTGGTCCCTTTTTGCATTACTTTGCTTTGAGAAGCCATGCGCATCTTTCTTTAAAGGAATTTTGCATTTTATAATTTTTGAAGAATCATCGCTGCTTCTTTTGTACCTCCGCGAGATGCGACACGCGGAATGAGACACAATTCATGCATCGCCATCCCTTCTACTATTCTAAAAAAAGATCTATGCCCATTGCTTATGTTACCTACTTAATATGGATGAAATATGTTTAAGGAGGAGAGGAAAGAGCTTAAAATGTATTCTCTATTTATATAATCTGTCTTTTGTGCTATCTGTCAAATAATTAATCTACGATACTGAATCCATGTTTTGTAGTATTAGGATTCGAGTAGTCAAACATTTTTGTTTCTATTTGATCCGGGGATCTGTAAATCTTATATTAATGGCATTATGTGAGCTTTTAATCTGTTAGCTAAAGTTACCATTTCACCTGATACCTTAGCTTAAAAGTGTTTTCGTTGTTGAATTGTTTTGATTTTTGAGGATATTTTTCTAAAGTTATCACTTAAGCCTTGTGTTACTGCCACTTATTGCATTAGAACCTTTTAGCTGACGACTGACTGAGGGCTATATAAGAAGTAGTCTGTCGCGCACACTTCTGCTGTTAAATCAAGTGATTTCGACACATTTAAGAATTTATGACTCCTAAAAGGATGGGTACTGCTTCCTTTGTCACTTTTATTAGTTTATATGTTTTTATTTGTCATGATTTCCCTTCAATTCATGAAAAGGCCTCTGACGACTCCTATAATGTGTTTTGGGTGCTGATCAAATGAAGCATCTTCTATGAGCATAATAATATAATTCGTGTAGTAAATATGCAGTAGTCCTATATCTAAAGTTAAGAGATGTAAATACAGTAGACTCGTTCAGATTAGTTGCGTCAAAAATCTCTTTCCCACGCTCCAGGAAGGTTTATTGGTATTGCCTTGTAAGTTGTTTTGATTGATGTTTGTCATTAGGTTGTAAACTAATAAAATGTTAACACGGACCGTGTAATTCTATTTGTATTTAACTCATAATGGTATTCCATGATTACACGAAAATGAGATGTCTCATACAATCCCCCTTTGTTGATATAAGTAAGAGAAGAACTACTCTATATTCTTGGTTCCGTCTAGATAGACTAATAATCCATATTACATACACTAAACTTCATGATCAATGTTTCGTATAGGATTTTTCACAATTTATACTAGTCTAAACAGCATGAGTACCTGCCTATACATAATACTCTGTATATAGTAGTTTTATATAAACTTTGTCAATAAATATTCATAATTGTTATCGTGAATTACCTATTTCTGCCATTAATACTATAATTGAATGTTGCTTTTAATTTGTGATTAGGTATTTTAATAGGCCAATTAAAAATTGTAAATTGTACATTTAAATTAATATAAATTGTAAAATTGTAAAATTGTAAAATTGTAAATTGTACATTTAAATTGTACATTTACTATACTAACACTATACTACTTGTACTTACGTAAAGGCAAATGCGATTTAATGTTTTCGTTGATTTTCCCCTTGTAAAAACTGATGAAATGTACCTGGCAATTATTTATATGGATCATCCAATCTAAACGTAAAAAGTTTTAAAAAGTCTGTCTATTCAGGAAGATGTAAGCTGAAAATAAAAAGCGCAGCTCCTGCGTGGATACTCCAACTATTCCCATTTTAAGTACTTATCCTCAATGGAAATAGATGTACTATATCTGTAGTAAATATTAAAAAACTGGAAAGAATCGTGTAAAAAGGAGAGAA
The DNA here is from genome assembly GCA_020055645.1 of Tomocerus qinae. Lineage (NCBI taxonomy): Eukaryota > Metazoa > Arthropoda > Collembola > Entomobryomorpha > Tomoceridae > Tomocerus > Tomocerus qinae. The sequence continues at coordinate 30,000,365 of CM034549.1, forward strand.
TCAAATAAAATAGTGAGGCATGAAGATGCTCATTCTGTTTTTGATTCTTATTTTTCAATACATGAAGATATTTGGGCTCGGATTCTGTAAGAAACGCTTCTGGGAGCACAATAATAAAATAATAATGCTCTATCTCCCACTCTGATCTCCATTTTCTATTCGTAATCCACTACAAACGCCTACTCGGAATGCTGAAAGGTATTCATGCTTTAAAGTTCTTTTCTGTTCTTGCTCAAAGATTTGAGAAGAAAGCAAAGTAGTGCAGAGCAGAGTTAATATGGACACGGTAGTTCATGTAAGTTCATTCTAATTCCTCGTCTTGTTTTGGATGAATAGACAGGAAGTAGTCCATTATGACTATTCTTCGTTTCTCTCTGTCAGACCAGTTTTTCTGTGAGGCCATATTACCTTACTTAACTGGCTGTGTGCCTTATGAACCAACGACATACTCCTAACTATTTGCTTCAGACCAGATCATCGTGTCCATTATACTACGTCCTATAGAGCTGTATTTTCTTCGTAAGTAAGACAAGAGATAAATAAGTAAGCCGAAAGGACCCATGCGTTGAATAATAGTAAATTGCATTGTTACACATAGGGCTTCGTGTTCTATTCAGTTTAACATGTGTGTGGACTATGCTTTAATGCACCCATACATTCATTATTAGAATGTACATAGTGTAATGTGAGAAGTAATGAAATAAAGTCTACTTATTTACTTACAAGTGATTCTTACAGAGAACGACCATTATAGGTACAACTCTTATGAATTGAGAATTGCACAATTTTTATGAAAAAGCAAGAATATCCAAAATTATTTTTTATGTTCTCTCCAATTATGTATTAAAATTGTAGAATCGGGGCAATTAAAAAAACCTCTAATCATTAACTTGAACTCTAAAACATCTTTGTAAAGAAACGTTTTAAACAATACAGGTAGCATACTATGCCATACATGTGATATAAGCAAAGGTGGTATATTTTTGTAATTCCATGGACTTGTACTCCACAAAAGAACTGAATAATGATAAACGTAAACTACAGTTCATTCATTTTTATTTGGGAATATCTACATAAACAGGGTACATAGTATGGATATATCTACTAAATAACTAAGTTGTGACAAGAATATAGGAAATGCGGTCCACTAAGTATGCTTTTAGTGTTTCACTTTCGTTTCTTCATATTGTAAGTTATTTTGTAGGTTTACTGACTACTACGTAGTCACTACAATCACTAGTGAAATATCCTCAGATCCAATTTCTTTACAGAACAAAACAACTTGCTCTCTAAGTATACCTGATACATGCAAGTGCGTGGAGTCTAACGTTCACCTTATGGCAAATAAACCATTGTAATGGAATACTAAGCTTACGAGAAACTAATGAATTATATTATACTGTTTAATAATACGAAGCATTATAATGGAATCACAAGGGAATACAAGAATACAAGCATTACTATAGAGTTTGTCCAAAATACTATGTGGTACTGTACATGTAGTACAATCATGTACCACTGTACTATAGCCTGGTCCTGGTACATGCGTTGCGTTTTGTTCGAACTGTATTAGCGGTAAATATTATTAGCGTCAGTTGAGCAGAATGGGTTGTTTTGTTAACATTCTAAAACTACCTCTCGTCTGTCCTCAGCGTCGACAGTTATTTGTTTCTAGTGTACTAACGTAATTCTGATTACTGAGTACATTCTTTTTGCACTACGTAGACTATAATAATTTCCTGTAGTTCACGTGTATTGTTCATTTTAGCTGGTGACTTAAAAGTCACATAAAATTTTTGGTATCTTAAACTTAAACGAACGAACTTAAACGTGATTCGGAATTCACCTTTAGGGATGGATGATATAGAATTTTTATGTAGGCCACGTGTATTTACAAAGTAGGTATGAATGAAATTCACCTTTAGGGATGGACGATATACTTATATTTACAAAGTCTGCAAAGATAAACAAATGCAAAAATAAATTGTCAATATTAAAATTATGCCCAATAATTCGACAACAATGATAACCACGAATGAGTTGACATCAGCAACCATATTTTATGAGCAATATGATTTTTGAATTTACGAGAATTGCATAAAACAATTAGATCAGCCGTCTGGCTCTGGTTCACTATCTTACCCATTGACTTGATGTCACTAGTCCCTAGTTGCTATAAATAATAGAAAATCTGCAATTGAGGGGTTGACTTTTCCAGCGGGATGAATGATTGAATCGATTTAAGACAAATTATTAAATAGGCAATGTGAACTTGAAAGTCAAAAGTCGTCAATTTGGCAATTATTGATGGCAAACACAAAGATATTTGCAATTCTATTTCGTTCTTGTTCACTTCAGATATCAAAAGCATTAGTAATAATAATAAATAATTTCGTAAACCCCAGGATGCGTGGGCACGTGAAAGATCAGTACTGGGAGAACAGCCTTTAGCTGCATGCATTGCAATTGTATTGCGTTGTTGCGATATGTGTGTATGAGGGGAGATCTGTGTCACAAATGAAACTTTCCTAGAACCCAGAATATTCCTTGCCATACTCAGAATATAGTGCACAGAATTCTCTTCGCAGAACGCAGATAATTTTTCCTAGAATGCAGATTAATCTTCCTAGAACGCAGAATATTTTTTGCAGGTCATAATTTTTTCTAGAATGCAGATTATTCTTCCTAGAACGCAGAATATTTTTTGCAGGTCTGAATATTCTTCTTAAAACGCAGAATATTTTACATAAAACGTAGAATATTTTACCTAAAACGCAGAATATTTTACCTAAAACGCAGAATATTTTACCTAAAACGCAGAATATTTTACCTAAAACGCAGAATATTTTACCTAAAACGCAGAATATTTTACCTAAAACGCAGAATATTTTACCTAAAACGCAGAATATAGGAAGAAACGCAGAATATAGGAAGAAACGCAGAATGTTCTTCCTATAACCCAGAATATTCTTCCTATAACCCAGAATATTTATCCTAAAACGCAGAATATTCTTCCTAAAACGCAGAATATTCATCCCAAAACGCGGAATATTCTTCCCAATCGTATACGCAGAATATTCTTCCCAATCGTATACGCAGAATATTCTTCCCAATCGTATACGCAGAATATTCTTCCCAATCGTATACGCAGAATATTCTTCCCAATCGTATACGCAGAATATTCTTCCCAATCGTATACGCAGAATATTCTTCCCAATCGTATACGCAGAATATTCTTCGTAGATACGCAGAATATTTGGCACATATTCTCCCCCCATACCTAGAATTTTTGTCTACAGCCAGACGGACGGACGGACGGACGGACGGACAGACAGACTGTTAGGACCGTTCACAGTACCTTACGAATACTCGTAAGCTAATAATGGGTATGTTATGCTTTGTTGTTCTGGAATCTGGATAGAATCTTTCTAACACTACACAATCGAAGATATCATATGATACAGCTCATATTCATAAAAATCCTACTTTTTATATGAAGGAAGGAGTAGCTGCTAGCTTTGGAATGAAATCGTGTGCATGCAGCAGCAGTAGCTAATCGGGTTAGATTCTGGCAAACTCTAAGTTTTTTAGATTATAGAAAGACAGAATAACAACCAAAAGACAATAACAACTAATATCGTATATTTTCCACCTTTTTTCCTAACCGTTTTATTGCAAAGATTTAAAACTGTCTCTACTAATAACCAGCAGTTATGTAAAATAACTGTTAGTAAAGCGTCACAGTAAAGACAGTAACTTATTCCAAACTCTACCTGAATAACCTTTTCGGCTGAAGGAGACCTGCCTACCTGATACTTCCTGTTTTCTTTAGGGTACTTCTACCTTTATGCACCTTACACAGCAGAATTCTTTTACAGTTCCACTTAACAATAAAATAAAATAAAGATCACATTGCATTTCAGTTTCTTGCAGCACAACGTATGCATGTCCGTTAATTTAAAGTTTCAATTTGTAATCTAGTACCATTCCGTCTGAGTTTGTCAACATGACGTATAAAAATGAAAACTCTAGCAAAGTATTAACAATAAAGTTACAAATATTTGCCACATAATAACAAAACCATTTATTGTTTGTTTTTACTATTTATCTGTTACTACTTGCAGTTGCATGTGCAAGTACATTCGACTAACATTAAATTAGCATTTCAATATACAATACTGTTTATGCAAAATTATGAAATCATTGGCAATTGTGATGATCACTTTAATTTGAGTATTTGCACACATTGAGTTTACAATTTGCACATTTCACTGATGTTCATAACTAAAGATGTGCATTGCATGTATAAATATAGAAGAAGCATCAACAAACATAAGAGTAAAATAACATTTAACCAATGGGATTTAAAACTAAAGTCATTAGATCGTGCCTGACAACATCGCACCAAGATGAATCAAGTCTCTGATCGAATGTTTGTTGAAAGTTACGCATTGAATTGATATAAAAGGAAACCTTAAATGAAAACAAAAAAAATTAGTTTAAAAAATCGTATCAAATATTTCATGTCAGTTAAATTTTTGAATATTTTGAAAAAATTTTTTAAACTCTTTACTTTAATTTTGAAATTATTTAAAGAAAGCATAATGTATAAGGATATGTCTCCAATAATTCTTATCCCCATCAACTTTGGAAAATCCATGTCTGGAGATTTTAAACTAACTCTAAGGAATACTGTGAGCAAATGCAAATGTCAAACTATACCTACTTAAACTTTTAACTACACATACACTAACTAAATATTAGTATTTTGACGTTTTATCATATATACTAGTCTGTACTACGAAATGCGTCTGGTAACGGTAACATTTATATTATTACATCCCTTATTTACCCTATTGTGACTTTACATAATATTATGTGCTATAATACTAGGTACTTGAAGTATTACTCAATTTACAGCAGTACTACAAGTTACTCTACTTCTAGTGATCAGCAAATAAGTAAAAGTACAAAATATTTTTGAATAGAAAATTATTAACATCTATTGATCTCTCATAATAGCAAAATGAAGATAAACCAAATACAGTAAATGAATAGTCGCTACAGGAGTACACAGAACAAATCTGCATGCAGGGACAGGAGTTCTTGAAAAAATGATGAGGCAAATCCTTAACGAGTCCAATCCTCCAAATAAAGTTAACAATGGCAGAAACCACTGATCCGAACCTAATTCACACACCAATAGTGTTAGGGCGTGTCCAAAAAGTCCGTACCCCAAGATGCAGACAACTTGCCTATAGGGAAACAAATCAATATAAGCTTTGAAACTATGGAATGGAATTCAATTTATTAAAAGACAAAACTCAAAATATTCAATAGTCATTTACCTGACTGTGATTCTCGTTCTCGTGCAAAATGAGAACAACCAAGTGAAACTGGATAGAAAAATGACATAAGCTATAGTGTGAGCACAAGACGAAGCCAAAGCATAGAGACGTGTCTCTCCTTTGGAATAAAATCCCCAATATAACGTAGAAGTAAGAAGAAACCAACTGAGAAAACTTCCTTGTAAGTCGACAGAAACTCTGTTAAATTGGCCAAATGGGGGTATCAAGGAAGCTACTAGTCGCATTAAAATTGAGCGTTCAGAAAATAAATATTTCATAAATGTTGAAGGGTACTGGGCGCACGACGTCTCTCCATTTGAACGATTCCGTTGATACTCTTTATTGACACTTCGAAATGTTGTACGTTGGCGACTTCTACCCTTCGGTTTACCGTCAATTGGTCTGTTTGATTTTGAAAGTAAGCCTTCTTCTTCCCATGCTCTTGATGATAATAACGGATTCTGCAGTTCTTCATCAATAAAGATAACCGCAGATTCAGGTTTGACTTTTGATTTCATTTTGTTATTTTATCTTGATATTTTAAATCGAAAAATATAATTTTACAACAACCCTCTGTACAATGAATATTAAATAACGATATTGTCTTTTCACATTTATACAATGATATATATTCTTAAATGGTTGGCTGTAAATAATGCTTGACCCCGTCAAGGTTGCACATATCTTTGTATTTTTGCAACAGTTTCTTTTTCAAAATAAGCTGTTTTCGAAGTGCTTCCAATTGTAAAAGTTGGTCATCCTTGCTGAAATCAATACCAGGGAGTTTTCGGATCTACACACAGGTAAAAAATGAAAAATTATCTCTAAGGACTTTATTTACATTGGTGTAAACAATGTTAAAATGAACAGATCCATATGACGTTGTTACCTGTTCCCGAGTCAATTCTAGTTTACGCTGTAGTTCAGCCACTTTTTGGCTGCTCTCTTGGTATTCACTTCTTTTTCCTTGAGCTGCTTCTGTGCTTTCTCTTTCAATACTACAAATAAACAGTCAAGAATATAACATTAATATGCTATTCCTAACGATAAGACAAACAATGTTTATATTAAGGACAACAGACTTGTTGAAACTTAATTGTTAAAACCAGCCAACATTTGAAAGCTACTGAACACAAACACAAAATGCCAAAAAATGCTAGCAATATGACATGATATTGTAAATCGTACTGACATACCAACCATTAAATGATGAATAGAAATGTTATTTAGGTAGGTATTAGAATAGCATTACTGGCAGGCTGTACAGAATAGATAAACACAATTTAGTTTCAATGATTAATCTAAAGGTATTAGCTGCAATAAAAATGAAAAACATGGAAAAAATGTCGTAAACGGTCTATGAATAATTTATCAAGCACAAACTTATTGGTTTGCATCAAAGTAAATATAATTATACATTTTTATTTCGAAATATACTATCCTCTTCATACAGCCTATCACTAGGCTATCACTTGTGCAAATATAAGAATTTATTAGACAAGTTTAAAGAAATAATTCCCTACTGGCTACAAAGATTCCCTAATATAATGTATTTGAGAAATTCCTACACATTTCTATGTTAAACATTCTCCTTCATACTCCGAAACCCCACTCTGTGCATCATTGCACGATATTCTAAGTTTCGTGGCGGGCGGAATAGGCAGGTAAGGCGAGATTCCGGGTCGGATTTATTAATTTATTACGCTTCTAAATGAATTTCACAAGCTAGCCTAATTCACCTTCCTAAACTAGGATTTTTTTCTCCGAAAAACTATTAAACGTCATTAGCAATCTCTGAAAAATATTCTTAACATCATGTTACTTACTAAAAAGTCAAGTCTATTTAAAAAATGTACCATTTGATGATGTCATAAATTAGGGGAAGAAAATCAACATCAATTTCCTGTTGAGTAGTTGCAACAGCTACTGGTTGTTGTTGATCCACGTCTGACATGATGATTTTACTCCTATGATTTTGATGATAGTGATGAAAGTGATGATACTCCTTTCCTATATAATATAAATTACTTGTATTACAATTTATTTATTTAACAGATAATGGCATATATTACAATAATAACACGTGTTTTGTTAATATACCTTTACGTGATTCGTAAAACTATATGATGTAGCCCAAGTACCATTCGTAATGCTCCTCCAAACACCAAATGTTAATAGTGCAACACTAGAGATTGGGAGAGATAATAGGTTGATGAGCTTCAGATTCTTTATTATAGTATATATACTTCCGCGGCTTTAGCAAAAAGATTAGCTAGCGTATTTTGTTCACACCTGACAGCACGGCACACTCGACACTTTAGGGCAGTGACAGGACTCAATGAGTTCAGTTTCCTAAATCTGAAATGTCAAACATCAAAATGGTCATAGTAGGTCATAGACAGACATACGATTGTCACGTAAATATTTGTTATTGTAAAGCATTTAGTTTCCCATAATAATCAACATATAATTTAAGTGCAAATGAACATAAATCCTTTAATTTATTTCTGAATTTCTGAGCTATTGAATAAAGAATTTTGAATGCATGTGCCTTTCTTATTAAGTTGACTTACTTGGGTCGAAGTCGATTAGTCGACAATTTGAAAAGACAACTTGACAGAAGTCAAGACAGATATTCAAATTCCGGGTTCTTCTGGCTGGAACCCTCGTAAGTCGTAACGTAGGCCAAAAAAGCCAAAGTAGCTAGCTAAACAGAGGTAACAAAAAGTCCAGGCTTGTTCGTTCTTCGGTTTCTTCTTGGATAGCAGTCCGAAGATTCGGATTCGGAGACTTCCGTAATAGAGTAGTAATAAGTAATAGATCAATGATAAACAGCTATTGGTGGGTGTACGAAAATTACATCCTATGTTAGTTCATCTTGCCGCCTGTTCCACAGTCCAGTGAATAGTCTCCTTACAGACTCAAGTCTCTCCATTTTCATTTGAAGTCATTTTTTACTCGTCTTCGGATAGTCGGATCGAGGAGGAGATAGAGAGGAAGACTTAGCTTGAGACGTTTTTTTAATAAACATATCCGATATCCGGGTGGATGATGGGTTAGTTAAAATTTCTTAAGTTTTGAAACAATATACATACATAATTTGGTAAGTTTTATATTGTGTTGTAGTATAGTATTGTAAATAGTAGCTATAAAGTACTTAGAATTAGAATATGAACGAATTCAGTTAACAACATTGTTGTGCGTAATGCGTTGACAGTTATTTTATAGCTTTGGTATAATATTTATTTTGACATAGAAGAGCCAAAGGAGGCTATTTGGAATTGGGAAATAGCACCTGACAAAACCAAATACATTTAGTGCAACAGTACTGAACATCAGAGAAAGTTTTTTCTGAAGCAACGCAAGAATAATACCATGGATCGAAGAGATTTTTCATGTCTAGCCGTTTTAAGATTTACATTACATTTGCATTAGCAATCTTTTCCGTATGCATAAACAAAGACTATATAGACCGTGCATAGCTTAGCTTAAAATTTTATGATGGCTTTCCCTAACTTTTATGGTGATTATCGACATCAGTCTTTAGTCTTTACCCAGCTATGTGCCCAGCTATAAAGTGACGGTGAAAGTAATATCTGAGAAAATTCTCATTTGCATATAATATTATGCATTCGATTGAAATATTTATGTTGAAAGGTTTGCATATTATATGGTAATGTTCAATGTCCACCCATTAAAAATCACGGAATTTGTTGTTAGGAATTAATATGCAAATTCAGGTTATATTATACCTTTATGATTTAAATAATCTGGTTTACTTGAATTTTTTTTGTATAAACGCTTTCATCGCTTAACATTAAAATGAAAAGAGAAGATGTAAGATTGAGCTGTGGAATTTAATGTGTACGAAGTACTAACTGCAAATAATACAATACAGCACTATTTTAATACATTGAAGGTTCAATTCCACTCATACACACCATACACCTGTACATCCTTCTTTAATAGAACCTTGTTTTGCTGTAGTAATAAAAGAACTTTACATACACAAGCAAGTACGTTCATATGCCATTTGAATTGCAGTATGGGTGCACTGCAGCTCTGAACTGAACTCTCGTTTCAGTCACATACAGATACAGTATTAATTTACAAATACATCCAGTCTACAGTAACTTTACTGATGTAGGCATGTATATGTATGTACTAACTAAAGTCACATCAGTGTAGAGGTAGAGTCTTACAAGTATTTATATGCATTACTGTATATTGTTCTGTTTTTGTGTGGAATCTTCACAAACAGCGTAGTATAGTGACTGGATAATGTCAAATAGCAGGTGCTCTAGGGATGGTTTAGCTCAAATGCCAGTGCTAGGTACGGTTTATTCGGGATGCAACAATGCCCGGATCCGGAATGCCAATGAATTGCCCAGTGAACCACCAACAAATCTTCTCTAGACCCAGGTTTATTCTGCCGTTTTCCCAATACCAAAGCCAGACTCTGTCTAAGCCCGAAGGCCCAAACTAGACTGTGCAAGTCAGGCTGCCCACACCAGACTTAAATCCCAAGCCAGACTGAATCTTTCTGGCGCACAACACCCAACTACTACTGCTGCCGCATGTCCTTCTCGAAGCAACGAGAGCTCGCGTCCAAAACTCGACCTCTCATTGGCTCGATAAGTCCAGGCACGGCAGAGTTACAATTTAAATATACTACTACTAGCTTATAGGTATTATAATACTACTACAATGTCACATCCTCCTAATTTACATAAAAGGCTTTCCACAGCCTTTGCCCCTTAACCAAAATGAAAACAAAGTGAAAAGAAATTAATTTTTAACCCTGAAGAAAAATATTCCAAAAACTAAATTTCATACAATATCCGTATAACTAACAAACTATACTTCTATATTAAATTACGTTTCAACCATTCATTACATCATACATTATATCATAGTATCCAGAATTTTAACATTAAATCCAATACATCATATAAATCCCACAAATTCCATAATAATAATTTCATCAAAACATTATTTTTAAAATTATAACTTCAATTTCAACGAAAATAATATAAAATCACAATTAATTTATATTCGATGCGATGTATTCTCATTTTCTCTCGAGCTCTGAACGTTGATTACGTCCACAGGAGCAATATGCGGCTATCGTCTTTGCCAAACGAGCACGATCGTTGCCGTTAAGATCATCATGTCACAATTTGACATCTCTGTAGCTCTCAATTTAAGGTCTCAGTCTCTCGAAAAATAAGACAAGCATACACATCAGCTCAAATTACACACTGAAATTCATCATAAAAATACAATTAGAACATTTTCATTACATTTTAAATTAACCTTTTTCATTTTTACCATTTTAAATCAAACCAAACTTAATTACTTTCCTTACTTTATATTATTGAGATCATAATACATACTGTTTCTTACTTTCAGGGGGCATACTTCATTTCTCAAAATCAAAATCAACATAATATTATTCTACTTTTCATTTCATCAAAATTAAATCAAACATTACTTCATTATTAAACTCAAAAAATCATATTTTAAACTATACTCTTCATTTCAAAATCTCCAAACATTAAACACATCCTTTCCTTAGTGCACTGCACTTTTATAAACACCTTTTTCCTACATTATACTATCCTATTTACCTGGTATGAACCTTCAGGCTATTATTTTTATGTAGCTGGTATGCTCCTTCAGGCTAACATCTTTATGTTCCTGGTATGCTCTTAACTTACTTAACCCTATTTATCTTATTATTATGTACTGGTATGCTCCTTCAGACTATCTTAACTTACTTAACCCTATTTATCTTATTATTATGTACTGGTATGCTCCTTCAGGCTATCTTTTTCATGTACCTGGTATGCTCCTTCAGTTTATCATAAATTACTTAACCCTATTTACCTGGCATCAATCTTCAGGTTTTATTTCTCACTTACACTCTATACTAACTATAGTGAGAAATAACAGGTATTCTCAAAAAATACACAAACAGTAACCAAAGCAAAACCCGGGAAACCCTTGTACGTCAGTTTACTCCTTCCGTATGACACTTTGTGGTAACCCTCTCTGTTTCTCCCAAGAATACACATAGTTCCAAACTGTAACCTCCAGTCAATGATTCAGAATTTTCTAGGGTCCTCAAAACTAACACTATCATTTTTATTAGAATAGATTCCTGACTCGAAATCTATGTTTTCCTTGTTTAACACCTAAATAACTTCACTGAATGGATTCTTGACTCAGAACCCATTCTTTCACTATAAAAATTAAATATTATTTTCCCCTCCCGGTTTCCTACTAGCACGAATAAATCACAGTATCGTGAATATTACCTTAGGCTTATTTCGGAATCCGACAGAGAATTATTTCAATTAACCTATAAATGACTTACTCCCTCCCGGTTTCCTTAGCACGAATGATTCACGGTATCATGAACATTTCCTAGGCTTTTCTGGAACCCGACAGACAGTAGTTTTCCTTACAAACTATATGCACTTCCCAAAATAAACACATAATAAATCCATTTTTACAAAAGCAAATTAGGATTTTTCATTAACCATAGCAAATACGTACTTTTCATTTCAAAACATTATTCTTTAAAGGCATTCTCATATTTCCCCAATTAAACTTTAACTCTCAAAAATTCCCAAAATAATCAAGTCAATTATCCAACAAACAAATTATCAATACACCCCAATTTCGATCAAACTAAATCAAAAGATAATAAACATAAGGCAGAATTATTTTACTTTATCATTCCGTATTATAGCCTACGACGATTAAGTTCTTACGGGCTACTCGTTCAACCAATTCATTCACTCTCACAGTATGGTGCCAGTTAAGTGCAAACTATAAATTAGTTAGAGACAATTCGAACTCAGCCATCAACACCCAGTATTTCCACGACATGGAAGATTTCACTCCCCGCACGTCCCTTCTCATACTGTCATCAACGCCAGCTCTACTTTTCTCTGTTTGCCAATTTCGAGATACAAGACACAGCAAAACTAATCGCCCATTCCTATCATCCTGTACTCCATTCACGACCAACACTCAAGTTCAATCATTCTCTTTTATGAACCGGCATACTTCATGAATATTTTCATTAAATTCTAACCTTTTAAATCAAAATCAACTCTTTCAAATAAATCCCAAATTAAAATTGACTTCATTATTGTTTTCCCCCAAAACTTTCAATTTAATTTACCGTTGAATACTTGTCCAACAAAAATCAAAAATCAAAATTTAAATTCAAATGCCATCAAAACTTTATGTTCAAACTTATTTTTCTGTAATGCTAGGTAAGGAAACATTAAATAAGAAGACCATAGATTAATTATTTTCAGTGCAACTATCTGTTTCTGTAGCGCTTCCCTTTATAAAATAAATAAACCCTATTGCCATTCTCCTATCAGTTTCCCTTACTAAATAATTTTAACTCAAAAATACCAATTATCATTTTAACATCACATTTTTCCTCAAAAGCAACTCCAAAATTCAAAACATTATACCATTAATACTTTTACTTTCAAAATAATTAAACCAACAGTTACGTAGTATTTGCCCATTTTCTGAAACAGTAGTACTCCCTCGTTTCCTCAACCTTAAACAAAACCAAAAAATAACATTCAAAATTAAGTCAATTTTTTCATTTAAATCCAATATAGGATACCATAATTGTATGTGAACATTCCACACTTTCATTCCCCTTATACTATACTATACAAACATTCATCCCATATTAAACAAAACTTTCCCAAAATTATTTAATTTAATTTCAATCTAATTCCAAATAAGTTCAACCAAATACTAATAATTGTCCACATCTTATCAAAATTAAAATCGAATTCGCTCAAATAATTTCAACATTTCAAATCTCATTCCAAATAAATTCTCTATAGTCTACTTAAATTCAACCAAATCAAATAAATACCAAATTTTTCCTCTTAAATTCCAATTACTTTCCATAAACTACTAAATATTTCAAATAAATTCAAAAAATCATAATGCCAATAATAAAATAAAACCAAAACCAAAATCCCATGAGTCAGTCAAGCTGTTGACCAAAAGCTTCATCTTCTTCCTCACTCTCCATCGTAGTTGAGTTTCAGCAGCTCAGTTCGTGTATGTCCGTCTCTGACCGCTGTCCGTAACTGACTTCCTCCTTGCATGACCTCCTTCGACAGACTCTTTAGCTGACATCCTTCCTCCATGACACTCTCCGTCATACTATCACTCTTTCCTCCCTTTCGTCAACTCGGGCTTCCACGCCCCGATTATTATCATCAAGGTAGTCAGACAACTTTTTTAGATAAAGGTAAACTCAAAGAAACAAATTAGGATTAGAATTGAACTTCAAAATTATTTGCTTAATTAGGAATCAACTCCCCCAAAGATTAGAATATTGTTAAGCTCTATCTGATAGTTTGAATACCAGGTGAGTTAACATAAACTGAATGCATTCACAAGATATTACAGCATTACAGTTTTATCTTAAAACTCAAATTAAATTATAATATGGCCAGTCATTCAACTTAGTTTATATTCATGAGCGTCCTATTCAGCTACTTACGCATTCATGCTCGTTGACCTGACATTGTTCAAAGTCAAAATGATAGATATCGAAGCTAAGTTGAATGTTCCAGACTGTCGCCAATTAATTAGCATAAACCATCGCTTAGCTATGAGAGCTAGACAAAGTCCCGAATCTTCACCGTAGTATAGACTAAAGTCTAAAGATTCAATGGGGCTACTCAAGAAAAATTGAAAAATTTTGACAGAGTTTCGTTTAGATTTCATCAAAATGCTAAACGTTAAGTGTGAAAAACTTAATAGTAGTCCCGCACTACTTTACTAAAATGCGCAATATTATATTCTGCAGTTTGCTTAGACACCAAATAGTATTTAAATCCTTTTAAAACTGTAAGAATATAAAATGACATGAAACGAATAGTTTGTGCACTGCCCCAATGGCGATGATTGAAATACGTTTCAATTATTGCACAAATTTTGTATGTTTCGAAAGTACACGGCAAAATGTCTGGCTGTACTTTGATATAACAATTATATCGAAAATTTTCATCTAACACGCATAACGGATGAAAAGGAAACATGACAATTCATAATTTAATTTTAAATACCAAAACCGAAAAAGAATAATTTATATTACTGTTATTTTGCCATTCATAAATGCCAATTTCTTTGAAAAGCAAGTATAACAATAGTACTGTAGTATTTCACTATAGTCAGGGTTTACTCATTAGGATAAATGCCCCCTGGTATAATTAACGAAATAGAAAGTACGTGTTTCCCATAGGAAAATAATAATTAATTCCTTATTAATCAAACAAAACTTACTTTAGAAAATATTTTAGAAAGAAATATGAATTAATCTGTATGATAATAACATACAATTTGCAATTCAACAAGAAATATGCGTATGGGTATATTGTTAAGTGCCACTATATTATACCGGGGCAACCGAAACCCTGTTTATACACTCTATACACGTATACACTACACATTCCCAATATGATCAAAATTTTGCCCGAAAAACATACATTTCATATCCCAAAATATGCCAAAACGTAGCTAAGACCCTCATAAACACTATAAAATTATCCCCCGATGTCGCAAAATTATTTTAGACTAGTTAATAAATAAATATCTGTGCACGAGTCAGACCTCATCACGCACCGTGCACAAAATACCAAAATTTTTTGCCCAAAAATAAATTTTTCATACCCCAAAATATATCCCCAATATAGTAAATCGGTTATTCATCTTAGAACAATGATCCCCAAAGTTGGCAATATTCGTTTAAACCACTAAATAATTAATATCGTGCGCAGTAGTCAACCTTCCTGCATCGTCCGTCTCTCGTATAAGCAAAAAATACTTTTTTGATCAATACTTTCCCCCCAAGTTAGTTGAATATGACTTTTTAATGACCATTAAATTAGAAAGGGCCTATTCGAAAATCAAAATTGCACGTCATACGGACGACCTGAGTGACTACTACGGACTACGACACACAATATTTGACCCAAAAAGTCGTTTTTCCGTATTATGCCTTTATCTCCATATTCATTTAATTTATTTTAAAATGATAGAGGACTTACACTGAAGGAATAGGTACTTGAATCCACCGAAGTCCGAAAAAGTAAAGATGATCCTGAGTCCACCGAAGTCCCAAAGCGAAGATGATTCACCGTCCGTCCGAAATCCAAAATTTGTTCCTCCTCCCGAAAAAAAAAATTCTGCCCAGCATCTTGTCAAATAGCAGGTGCTCTAGGGATGGTTTAGCTCAAATGCCAGTGCTAGGTACGGTTTATTCGGGATGCAACAATGCCCGGATCCGGAATGCCAATGAATTGCCCAGTGAACCACCAACAAATCTTCTCTAGACCCAGGTTTATTCTGCCGTTTTCCCAATACCAAAGCCAGACTCTGTCTAAGCCCGAAGGCCCAAACTAGACTGTGCAAGTCAGGCTGCCCACACCAGACTTAAATCCCAAGCCAGACTGAATCTTTCTGGCGCACAACACCCAACTACTACTGCTGCCGCATGTCCTTCTCGAAGCAACGAGAGCTCGCGTCCAAAACTCGACCTCTCATTGGCTCGATAAGTCCAGGCACGGCAGAGTTACAATTTAAATATACTACTACTAGCTTATAGGTATTATAATACTACTACAATGTCACAATAATAACTGCTTGTAGATTTTAATTACTTGATATCAATCTACTATACAAAATGTAAGTGTCTAAAAACAATAAACTAAATATTATACTATACTCCAAGACTAAATTAATTCTAAATTCCAAAATACAACTATACATTTTAGGCTTATGTAGAACAACCTTCGTAGTAATGTGTGTTGAGGAGAGTATATTATAGGTTCATATCGATCCTTGTTGATAGGTATTGTTTTGGACTACAGAAGTAAAACAGTGAAAGTCGTATTCTGTATTGAATGTTTTCAAAAAATTGTTTCTAATTTAATTGGAATATTTAGTGAAGCTGCTTGCAACAGCAGTTATTTCTGTGGAAAGGAAACATTCATAACTCGAAAGGTCATACTTCTTGTGTTTTTATTGAGTATGTATTTGTTGTGCAATGTATTAAATTGTGTGAGTATTAGCTTTGTATAAGAAAAACCTTTTAGTCAAAAAGGGCAATTAAACAATAATTATTTACACTAAAGTATACTAACTACATTAATACAAGAGTTTCTCCTTTGATCCCACTTAATTATGAGAAACGTCAAAGATCTTGACTAACTTGTTTGCAACGGAATAAGTATTTCAAGGAAATATGTACACTGAATTCGAATAGTAGATTGCCAAAATATTTTGTGAAACAAACGTTTACAATATAAAACAAATTAGCATTCTGTCCTGTATATGATCTAGAAGTTTATGAAGCATAAATCATCAGTATTGTATCATTTTTTAATATTTTGGATATAGTTTTGTTAGGTTTGCGTTTGGATAGTATTCGTAATCGTAAATTAAATTCTGTGTAAAGAACATAGATTTATAGATGCTTTTCTAAATAAAATTTATTATGTTTTGATTTGATTCCAGGATTAAGATTTAAAATCAAAAACAAAAGTAAGCAGAAACATCAAGCGAAAAAACTTTCTGCTTGTTTGATTTTCAAAAGTGTGAGTTAAATAGCCAAACGCTATGGGCAAACAATAAACTTGCGATCATTCAGCTACTAAATACGAAAGGTCTGCTGTTTACCACCTCAATTTCTACATCTTAAGAATCCTAATTTTCTACCGTTTATAATGGGAAGCTGGTTCAGTCGTCCTCCAAACGAAGTAGATGAGGCCGAAAATTCTCATCCTGCAGCATTTCGGTACCCACCTAAATGTGGTAAGCTTCTATTTTGGTATTTTTATTCTCATGTTTCCAATATCGAATTATAATTTTTAGACTGTTAGGTGTTTCCACACGGTCTTAAATTACGCTGCAATGTGTTACACGGAAAATAACATACAAAGGAGAAAGACAGCTTTCTCCTATAGTCAATTAAGCTATCTTTCTCTTTCATGAACCTTTTTTTTACTTGCTTTGGCATGTATAAAGTTTTTAAATAATATTTGCTTCTCATTTTCCCTTTAACAACTATAATAATGAAGTTATGCTAAAAAATGCAAGCACAGGCAATAAGCATTATTTAAGTAAAGGATTATTTTCTTTCTGAAAAGAAAGTCTTACTTAAAGTAAGAGAAAGTGTAAAAGTGACTAACCAAAGTGCTTTTTGCAGGGAATTTCTTCGGTAGTCATTTTATAATGGGCGGAGAAAGATTTGAGACGCCTCAGCCAGAACAGTATCTTTTTGGAGAAAATAGTGATCTCAATTTCTTGGGTAGTAAACCAGTCCCGGTAAGATTTCAGTATTTTTATTGCCTGTACATATATAGTAGAAATACAAAATTTCATGATTTCGATAATATGGAAAGCGGTTTCTGAAATAAAACCATAAATTTTGTTTATGTTTCAGTTTCCTTATCCAGCTCCACAAACTAATGAACCAACAAAAACACTCAAAGCTTTAATAAATATACGAAAAGAATCACTTAAATTTGTCAAAGTTCTGACTCCTGCTGCAAGTTCTGAAACTCCTGTTCCAGTGGAACGCTCAAACTCGATACATTCTTCTGCGTCATCTCCGACTTTGTCGGTGACTACACCAAATAAGATCTCTATGACATACAACATCGAATTCACATTTGACTGCGACTGTCGAATAGAAATTACAATTTTGTATTTCTGCACAGAAGAATTTACAGCAAATGGAATTAGGTAAGTTAACGTGAATTTTGCATTACACTTTTAACGCTTATAAATACTAGGAAGGAAATAGCCTTTTAATAGTTTTAATATTCAAATCTTACCAAAGCTCTATGAATATATTTTGAATCTATGTGCAGATACAAACCTAGGGATCCCAAACAAAGTTCAGAAACTGTACGTTTCAAGGCAGGTGCTAACCAAATATTTTCCCAAAGTGATCATTTAGTCAAACCTTCTACATTCCCAGATTCCGACTTGCAATTTGACTTTGATAAAGAGGTGTACCCAATAGTTATACACTGTGTTGCTTTAGAAGGAGACGGTAAGTTTCCGGTTCAAATCAATATTTAATAAGTTCTGACATATTGAATGTATTAATCTGACATCCTCATTTTGTGACCCTTTTAATACAGAACCTCGACAGTCGCACACAACGACAGCCACAGTTGACAAACATGCTGACGGCTCTTATGTGATTAAGCCTTTGAAACAAAAACTTTTCGTCGACGGGCTGACATATCTTTTACAGGAGATTTATGGAATAGAAAACAAAAACTCGTCTAGAAAGGCTGATGATGATGATTCCGATGAAAATGCATCAGAGTGTGTGATCTGGTAAGCTTACGTTTCTGCATTTTCAAAAAACAGAATCGATTTAAAAAACAAAAAACAGACTTCAGTTTGCAAAGACACTGAGAATTAATTAACCCAATTTTGTATTAGTATGTCGGATGTGCGAGATACCATAATTCTTCCTTGTCGACATCTCTGCCTATGTCATTCCTGTGCTGATTCTCTTAGATACCAGGTACACTCTGAATTCTGACTTGTTGTTCATCAGATACCTTTGTGTATATAACTTATATGAATTTGAAACCTAAATGATACATTTTCTATGATTTGCAGGCAAACAATTGTCCCATTTGTCGAGCGCCTTTTAGGGCACTTTTGCAAATAAGAGCCGTGTATCGCATTCCGCCTGTACCCATGGAATACAATGCTCTTCCTCCAGAGGTTATAATATAAACTATATACTGTAATGTATCATTGGATATTTTCTATACAAAAGTTTAGTTTCACTTATTTTTGTTTTGACATTTTGTGACAATACCGTAAATGTAGATGCCCGTAATTCAGATGAATGCGATTCCCGGTTACGAAATGGTTCCTTTGTTGGAAGCTCTCAATGGTCCTTATCAACCGTCTGAATATTCTGCCGTAGCAGCAGCTCACGAAGCTCGAAGGCAAGAGGCTGCAAGAGCATTAAATCCTAATGATGAATCTGGAGACAATACTCCAATAGCGATGACTGTAATGGTAGCTCCTTTGGAAACTGAAGAGGAAGCCAAAGAAAAGTTAGGCTCGGAAGCTTTGACGATTATAAGTGAAGTAGACAAGAAAGATTTTATATTTAAAATGAGTACAATGGGCAAAGGGGATTTGCGATCTCCCAGTGAGCCGGATGACGAAGAACATTTCAGTGAAGCTCCAGGAGGTGACGACATGCCAGATTTAGACGATTTTACTCGATCTAGCTCTGCGAACAACGCTGCAATTATGAAAAGTCAATTTTCCCTGAATGATCAAATGTTGGAGGATGAGCAAGCTCTTCAGTTGCAAAGTATCGAGAGTAACCACACGAATCTTTCAATGATAGCTGCTATTGATGAATTCTCAGACGAGGAGGAGCAACCGGTGGATAAGGTTACTTTTTATGATCTTTAGAATAGGAATAGATAATACAATTTGTATCGTGAGCTTACCGTCTTGCTGATGGGCATTTTTTACAACACTATCTATGCACTTTGCTCAATAGTTTCGTTTTGAGTCCCACATTCTCATTGAGCATGCAATGACTTAACTTTTTCAGAGAAGTATTGTTGGAGGCATGAGCGAAGGGCTGAAAAGTCTGCCGGATTCGTGCCCGGACTCAACACAAAGTACTCCAGTAAGATTATTAGATTGTAGAGACTCAATGAGTGGTACTCGCAGTTGGGGCGGCAACGGCGGCCGCTATAAAAGTCTTCCTACCACTCCCAGGCTGTCTGCAAGTGCTCCCGCTGTCCCTGGCACAGCTACCTCAACGTCTACACGTTCCAGTGGTGACTCTTTTACCTCCTCCAGCTCCACCAAACAACTTCTCCCTCCTCACCCGCCTACACCGCCACATACATCCTCACGTTAATTTGTGTGTCTCCGTTTAGTTCAATTATTCAGCTGGTCAGTACTATCAGAACAGTACTTATACGTACCTAACTGATATGCTTATTTATATTCTACCTGTATGTGTATGAGTATGACCTAGGTATTATATTATATTGTCTTTTATTAATGTTCACCTATACGCAGGAACCCGATCGAACCTCGTTAAGAATCTTTTACCACTAAACGCACTCGAATTTGCAATTATTTACTAAAGTTTGCATTTATTACGGTTGTTTTTGTACATCACATTACTAACGTAAAATAATTAATTCGTGTTATTGTTCGCATTCATTGCTTTATTAAATATAGCAAGCTATATGTGACGCATTTCACAGTTACCATTTGTTGCTTCGTCAGTGATGAGACATTTTATGATTATTGTTTTGACTGTATGGAAATAGTGAAGAATAACTAATAATTAACTAATAACAGTTCGTAATATGTTAGTATCTAAAATAGTTGAGTATGATGTACTAAGTAAAAATCTAAAAAATGAATTGCATACACTACAATTGGTTGATTTGTTGTTGGTAGAAGTATCAATTTGTATTTTGTATGCAGTTATATCATAAGTAAGTAATGGAATAGCATCACAATAATATTGTATCAGAATCAGAGTTAATAAATATTTCTGTGAGTTCAATTTTAAGAAATGATTTCTTAGTGTTACTGTTTTATGGTCACTGTTGCCTCAGGACGCTCGCGCTGCTTCTTTTTTCCAGAAAAGCTGAGACTTTCCTTGTCAAATTCCAATGCAAACATACCTAAGTCACCACTAAATCTATTTTTAGTCAACTGTAAATACTTTTTCCCTCTAGGAGATGTCAGTCTTCGATCCTGCAAGATCAAAATATTGTCCGCTTCTTGAGATGCTTTTGCTCCTCCGAAAATAGAGTTATTGGACAATTCAATATTAGTTTCTTCCTGTTAAAAATAATCACATAGAGAACCCAACACAGGAATAAATACATTGTATGGATACTTTTCACTCAGAAAAATAATAACTACCTTTCTGGGGTGCATAACTAAGCTAACGTGGCAATTACTAAAAGTTGCAAATTTTCTGAATGCTGCGACTATCAAATCTTGTTTCCAAAATCGATCACCCGATGTTGTCTCCGAAACTCCAAGCATGAACTGCAGATTGTCTACAACGATATGAGCAATGTCATAAACGTAGGCAGCGTGAGTCATAGTCTACATATTCAAAAATATCATTCATCCATTATACATTTCAATCATTTGAATCAAATGACGACATTTTAATATAATTAGGCATTGTCTCACGTCTAAAACCGCTTTGATATTCTGTTGTCCATGAAATGTCATGAAATACATTGGAATTTGTTCGAACTGATCAGCCCATTTGTCGTACTCATTCATGTGTTCTTCCAAATTTTTTTCAGCAAATTGTGTTAACATTGTCTTGGCTAAACGTACGTTTCGAATTTCGAAACTTCCCCATAATGTATTGACCTATAGTAAAGTTTCCAATAGAATTTCAATCCTAATATTTGCGTAATTATTTTTCAATTTTATGTTGGTATTCAGAATAAAACATACTCCTTGCATGCAGAGGTCTAAAGAATATTCACTCATAAATGTTGTTTTTCCTGACCCAGTTGTCCCTAAGTTATAAAACAAAATAAATTACGTTTTAAAATACTAAAACAGTATAATATTGTAAGCAAATTGACAGTACTAATATTGAAATGTTGTAAGAGAAATACGTACCGGTTAAAATAGTCAATTCGCCTCTGCGATGTCCTTTCATTAATTTATTCAAATAAGGATACCGGGTCCACTTTACCCCCGCAACCTGTACAGAAAACAAGTATAGCAATATTTTAGACTCAAGGTTGATTTGTTCCAAATAGGTCAATAACGATATAAATTACCTGATCACAATTATTTAATTCTGAAAAAACTTCCTCTCTTAATTTAGAGAATGTTGTGATGGCTTTATGTTCCATAGTTTGAGCTGCGCTATAGATACTAGCAAGATTTAATTTATTCTGAAGAGCAATGAAAGGGGAAGGATGGTGTTCTTCGGGACGGACAAGTCGACACCTTTTCTCTCCAAGTTTTTTGCCGAATGTCTTAGCAGTTTCCCAAGATTGGAGATTATTCCCAAACCAGATAGTGATTTCATGGAAGTGTTCAAGCTTTGGAAGATATTCTTGAGGCAAATGATTAAATCCTTATAAAACATCACACATATATTAGTGATCAAGTGATGCTAACAAAAAATTCCACAGAACGCAAGTAAAAATACTTATAGACATACGAGGTGGCAAGCTTAAACTTGCATGGCTAGACGAAGAAGCTACACTGAGAACATCCAATGCGGAAGTGACTAGAGTGATTTGACGACTTTTAGATGACAAAGAAAACGAATTGAGAACACTTTTCCACCCAAACAATTCATTACAGCTTTTAGGAACATTTGTTTCTTCAATCCTGCCAGTCTTTTCTGAAATGCTAATTAAAGTATAACCTAACAATTTTTTATCAATACTGAATATAGGAAGATAGATTTGGCCTGCTTCTGCATTACACCTTCCTTCATATCGCTCAAAAGCTGACCGTTTCAGCTCCTGAAATTCAAACAAAAGCATACATTTTACTATTTACTAGTACTTACATACGGGATACTATCTTATGTAAAGAAATTCTTTAAATTACATCAAATTGAAACTTTTGGGATATTTTAGACCATTCTTCTTCTGTTAGTTTCGCTATCTCTTCAGAATTTGCTTCAATATCGCTTAGCTTTGATGTAGCTTTCAGAGAATGTGCCTCTTCGGATTTTAAAAAATTAAGAGAACTTTTGGTGAATGATTGTCCGGATTTTGACAGCATAATCAAGTCCTGTAAATTTTTCCATGTTCCCGTAATTCGGCAATTAAGGCATACAAAATATCCTGAAAAGTAAACAAAATCATATATTATACTTTATTAAACATTGTTGGCACACAATTTTTTACATAAGAGTTCCTTGAAATAGACCTGTAGTTTTATTGATGTAAAGATTTCCCCCTCCCCACAATATCATTTTCTTCTTCTTCAATGGCTCCCGTTTACAAAATAAGCAATCTACATGCAAACAGGTATATCCATCTTCAAAAGTGATTTCATGTCGTTTTAAGAATCGTTTAATCTCGGTCAGGCTAACAGGTTCGAAGCCGGAATCTTCATTCGGTGAGCGATCATCATGCAAATATCTTGGCTGAAAAGTTATTTTGGAAGATCTGTATGCATGGTTTGGCTTTGTACCGTAAAATCTTAGCGGAGATAGCATCGTACTTGCATTTTCCCCAAGAAAGGGAGTTGCATATCTTGTCGAAACAATATTAGCTTGATTGAATACGACCATAGCTTTCTCAGAATTGCATTTATTATGATAAGTTTGATATAAAAGCGACTTTTGTTCAGTGTGTAAACGAGATCTCCTAAATGATTGCGGTGGAGTGGTGAAATTTCTTGAACACCACATAAATACGCGGTGTACAGAAAGGTTCATTTTTTAAGTATAACGATGTGCCAGTGCCACGGTCTTCCACATAACACAATTGTCTTAATATCACTGGATAGGCCATACCACTCAATTGACTCAATACATTACTAAATTACGTAGAAAAATTTTGTCTCGGAAAGAAATAAAGAATCTTACTAAAATTTCGGTTTTCAACACAATGCAAATTCCTTCCCATGGACCGCTTTCACCGTATTACGCTCCCGCTATAATTTCTGACTTCTTGTCCCAAGTAAGTACAACCAAGTAATCTCTAAACTGCCTGATATTCCTCGTGCACAAATACAAAATAGACGAAGACCGCGTACGATTGATTTCCTACACGTGCTGAACTGCCTGCGAGAAAAATTTTGACAATACAAAAAAGTGCTAAATTATATTATTATTTATACTAACAATTTTCAAGGTAAGGACTTTTCATATTAATTTGCTTCGAAATACATTACTTCAGTTATATCGGTAATGAATTTATTAGTTAAGGTATTTCATATTTTTCCTAAAGCAATCCCCAAAATGATTTTTAATATCCTTCAGAGTATTTCAGATCAGAGGTTTTTGAAGGTTGGAAATCAAATAACTATAAATATTATGTATCTTAAAGATGTTTACATAAAGCTGTCCTTAAAACTATTAAAAATCTTCTTTATATTGATATTACTAAACTTTCTACAGGATTTTGTGCTGCCCACTCAGTGGTCCATTACTATTGACTGCTAGTGAATTTCCAAAATGAAATTCGTGAAGAAATTGAAGCGGCTGGGGAAAGGAAAACAGCAGAAAGAAAAGCGTCCCAATCGAAAGCCGAAAAATGTCAAAGATTTTGAAGAAGAGGAGAGCGATCACGAAGCTGGGGAGGAGAATATAGTTCCAGTTGGAAATGCTGATGAAAACCAGTTTGAAGAAGAAGAAGATGACGCTAATGGGTGGAAGAAAAAAAAGAAGAGTGGTGGCTTCCAGAGTATGGGCCTAAGTCCTTTGGTTTTGAAAGGAATCTTGCGAAGAGGCTACAAAGTACCTACTCCGATTCAGAGAAAGGTTTGCAAAATCATATGTTGAGATTGCAGTGCATTTTTGAATCTATTTAATATCCTGAATCCTGAAAATGGTGATCAAATATCACTCCTAAAAACATATTTTGATTATTTGACAGAGTATTCCGATAATTTTGGAGGGTAAGGATGTAGTGGCTATGGCAAGAACTGGAAGTGGGAAAACAGCAGCTTTTCTTATACCTCTTTTTGAGAAACTACAGGTGAATAAAATCGGCGTGGGTCATATTGCAAAATTCCCAAGGGCATTAATTTTGTCCCCCACCAGAGAATTGGCTACCCAAACTATGAAGTTTTTCCGAGAAATAGGGAAGTTTCTTAACTTGAAGGTAGTGTCGGTTCTTGGAGGAGATTCGATGGAAAGTCAGTTCTCTGCTCTACATGAGAAACCGGATGTCATAATTGCAACTCCTGGACGATTTATGCATCTTTGCGTGGAGATGAACTTTAAACTTGATGGAGTTGAGTACATTGTATTTGATGAAGCAGATAGGTTGGTCAATTTTCCTTAGTTCTCTAATACTATTTAATACTCCGTCAAATATAATTAAGATTATTTTTAAGTACATATTATTTCTTATTTGAGAATTAAGCAGCTTTACAAAATATATTTCGTTGCAGATTATTTGAAATGGGATTTGGCGAACAATTATCTGAAATTATAAAGAGACTCCCGGACAGTCGTCAAACCGTTTTATTTTCAGCAACGCTCCCTAAACTTCTAGTAGATTTTACTAAAGCTGGACTTCATGACCCTACTTTGATAAGGTAAGGTATCCAATATTTGCCAACATATCTAACATTTAAAAGTGATCCATGAATATTAAAATCCAAGCAATCGATTGCAATCGTTGGATGTCAATGTTAATCATTAACATTTGTATGTTTGTATTCAGATTGGATGTTGATACGAAACTTTCGGAACGATTGAGTCTTCAGTACCTAGGTTGCCGTTCAGAAGACAAATTGGCAGTATTACTGTATTTGTTAAAAAATGTGATCGATGAAAGGGATCAGACATTAGTGTTTGTTGCTACCAAACATCACGTCGAGTTTTTACATCTGGTTCGTCGAAATATTATTTTGATTCATTATGTGTATTGTGTGTCTGTCTGTAAGCTGTGAGACCATGGTAGGTAACTTAAAACAGTGTCTTACATACCCAAGTGAATATGGAACAATTTATTTATGGAATACTGTTTAATTAATGTTTATGCAACCCAATCTCTTTTCATCTTAATAACCGCATGTATGATTCATGCTCCAAAATTTTGTACGTAAATAGCATGCTATTCAAGCTTATTCCCTATTCAAGTTAATGAAATGACGACCATTTATTGAAAATCATTAAAAAACAAATTGCCTGTGACATAATGACACAACAATGCTGGTGCTTATATTTTATAAATATGACATCCCTTTTCAAAAATTCTGTTAAATGTTTTCTGTTAACTTACTACCTGGAGTTGCTGAAGTTAGATTAGTAAATATAATAATGCAATTAGAATGGAACTATAATATGGTGTAATATTATGGCAACTTCAATATAAATGAACTCAACTCTTACAGTTATTAGAAGAATCGAATATTTCAAATTGCTACATATACTCCAGCCTGGATGCTTCAGCTAGAAAAATATCTCTTGGCAAATTTCGCAGTGGCAAAACAAACGTAATGATAGTGACGGATATTGCTGCTCGAGGCATTGATATTCCTGTGCTGGACAACGTTATTAATTTCCACTTTCCTGCTAAACCTAAACTGTTTATGCATAGAGTTGGTAAGCTTAATATTTTTATTTTATCTGAAGTCATAAACCTATATCAAGTAAGTAAGCTTTAACAAAGTAATAAGATTTAACACTTATAATTTATTTAACAGGTCGTGTTGCTAGAGCTGGAAGAAGTGGCACAGCGTACTCCATCGTTGCTCCCGATGAAGTTGCATTTATGTATGATTTACATTTGTTCCTTGGGAAGCCCTTAAAATTTACAGATAACGAATCATCTGGTAGCAACTCTGTATCTGTAGGTCGTCTCCCTCAAGATCTTTTGAATGAAGAAAATAGTTTTGTAAAACAGCTGTTAGAAATCAAATTTGACTTGGTACGTTTTGTTGCTGCATTTATGCTATTTATTGAGTTTATATTGTAGATTATGGAGTTGGAGGTTATGACTTTATACCTTCATGGCCAGTGCAGTGGCCGTAGTACTACAGAGTACAATGGTATCATTTTCGTCGGTATTATGAGTATTTGTCGTTGTTATTGCTCGTTTTCTAACTTTTTTTTGATTTGATGATGTTTAATTTCAGGCTGGCTTGAATAAAGTAAGCAGAAATGGTTACGCACAATATTTAAAGAGTAGACCTAATGCATCCACGGAGAGTAATAAGCGAGCCAAAGGTATAGAAGTGTCACATCTTCCTATTCATCCGATGTTTCAAAGCAGAATAAATGCAGACCCGATGGAAAGTTTAATTTCTCAAATGCAAAGCTACAGACCTCATTCGGTAAGTGTGTATGATATGACGAACAAATTTCTAAACTAGATTTAACTGTTGGATACATCACAAAGAGGTAATTAATTAAATATGTGACCCCTCTAGACGATATTTGAAATTGGTCCTAAAGCTGGATCAGAAACTCATAGAATAATGAAATTGAAAAGACAAAGAGATCAAACGGTTGTTGAAAAGTACCGAAGTGGTAAAATTGGTGGTCCAGATGCCATGGAAGATGAAGATCAGTCAGGGACAGGGAAAAGGGACGAGGAAAATTTTATCCATTATCTACCTAAAGATCATCATACAGAGTCTGGGTAAGTTACGATGAGTGTAATATAATTATGATTGCAAGAGATGATTGCATTGTGTTCATATTTATTGTACCCTAGTGTTGCTTAACTTTGAGTCTTAGCTATTGTTTGTTGGTATACCGCCTAGCACGCACAAAAGCGTGGTATTCCGAGATTACGAGTCCAGATACTTACAATTATAATAATTTCTCTCAGTTTATCTGTTGGTACGACCTTCGACAAGCAGGTTCAAGATTCCGTCATGGATCTCACGGGTGATGACTCAGACAAGCTAAAGAGCCAGAGGAACATGCTCAAGTGGGATAAGAAAAAGAAGAAGTATGTATCGGTGGGAAAAGTAAGTTATTGTTAATTCTCTCCTATGGAACAGTAATTATGAACGAGATAATTTACCACTTTGTACTGACTTGATCATGTGCATGGACATTTACAAGAATTTCAACTCGCCATATGCCATGTTCATTTGATTTTTTCTGTGAGTCATACTTTGTATAGACAGACGCCTAAAATCTCCTATCTTAACCCGTGTGAATTTTTTATTTCAGGATAGCCACACTAATGCTAAGAAAATAAAAACTGAGTCAGGATCCTGGATATCAGCTTCCTACAAAAGTAACCGATACAAAGCGTGGAAAGAGAAGTCTAAAGTTGAAAAACAAACGGAAGGCGATGACAATGAAAATGATGATGATGATGATAATTTTAGTCAAAAACCTTTTCAAGATTCTAATCGCAAACCAACGTTTTCTAAAAAACTAGTAAAAACAGGGAATGCTGCTCCTAGAGGAACTGTTGAGAAGAAATCTATGCGCTTCAAGTCGGAAATTAAAAGACCTGAGCAAATTCTTAAAAGTCGAAAAGACAAAGAGAAAAAGATGATGCAGAACTCTAAAGCCTAAACTAAAGTCGAATATTTAAGTGAGTTTCAAAGTTTACGTTCACGATCACGTTTGAGCGAAATGTGACGGAATAGTTATAGTTTACTGTTTGGTTACTTTAGTTGTCGTTTCATTTCCAGTTTAAAATATAAACTGAATGCTCCGTGGCTATACTTCAATTTTACACAACGGCAACTGGAGCTAAACTTAAACTGAACACTCTCGTAGCTATACTTGACGATCACCGATCTCGATAGACCAAAAAGTAAAATGTGGCCAGCGTTTATTATTATTACCTTCCAATTCCATTTGTGAAGCAATCGAAGACCACGCGTTGACTTTTTTTAAATGATCTTTATAGCTCTATCACTTTTATCATACAGATATGGATGCTCAATTACCACAGTTATCAGTTTTTCTTCGATTTCTACAGTATCGTTATTTGTAGACATTTTGATTGAAATTTAAATCCTTTTTCTTGATTGTCCGAAATAATATCGATGATGCAAAAATGGAAGACAGCAAACAGACAGGTAGATCAGTTGATTTGAAACATAATGGCAACTTGCAATCGCGTCTTGTAGCAGAATTCTGCTTCGCCATTGGTCAAAAGCATAACTGAATACGTTTCGATCAGTTTCCAAATCGGCTGCCGTTGGGTTGTTGAAACGTGATAAGTTTCGAGAAACTGTAATTAAACTGGATCGGAAACTGAACAGTATAGTTACGACAAAATGAAAATGGAACCACAACGCAATCTCACCGTGATCGTGATCTGAACAGTATAGTTACGGGAAACTCATCGGTAACTGAAACTAACCTTAATCATGAACTAAAACCAAATAGATACGGACAGTATAGTTATGAAATCATGAACTACACCGTGAACTGACTAAGTTTTGCCTTCAAACCTGCGACTTTAGTTTAGGCTTAAAGGTAAAGGGAAGGGGAAGAAAGGAAAAGGAAATAAAGGTGGTTTCGGAGGAAGCAAGAAAAAGTTCGATGGCGGCGGAAGAAGTAAAGGGAAAGGGAAGAAGTTTTAAATTATTTTTTTATGACGTGATTATCGAAGTATATATTATGTTTATATATATGATTATAGTTGTAGTGGTTAGTACATATATTGTAATCTATATATCGATATTTTATTTGCAAATATACATGTATTTGTTATGATATGTCAATAAAATACCGATAATGTGTATTTCGCTTTCAAAATGTATATATTTTGATTACGGACCCCATTTTCATGCTTATAACCAATCTAGGATTTTAAAATATCCAGCAATAAGTATCACCCATTAAGTCAAGCGTCATCAAATCAAAATTCTCACCCAAATTATTCTGTTTTCTGCCACAGAAGGAAATAACGGCAGAAGAGGTTCGATTACGTGCACGCTCTAACCCCTCATTACAGTAACTAATATTTCAGGCCTTGATCTTGAAAACGAATTCATTATTTTCATACATTTTTAAAACTCTTACGAATGCGGATGGAGAAAAATAATGCCTGCTTAGGTATGGTTAGTTACGAAGGGAATCATTATACATGTCATTATTTTATTTGGAAATTATTCTTACAAGGCTATTGAAGTGTTTTGGATCTTGAACAAACTGTGGATAGTAGTAGTCCTGGTGGTATGGTAGGTACCGAATACAGGAGAACACGAGTAGTTCTTATACAACTAAATCTATGAATCATCATCGTGCACACCGGCCATAAATTCTTATGGGAATCTAAACCAATTACATAACATGTGCAGGAAAATGTTGAAGAATAGCCTTTATTGTGTTCAAAAGCATCCTTATTTTATTTCGAACATATGTGAGTGTGAAGGAGATCCCTGTTTTTTATCATGCTATATCACAGGACAACCAAAATACAAACCAGTGAGAACCAGTGAGTACTGAGTACTGTGAGTACTAGAGTTCAATATTTTTTATTTTATACATACCCAAGAGTACATGTTCTGGATATACATATAATATTATGAATACATAAATATCAACATCTTGGTGTACTATCTGCATGTTTTAAGAATACCTGGAATACCTAATGAAATGAGAGTAGCTAATAAATACACATGCAGTACACTCATAGCGTACAAAACCGATTTCGTTCATAATGCCCGTTTTTAGAGATTGCTTAAATACCTGTAGCTCTATGCGTCATTCACAACTCATAACTTCCTGTGTGGTTTTGTAGGGATCATAATATCACACAATCTGTCGATTTAACTATTCCAGTAATTAACATTTTCTGAATTTATAATGCTTTATATGCTGCATACACTCACGTACACATTTTGTAGATTTATTTTCTCATGCATAGCCTAGTCTAGTCTCAATCAAATAAAAGTTAAATCTGATTTGATTTACCCATTTTATAAGGGGGTAATGCGAAAATACTGTAATTTGTAAACAGGTTGAAAGTTAAAGACAGTAATAGTGAGTGACCATGAGACTGAGACAACAGCTGATTTGGATATCTACCTACTATATAAACATTCGATTTCGATTACTACACATATTTTGATTATGAATAAAAGCTTAGTAAGTTTGAAATACTTTTCATTGAATTTATGAGTAAATTAACACAAATGACAAATAACTACCTGCAAACTTTCATTAAGAATTTGTATTTAATGAACCGAAGATTTCGGGTGAGAAACTGCACAGTTTGTCCGATTTTCAACGCACACAGTTTAGATATTATAGACATTATTCATCCCAATAATCTCATCTCATCCGTAAGGCTGTTCGAATTTAGCCTTAAAGGTCAACTTCAGCAATGAAGGTTTATTTATGTCGTAGTCATATCTATCAAGCAACACTGTTGGACTTGAGACTCCAGATAACTAACGGGAATCTCACACTCATGACCTTAACAGTTTTGTCAATCATTTCTATACGCAGTTATTACATTTAACAGTAATCCTGTGCACTGTTAAAGTATAGGTATCTAATTCTTTTAATGAAAATTCACATAATTCGATCATTGATGAGATTGTAAAATCTTTGATTGGAGGTTGAAGTTAGAAAGTCATTGCTGCTGCAGTGTATAGTAAACCAAGATAGCAATGTACAGTTAATGTGACTAACATTTGACGAATAAAGTTTTAGGAAATGGTAGGTAATTAAAAATGGGAAGTCCGCAAACTACCTTCCTGCTGCCACAATATTTTATACGGTATAATATTATTAATGAGGCTATATGTACCCGCCATATAATAATCAGATATAAATTTTCCCATGAAAACAGTATCCAAATGTTTCATCATGACGAGACGTTCACTTTAGCGGGTTCAGTTATTGTGCCTGCAAAAAGTGGAAATTAGTTTAAGTGCAAAAAGTGGGAGTTTAAGGGAATTTATGGTTTTGCCCTTTGGAAAACACGATGACATCTTTAAATCAACTACAACTCGGTACCTATATTGCAGATGGTCCTTTGCTGCCACCATCACATCAAATTAAATCATAAGCCGGTTTCGTTAACGATAGTTACATAAAAACCTCAAGTCACCTCGACTTCCAGACATATTAAATTAAATGAAAAATATCATTACTTATAATTGCATAGGTATTGTCAAAGTGGAGTGTAAAGTGAGGTAGTTTAGAGGAAAAGAAGTACCTCATCCTAGTGAATCATTGACACAGCAAATAATTGTGCATATAATATGTACTTACGTCTTAGGTATAACTACTTCACTAATCGCATATTAGTACAATGTCCGTACTCTTATTTACTACTTTATTGCTACCTGTGTATTATTCACTTCTATTATGCAAGTGTCCATATTACGTATCTTGTCTGCTCCCACGGACCTTCAATAGATTTTAACTAGCTATCTAAAGAGGTATTTAGTTAGATTGAAATATCCAATCACATGAAAATGCTATCTGAATGGCTCTATAAGGAATGACATTAAAATGATTTTTTTTTCGCTTCTAGTGTTTTAACTTGATATGTTTATTGCAATCATTATGCATAATAAAGATTGAGACTAACATTTTATTTTGTTTATATGTTGATACCTATGTTTGTCAAACCATCTACATGCATCTGCTTAATGAGTACTAGAAATATGTGTTCGTTTTTCTTGATTCAATTATATTTACTTTCTTTAGGAATTGAAAGACTAACTCTTTTGTAATGCACCCGACAAGGGATGTGTAATAAATTGTAAAGATTGAGTCAACAGAACCTTGAAACGGTTTAAGAGTTTTCGTATCCAATTTTTGACCATATTTACGAATTGCTGAACCGTATGTTAAAACCTTTTGGAGATATTTTGGAAACCTAATCCCCGGCAACTTAGGAATTAAAAAATAATGAGCTGCTGAATGCAGTAGAAATCTTCAAGGTTATTAGCATTCCAAAAGCAATTTTACATAACAGTTAATTTTTTTGTTTTTGTACTAATCTAAATGGTTAACTAGGACATCTCATCATCTCGTATCCTCGTATTTTTACAAAATTCCTTTAAGCTACACAAATACTAAACAGATGAGGTTGTTGAGGCAGTTTACATAAATTTTGCATTACATGTGATCTTATAAATTCACAAGTATCAAGTAAAAGAGGATTATATAAGTTATTATGTAATTGAGTATCAGCAAAAGCATGCAAAAGGATGATAGGTACCTGTACCTGGCGTAATTATATTATCTGGATAAACTTATCTTGTGCTGCTGGGAAAAAATTTGATTTACCGAGGAAATCTGGAATTAAACTTTTTGCAACCTTTGTTAACCATGTTTCCCGTAAGTGTGAAAATATCTGCCAACATTATGCCCGTCATGCCGTCATTACCTGTCCCAGTAAAGGTATAACGCTTTTTTGACATACCGAACTATCGAACTATGCCAGCCATATTCATATTTACTATTCATTCCTTTATAAATGGGAATATTCGAGCGTACTATAATATTGTACCAAATGATGTAATGATACTAATAGGATCACAAAATCAGGTTTTAATTGGATTGAACTTGTATTTTCCTTGAACTTGTGATTTCGGAAAGTATTTCTCCCTCTCTGCAAACTTTTCTGATTGTTATTCATTCTGTGTTGTTACATCTACTATATACTAATAGTATTATAATGAACTATGTCTATGAACCTTCACTATGTATAAAGACATTATAAACATATTATTTAAATGAGGTATATGGGATTAGATGTACTGTATTAAAAAGTTGAATATTCAATTTTAATGTGCCCTTAGGCATAATAGTGCTTTTACGTAATACAATCTCCTTTAATTAAAGCTTCCTCTAAACACTCAAGGAACAAAGGAAATAATCTGATTTTACTTTCGTTTGAGTCGAGCAAGAAATAAAACTAAAGTTGTTAAATGCATAGTTGTTGCTGAAAAGCAAAAAGCAATGGTTGGCAGTTAGTTGTTGACGTAGGACGTAGTAGTATGTAGTACGTAGCATATGATAGCTCATAGGATGACATTTAATATTAACAATGATTGTCAGTGTCTGATGTGTCTACAGAATGGTAAACGGTAGATACTTTGCAATAAAAGCAAGCATATTGAGAAGCATTATGGGAAATTAACAAGGGTGGAAAAAATTTTCCCATCAATGTATTAAGTGCGTTTTGTTTATGGCTGTTGGACAACATTGAATCTTACAATGCTTTTAACGCGAAAATATATCATGCATGGCAAATATATGATTTATAATATTATTACCTATTTGCACAAGAAGGTTTCAAGGAAAACTCTCTCGGTAAAGAAAAGGAGAATAAAGTACTCCTGTGCAAAAATTGTGCAAAATGAGTTCAAGTCCAAATCATTGCATGAGTATGAACATGATTTTTGTTTAAAATGTTTGTTCTAAAGCTAAATTCCTTCCCTAGAGCTGAAGTTTTGTTCACTTCATTTTGTAAACAATTTATCCAACAAGAAGCTTTGTAAATTAATTGGCCATGTCTCACAATTTGCTTTTGTGTTGATGTAAAAGTGCTGGTGTATTATGTAATTATGTACTAAGAAGGAATTATTTATGTTTACATGATGATAAAACAACTTTTGGAAGGCAAACCAAAGATTTTTATGACAAGATGTTGTTGCTTTATTAATCATCACAATTTAATTGGATTGATGAGAAACACATTTGAGTAGATTAGATATGTATTGTACAACGATGTTAACCAAAAACAGGTAATATGCGCCACAAAACCATATCACAACATAAAAATCACTAGTACTGGTTTAAATTCAATTAAAATTAGCATTTGATTTAGTAAATGTCAAATGTTCTCCAGAATATTAGAAATTAGAAATATTTACATAACCCATTTAAAGTACACCTTGCTCTCCTTTGTGCTTTAACAGTTCGACAATTTAATAAACAAGAAAAACAATCGTAGTGCTAATATTAAATACCATAATATTAAATTACATTACAATTAGTATAGTCGTCAACAAAAAACTTACACTAATGAGGTTATCCGAACAGATTATTGTTATTATTTCTGTTGTAGTTGTTGTAGCTGTTGTACCCTTGATTTAAGGCAGTATTACTATTGTAATTGTAAGCATTGTTAGTAGGTCGGTTGTATGCGTACCGGTTGTTATTTCCAAACATACCAGGGAAGAACATTCGAAGCATATTAGGGATGAAGTTGATTTTGGCATTGATGAGGTCCAAAATGGGATTTGGTGGAGGTGGTTGTTCAGTTGGAGATTCAGTGGGCTGTTGCTCTGGAGGATAAGTGCTCAGGATTGGGTAAGGGTAGTTAGTACTGGAATTGCTATCACTTCCGTTGTATCGACTCATGATCAAATTCTGTGCTCTTTGCCATGCCAGTTGTTGTTGCAAATATTGCATTTGTTGCTGATAGTAGTTATTGCTGGGAGAGGATTGAACCGATCGTTGTTGGTACATGGGTTGTTGCTGGTTCATTTGGTTCAAACAATTCGGATTGATGAGAAAAGTGAGTAAACATGTGGTCATTCTTCCCAACATCCCAATCGTTCTTTTTTGTCTAGTGTTATTTTCATTTTCAACCAATTGATTATCTTTCGAAACTCCGCCTTCGAATTCCAATTCTGCTGGAATTCCTTTTTGTTCATTTTCTACAGATAATTGTGAAGCCACAGCAGCTGGGTTAAGCTGTAGACAAAGAAAATTAAAACGGTAATTTAGATAATATCGTAAATACCCAGAGGAAAGGTCGATTCAAAATGAATAACAATTATTGAATCAAATACATCATTTATTCCTAATAATAACAAGTCTCGTGAGTTATTACCTCTGTTTCAGGAAGATTTTTGCTAAGGACTCCATTTGGTGTCCAGCAGACAGCCAGGAGAACAAATAAGCTTATGTGAATTGAGTACATCTTCTGTAATTGACATTTAATAAATTCCTTTAAATATCTCATGTTGAGTTTTTACATAATTAATTGCTGAAGCATAAAAGACAACCTGAGAGTTATCATGCGAAGGCTGAAAGTGCATTTATGTTTATTGCTCAGGGAAATGAGATTGCATAATTATAAGAATTACATTGTCCAGTCTCTGTTTAATTTTTGACTTCCTATGTATTTCCATCATGCAATTTCAATTCCTAGGAAAATATATTTGGAGGGTTATTTAATCCGTGCTTTCAGGTAATAAGCTTGCTTTCAAGAAATAGACAATACAACACGCTTTTGCATTAAGAATATTGTTCAGGTAAAGGTAAGGCTAGAAATTCAAGGTAGCGTAGCGAATATAGGGCTTTCCCTAACAATGTATTATTCAGATCGCTTTTTATGCGAAAGTGTGAGAATGGATCGCAAGTATTCCTATTTTATAAGTTATTATTTTACCATACAGCTCAAACCAAATAGCCTTAATGAGTAGGTTGTTGATACATGTGTAACTATATATACCTATCTAGACATTTTTCTGAACGTAGTGAATGTACACCCAAAAGAGCAGAAATCCTCTCAAACGAATGCTAACTTGTGTACGGTTATGTAATAAAGTGTGCATTAGTAATGAGACTATAAGTAATAACCAAGGGAAATGGGACTTTTAATGATAACTAGATCAAGCTTGCCTAGACCACGCAATGAAGAAGTGCTCTACACTACTTTATGTCTGCCATTAAGTGTTTCATGGGGTGAAGGTTATGAAAAGTTGCTGCAATGTACAAAGTTATTTTGTCGGTATGTGAATTTATTTTTTATATCCTATTTATATCTTCCTATGCTGTACCAAACTACCTCGATCCTGTTCTATCTTCTTCGGGAATACAATTAAAGTCAGGAGCTGTGCTAAAATGTTCTGCAAACCTTTCTTACACAACTACTAATTAGGTGTGATTGTTGCCCTTCACATGAAATAAAATGAACTTATTTCATCCCACTTTTCAATACAATTTATCTTCTCTATCTCCCGGTAAATGCCTGAGAAATTAATCTTAAAGTCCACTAACAACAATTATATTGTTTCATACATCATTATTCTCGAAAGCCAATTCCTTATACGTTTTCATAGGGTTTAGTGCAAAAATGCAGTGCTATGCAAATAGTACTTAAATACTACATCTCTGTAAAAACTATATTTGCTGAATCTATTCTTTCAAAAACTTTCAAATTCCTGAATATAATATGAAAATGAAAAGAAACTAAAATGCTAAATCAATGTGAAAATGGGATGAGCTTGTAAATGCATCCCCAAATGATTCAAAGAAAACTTCCTTTTAGTAAATATTTAATCTTTGTATTGTTTGTATTTAACTGAATATATATCGTTGCTTCAGTCAGAATTGAACAGAATTAATCGAGTTAACTGAAAAATGGTTTTTCTTGAATTATAGGTTTGTAGAATATCGAAACTATAGTTGATACTCAATTGAAACGTTTTAAGTCACTGTATGCGTACGGGATGGCAAAATTTTTGCAACAAGTGTTGGTGGCATTGCCAAATGTATAAAACAATTGTAAAATCTACAAATTTATCTAGCACAAGCAATATTGAATGAAAGTGAAAATTTGAATTTCTGAATTATTGAAATGTTTTAAAATGCTGACCTTTTGATTAGTTTCCTTAAAGTTGTAATGGGAGCAAGTGAACTTTGATAAGATTTGAAG
Source organism: Tomocerus qinae (assembly GCA_020055645.1). NCBI lineage: Eukaryota > Metazoa > Arthropoda > Collembola > Entomobryomorpha > Tomoceridae > Tomocerus > Tomocerus qinae. The sequence goes on from CM034549.1 coordinate 30,038,094, forward strand.
GAAGAAGTGATGAAGTAGTCAGCTTTGGAGGACAAAGTAGAAGTGAAATATGAAACTGGATGTGTTGCAATTTTATATGCCTGCCGTGGTGATTTGTTTTCTCTCGGAGCGGGCAAAGAAATAGTTTGCACCTGGAGAAACTGGAGACGACTGATTAAGTAAGATGAGTATGATGTACAGCAGTATGAAGAATAGAACTATCTATGCAAGTAATATATAGCAAGGCAGTATACCTGAGTTATGAGATTTTTCAGTTAAGTGGGAGGTGCCTGAAATTGCGAGGATATCCCACAAGCACAAGTATAGTCCATCAATTTAGATAATAGACTTGTGAAATTGCATACTATATTTACAATAATTCTACCTACTACTTAAGCATGTCGAAGATTACTTTAGAATTTGCACACTCATGTACGTCTATAAGGGAAAAAGAAGGTGCACGGCGTATTCACATGAGAATGGTACTTAAGTTCAGTTATTAACGCTAAGTTATATAAAAGCGAAGCACGAAGGGAAACAACGTATAAAACAAAATCTGACAAGTTGCAAATATGCAATGCGAAATAACATAAGACGGAAAGTATAAGGTCAGTGAGGGGGAGACCGGTTCCTAATACAATTCAAGCACCTCAGAGTCAGAAGGTACCTATCAAAGTATCAAATCATTCGTAATAAGACTTGAAACAAACAAATAAGTGACATGGTTTGAACTGAACTGAACCGAACTGATGACGATGATGGGATGGGAACAAAAGCCATTACTACACCAAACGACCAGTGTAGGGATGTTCACCATTAAAGGTCATCCCTCTTCTTATCTCATATGGCAAACTGAACAATCGCCAATTCTATGGGCTGTCTGCAAATCCGTGTCACTATCTGGAACAATAAGAGCAAGACGACCATAAATTCTTTTGATGTTTATAACATTATCGCTTACTATTACACAGATAATGTTACATCCAACTAATTGCTAATGAATAATTCTACACCTGTGCATCCCTTTGTCTTCCGACTATTAACAAGTCAGCATCAATGTACATAATATGCTGATTTATTAGCTGTGCATATGTTAATAATTCGTAACACAGTACCAACTATCAACTAAAAATTTTTGTTGGTTTATAAATTCATTAAAAAAAATATTAATGCCTATACCTACCTAAAAAGGGTTTTCCCTAACTTGTAGATACATGTTAATGAATTATGCCCAATTACTTGCAATATGAACACGAACATGTATTTTAGTTCAATATCCTGGCTACTACAAGCAATAACACTAGCAATTTCACGTTATTATAATGTCTTACATGCATATTTACCTCTAGTGAAGTATAATCGGCCCTATGTAGCAATTCTTATGTAGTAAATCTAAACGAATAACCATTTTTTATTAATTTTTTTCAGCTAGCTAAAAGTTATTTACCAATTCAATTGCTCTTTTATTGCGATGTTAGTTTTCTAAGTATCTTAATACATACTTTTAGTACCAAATGATAATGGAGGTAATAATAATTGATTATGGAATGGATATAAATTCGGTCCGACAAGTTCATTTACCTACCAAGTAAGTGGCAATGGACTTGTAAGATTTTTGATTTGAATGACTGAAGAATGGAATTATGATTTAATGTTAGCATATTATAGAAGCTACTAAACGAATTCATTGAACATTTCCTGCGATTACTGGAGAGCATAACGCTCATCAGTTTTATCTGTTTGTATACAATTTCCAGTACTAGTGGGAAAAGTATTTGTTGTGCATAATTTATAATGTTCTCGGCTATTGTACTCATTAAATCATATTAACTTGCCTTTGCATGCAGTAGATGAGTCAGTGAACAGGTTAAATTTAAAATAATTTAGAGTTAAAGTAACTCTTTTCGAATGCAACCATATTGCAGTGATACAACTTAAGTGTTAGCAAAATTATTTATTTAAATATTTCTGATGTCTCTCTTGTATTTCTTTACTATGTCTATTCGAACCATCTACACCACAAAGATAATAGAAGTACTAGACGTATCGCAGACTTCTTATGCGTGCCTTTATAGCATATCACTGCAGAAGACGCAGGTAATCTAATTATATATAAAATGCAATGTAATTTAAAGATCATGTTTGTACTACTTAAACGTATACAATGCTTATACAAGGCACATTTTATGCGTTATTGCTGTGAATACGAAGCAATAGCACCTCTCTGTAATGTGTAATTGTAAGTCAAGATCAAGATTGCTATAAAAACGTTTGAGTTGTAGCGTAGGTTGAGCTTGAAACAATGGCTTGAGATCAATGCGTAAAGAAAATGATAGACAATTTAAAAATTCCGTTATTCCGCGACATAATTTACGGAAGATGAAATGAAAACATCGCCAAACTGCCCATTTTGGGTTACAACTTACAACAATCGTATCTGTATTGTATATGTAACAATAAGCCTCCGATTCCTCGATAGAGAGCTACCTACTATAAGTGTGTCAATGTACAAGTTGCAAAAGGGATGCTTTAGATATTGATATCCTTTATCAAATCATAATCAGATGAGATGAAAGGTATGATTCTACTTATCGGAAAATTTTTGCTGATACTGGGGATTGCATAAATGGATTCTGGGTACAATTTTATACAATTCAATCAAAGTATCTACAATATTACAATCCACAAATAAATAGTTTGACTTAGAAAACAACTTCAGATGTACATTAGGTATGTGATGTATCATGTTGCATTCAATGTACAAAATGTACCACTTTTTAGGCTTTTTTACCATCAAAGTGGTAAAAATGGACTTTATGGTAAAAATGCATTAAATGGTAAATAGCGATTGATTAGACAGATTAGTACAGATACACAATACTTACTAAAATATAAGTTTTAAATTTATTTTCAATGAAATATTTCCAATTAGCAGCCCCTTATCAAATTAACCCTATTTACTTGACTGTTCACCGACAGTTATAAAACAATGTTACTAAAGATTTCATTTGGTCTCGCCAATTCAAAATTGACATGATGTGCCAATTTAATTGCAATTAATTTCTCAATTTGCAAATAAGTGCGATTAGTGTCCCAATTGGTTGAATCCAATAATTCTGATGATGAACACTTATCATTTTGTGACAGCAAACTGCTGCTAAGCTATTTCATACTTTGGCACCGAATTTTATTCAAAATTGTTACCATTTATACCCCTTACCACTACTTATGGTATTCAACGTTAAATAAATACCATTAAATACCACTTACCACTGGGAAGTGGTAAATGGTATTTTGTACACTGGTCGCATTATAGTAGTATGTTGATATTCAGCATCGACGTCATAAGAGCAAAAACAATCAGTTCAGTCTTGTGGATTAGGTAGTTAAACTTCGTACTATTAAAAATTACTATTGCAACTGGCAACTTACAACACAACAGTTACAATAACTGACAACTAAATGTTCAGAGTTCAGACGCCCAAACAATTAAATGAAAACGGCCTACCAGCGTGATCATTTATGGTATTTATGTTCTATCTAACTAGGCAATGAGGACAAAATATACAAAATATCCCCACATACGCACATACATTACTAAACTTGTCCACTTTTTTGTCTATGACGCATATAAAATGTGGTAATGAAGTAATTAGAAGCTCCACAAGACAATAGCAGACACTTATGATGGATCATTCGGCATAGTTTACAATGAATTGTAACACAGCTAATCTTCACCTTCATGAAATGATTAAAGTCCGGGTTCATAGTTACGGACAGATTTTCCGACTATCATATTCCCATTTAAATTACACATAAACTTTTTTTAGGAGAATCCCTAAGGATCTGAGACCATTGGTCCTACACCCATACATTAAATGTAAAAAAGATTCGTCGAAACCTATTCCATGCAGGACATAAAAAAATTTCACATTTTTATCTTCTACTTCAAGATATAAGGTTTAACGATGATATCTTGAAGTAGAAGACAAAAATGTGAAATTTTTTTTGTCCTGCATGGAATAGGTTTCGACGAATCTTTTTTACATTTAAGGTTACACTTTGGCCCTGCATAGCAACCACAGGGGACTATCAAAATGCATGTTAAAAAATCTTTTACATCGACTATTATAACTTCCGGAGGATCAGTCTGATTTTTATGGAACCTACATTTTTGGAACCGTGGACTATCAAGGAACAAAAGTTACCATTCGGAATTTTGATATAGTTGCTTTAAATGGACCAAAAACATCAACGTTTTATAAAAAACTAAAAATGACTCATTTTTTTGGGAATTTGATTTTTTTAAATGCATTTAAAACAACTATATCAAAATTCCGAATGGTAACTTTTGTTCCTTGATAGTCCACGGTTCCAAAAATGTAGGTCCCATAAAAATCAGACTGATCCTCCGGAAGTTATAACAGTCGATGTAAAGATATTATGATGAATTTTAAATGCATGGAGGTTGACCCGAATTGCTGATGATGGAATACCGAGGGCATAAGTCAATGCAATTCCAAAAAATTAGTTTCTAGGAAACGGGGAAGTGTATTATATTATAAAGATTTCTATACTGACTTGTATAGTAGCATTTCCACCTGTCGTCATTGGCAATGTTATTACAAATACTTTAGTACAAAATCTTTTTGTTTGCATCTTGCTTCAATGCATTCATACTTGTAAGTTTAAGTTATAACCATGGTTGTTATAACTACTATCAAAGATGTCTATTGTCCATGTGACATAAACGGCCATCAAGTACAAGCATTGACACCGTAGTCATAGTGATATAGTACTAACCAAAGTACTAACCAATAGATTTACAAATATTATACCATAAGACGGCCGTTTATGCCGCATGGAATTCATTTTGTTATTGACTTGATAGCATCTTGTTTATCAATATTGCACTGCCAAAACTTCCCCTTGAGGTAGTGGAATGGCCGGGTAGGTTAACTATGGGGTTTCGGATGTGACAATTGACGGGTTAAATTTTGGAAATTATATTTTTTTCGTTAGCAACCAACGTAAACAGCGTCCTTAATGTATGGGTGTAGGACCAATGGTCTCAGATCCTTAGGGATTCTCCTAAAAAAAGTACGAATTTCGTATGAAATCGAGATCCCATTTACCCTCCATGCAAATTTTGCTAGTTACCTAGCAACATCCCCACTTGTGGTTGAGACAGGTAAAGGGTTTCAAAAACTATACCCTTCCCTTAAGGGAAGCGTATGTTGGCAACCGGCAAATTATTCTGACTATCATATTGCCTCTTAACTTTTTTTGCACCAAAAGAATCAACTCAAAAACCAAAAGAGCTACAACAAAGTTTAAATAGGGAAAAAGATGCTCCATAACCCACAGCATTCGGCTCCGAAAGAATATTTTAAACTTTTCTCTGTAGTTGCGATTAATTGCAAATTCCGCACGAAAACGTTTATATCTCCAGATTGGACCAATATGTTTGAAATATTCTTTCGGAGCCTAATGCAGGGGATTGTGGACTATCTGTTTCCCTATTTAAACTTTTTTGTAGGTCTATTGGTTTTTGAGTTGATTCGGTTGCTGTAAAGGAAGTCGGATGTAATCTGTATTATATGTTCTTCATGATCTAAAAAACAGTAACTGGGGCTCAGTGAATAAACTGCCTGTACTTGCCACCTTTTTAGTCAGTCAAATATGCTGAAGCGCTCTAATATAATTATATAATCAAATTTTTATGATATTCTCCTGGTATTTGTTTTGAGGGTGTCTACAGGTCTAGATGACCCGATAGATTAAGCCAAAATCCTTTAGGTAGGGCCAAACTCTCAGTCAATGAATGACTGAGGCATGCGAATGAGGCATGACTTCTCTCTCTTCCCTACTTTATTTATGTAAAACTGATTTTTCAAAAATCGATTTCAATCTTACACAAACTAGCAAAGTTTGAATATGCAAAAAAACAACTTGAAAACATGACAGTTGTGTTGGATTGAGTTTCCAATGTGGTGGAATGGGTTTCCAAAGTGTCGGAGTGGAAAACAGCATAACAACAGTATCAAAAATTAGTTTGTTCACAGTCGAGGACTGATTGTAGACAGTGGTACTTCGTTGCCGGTAGAGCGTTGTTGACGGTAAACATTGGTGCCAATTCATCTTTTACCACTTACCACCGGCAACACCCTCATCAATGACTTTTAACACTTATCGTAGGTGGGATTGGACCAAACGGGCCGCAAATTTCTAAGTCCCACAGCACCACTATATCTCGGAATATTTAGACGTGACCCCCCAATGTTTCATCGGATCCTTATCGGATGTGACCTAAACGTCACGTTGCCACCCTCCTCACCCCCACCCCCTAACCTAACCTAACCTAAATGAAATAAACATAATGACCAATTCTAGGTGTAAAGACGGTGGAATGTCATTTTGCCCCATACCCCTGTCGGGGGTTGGGAGGGTGATAATGACCAATTCTAGGTGTAAAGACGGTGGAATGTCATTTTGCCCCATACCCCTGTCGGGGGTTGGGAGGGTGGAAACGTCACCTTTAGGTCACATCCGATAAAGATCCGATGACAAATTTGGGGGGTCGTCTAAATATTCCGAGATATAGTGGTGCTGTGGGACTTAGAAATTTGCGGCCCGTTTGGTCCAATCCAACCCTTATGGTATAAGAAATTAGTCCTACCGGTCCATATTTTACGGATATAACAAACCTAGCCTAAATGAAATAAACAAATTATAAGGGGGGATCTGGGGAAAAATGACATTCCACCAGTTTTGAATGTAATGAACCTAACCTAATAATTTTTATAGATAACTGTCGAATTTGTTTATTTCATTTAGGTTAGGTTTGTTATATACGATAAGTTTATTATATAACCAAATGAGAGTGTTGCCTTTGTTGCCGGTGGTAAAAGATGAATTGGCAACAATGTTTACCATCAACAACGGCAACGAGGTACCGTTGCCTAAATTCAAGATTCAACCCAGTCGAGAGAAGAAAACTTAAAAATTCCTTATGGGGTTATAACACATTGGTCTACACAGTCCCAATAAGTAATATTCGGTTCGGAGATATTTAAATTCAAAGGTGATAAGTGATGAGTAGCAAGAAGAGATAGAACAAGAAAGAGCTTTACAAACTACTTTTGTGCAATAAACTGTCTATTCTGCTTCATTTAAAATTATATCCATGGTTATTGTACTATATACAAAATTATTGAGTTTTCCCACTTTCAGATTCATTCAGGTTAAAGGTTTTTTAAAGAATACTAAGCCATTCAACTGTCATCTAAGTTCAAGCAATACGTAGACGTTCCAGATAACCAGAGACAACTTTCAAATTAGCACTTTTTGGATTCAAAATGCTAACAAATCAGATTTTTTTTGGAATATTATGTTACAAAATGCTAATGCAAATATGTGGCTTTTGCCGAGTTTCGCCAAAACTGCTGGGGATATTTACAGGGTTTTAATTGAGTGTAACCGTTAGCTGATTAGTTGGACATGTTTTAACAATTCGTACTAAGCAAAAGGAAGAGAAAAACGAATTCTGTAGATATTACGGTATTCGGAGATTTCGTCAAATTTCGACAATTGACAATGGTGATTCCGACTATAGGTAAAAGGTGATTCCGATAATGTCAAAGGAGATATCGACAATGTTAATGAGGAATTCGACAATGAATAAGAGTATACTAATATTGTAGTCTGTAATTCTGTAATGTTGTCTGTCAATTTACAGCTTTGCATTATTTTTGTAAAGCTACCCACCAAGTGATTAGCCACCATTTTCGATTTTCAGTACTTATTGGATACGCCAGCTTTGGAAATTTCAGGAAAACTGTAAGATTAAATGCATTAAAGGAATCAAAAATTACAGCTTTTTTCTACCCATATAAAAGTTTTCAGTACTACTACAGACAGATGCACTTAATGACACTTAATCGTTTACATGAATTGAGCATATATAACAATGACAAAATATATGGATTAATTTTTTACGCCTGAAGTTAACAGAAGAAAAATATTAAATGAAAACCAAGAAAGGAAAAGTTCTGACCCTTTGGCTGATTATTTTGTTACAATTTTTATGAAAACAATATTTTCCCAGCAATTAAGGGCATGGACATGGCTTGAAGAAATGTTTATTTTTTAATAAACACAATTAATTATTTACATATATAGTATATAGGGTGAAATACTTTCATACAATCGAAGTAGCTTAAAATCGTGGAATGAGCTGTTTATAGTACATGCATTGCAGTGAAAAAGGAAACGTGACTATTCTTCCGTTCTTGTTCTCGCTTCTACCGTTCCTCCAGTTGTTTATCTCGACTGATGACTGATTCTTCAAATTCTATAATGTAATATGTAGTCTCCTTTTCTCTCTGTGCAATCACTTTTGCTGGCTAAAAAAATATAGGACAAATTAGTACTTACACAAACCCATCATGAAAATAATATTGTACAGACCAAAATTTGCTGCATAAAACGAAAAGTTTTGGGATGTTTTTGTCTTTTGGGACAAAAATTCTTTCTTTTATTCGCTTTGGGGTGGGAGTTCAAGTTCTCTCCCCATCCCAAAACAGTTAAACACTCATCGCATATATGCTATTTACTATGAATTTTCTAACTTTTCCTTGTTTCTTTGTCATTTTCAAAAATAGTTTCCCTAATGGCATTGCATAAAGCAACTAGAAACACAGGTAAGTAAATGCATGAACTTACAAATCCAGATGTTTCAAGAATTCCTTCTAAAATTCCGGCATTGAAAGCAGCACAGTTTAAGGAACCTTTATCTTTTGGAATAGATATGAATCTGTTTACGAGAGGATCTTTTTCGATAATGTAGTATTGCTTGTCATCTGTAGAATGTTCTAATTTGTCAGCTTCTTTACCAAACAGCGTCTGTTAACAATTGTCAATATTAACTATTTACATATATTAAACTTCACATTTCCTTTTCATTTTCTTCATGCTTACGAAATAATTTTTTTCAGACCAACCTTCCAAACTGTAGATTTAATAAAGAGAAGTATGCTCAGCAATTTAATTTCTCGCTTGTAATTCTTCTCCCTCAGAACAATTAAATCAATCACTTTTAATCCCACCTGTTTTCCCATATCGGCCAATCTAAAAATAAAATCGTTTTAATTTAAGGCATTACCTAACAAATTAAGACACAGTGATAGGCCTATCACCTAAGGTTAAATAATATTTCATATTCGTTCAACTTGATTAACTTAAAAAAAGGAATTTTTGTGAATAAATACATGTGAAATAAATATAATTTTTTTTCCTTACTTGCTCTGTAGCTCTGCTACACTATTACTTCTGTTTTGGCAATATTGGACCATTTCTGAAAATAAAAGAGCGAAACAGCTGAGATGGACTTCGTGTTTTCCTTTACTCAAAGATTTGTCCAAAATGCTTGTTTTGGCCTTTGACTGAGACAGACTGATAATTGCAGCTTGAGAGGCATGTGGATCGCTTGAGTTTCCAGAATTTTGCATTTTGCTGGTTTATATAATTTATAGGTTATAGCTACACGCTTTATTGAAGACAAAATATAAACTAACTCACTTTGAAGCTCTGAGAATTAAGTGAGATTTTTATGACTATGACTTTTATTTTATGTACAATCTAGAATCTGGGTTAGTGGCTAGTAATGGTGTTGAGATTGCAACTCCTATTTTCTTGGACACAGTACAGTAAATCAAATAAACCAATTTAATAAAGGCATGTATTCTGTATAGTTTAAATATTTTGAGTTATTCATGTAAATGTAAGTAAGTGTCAATGTGTAATCTGTAATGTATTATGTACCTACACTAATAGTGTAGTAGTACAAGTACAGCTGTCAATATGTAATTTTTAGTATTTTATCCCTAATTTTGAATAAATAGTCTATTAAATATGGACACTGCTTTCAGGTTTATTTGAATACGCTAATAAAAGGGCTTTAACTCTTTTAGAAACTGGAACAGTTAAGGAGGGGTGGGGACTTTCAGCGTATATTACTCAGAGCAATGGACTAAACGTACAGGCATGCGGTTTTCTATTTCAGAATTTACAAAGATTTTTAAAACGAGCATGAAAGCCCAATTTTCAAAAATCATTTTTTAAGTCATCGAAAATTCAATTTGAAAATTTTGATTTTGAGTGGGGAAATACACGTAAGAAATATATTTTGAATTTTTGTTCACATTTGCAGACACAAATTCAAAAAAAGGCGCCTCATGCTCTCCCTCATTTTTTCCCCTCTTTTTTATGGCATTTTTGTTATATTTTTACGTTTTTCCAAAATCTTGAAATCATTTTTTAAAGATTTTACATGCAAAATTTTGCCTAAGAACTGCGATAAAAATTGCGGGAGGACAGCACGGAGTATTCATAAATAATGGTGGAAATACAACCAACAAACACAATTGTACAATTGTTGATTGTGCATTCCTTTAGAATTACGAAATGTTATTTCTGACATTTTCCTATCAGTTTTAATTTTTTAATCATTTAACCCTAAAATTATTGACCTCGCCCCTCATCAAACTCTACATCTGAAAAGGATAAGTTGAGGTGGTAAGTATAAGAGAACTAATTCGAGGTGACATATTAATTATATAAATTACTAGCAGCATCAAATTTTGCAATTATATTTTCATGTTTCAGCAGTAACTATCACCGTGGTCAACCAGATTTAGAAGCCAGACTCGACTAGGAGTCCAAACCTTCGAAAATATCATTCTGTTTGATCTTGAAATCCTCGTCAGCTGATACGGGTAAAAAATTGCGAATTAAGATTGATTTCTTACTGCAAATTAGTAGTTTCGAAATCATCATTTTTATAAACTACATCTTGGAGTATTATAACTAGTTTTTTTGTATTTCAACAGTAATTGTCACCGACTGTGTTTAGTTGCGTGAATTGACTGGGAATCCAATAAGATCATTGTTTGCAATCCTCAAAACGTCGTAGAGCAAGAGCATACATAGCAATTCGGGGTAAACAGAATAGTTTATTATTGCATATTAAGATACGATATTCCTATTTTTAAAACGTGAAGCATGAATAGTGTAACTCATTATTCATATTTACGTAACCGTGGTCAACTAGAGTAAGAAGCCAGACTCGACAAGACATCAACGTATAGATCAAAATATACAATCCTCATTTAATTGGCAACATTATTGTATACAAGACAGTCAGACAAGAAGTATTGTGATACTCGTACAAACGTTTGAGTGGGATATCCAAACGGCTACACCCCGGTAGACGATTTTTTGCACGATGGGTGAAAAATACGGACATAGACCAATCAAGACTAGAGTTAAAAACTTTAAGCCAAAAAAGCTTATTCCTGTTGTGCTAGAAAATCAAAGGAAGAAAGAGAACGAAATTCGGGACATTAATGGAAGAAGAATTGTTTCAGTCGAATCATTACAAATACTAATCCAAGAAACACAAAAGCATGTGAAAGTTTGCCTCAAAAGTGATTTAAAATTTTTTAAAAGAGACATGGATTGGACTGCGTCGCAGATTTCACATTGCATGTGGCCACTGCGGTCGGCAGTTTACAGTCTTGATGGACTCTCAAAACAATTCCTTACCAATCAATACTGCCGCAGTTTGGGGAACAATGGAATCTGGTGGGGACTATGTTTCCCTTTTCGATTTACTAAAAATAATGGATATCCCTCCAATTAATTTTAAATTATACAAATCAAATGAATATAAAATACATGAATACCAAGAACTATCTTTGATTCAAAATTTAAAAGAAAATGGCAAGGAAGAACTACGATTAGCCCTAGAAGATGAAAAAACTGTTTACTATAATGGTATTCCATGTATAGCAATAAGTTGTGACGGTAGTTGGGGAAAGCTATCGTACGGACACTCATACAAATCTCTTTCTGTTTGTGCGGTTATCATCGAGTACGAACTGGTAAACTGTTGCACATCGACATTCGAAATAAATGCTGCTACACTTGTTTAGTTCATCCTGATTCTCCGCACAAATGTTTTAAAAACTATAACGGAACAAGCACTTCTATGGAAACAGATGTAATTGTCGAAGGATTTCTCAAAAGTGAAGAAATGCATGGGATGTATTACTCACAAATGATAGCTTACCAAGATTCGAGTGTTTTTGTTAATGTACAAGAATCCATGAAAACTAAATTTGGATATAATGAATGACTGAATGACAATTTAATTAATGGAAAAATTTTATGGTAAATTGCAATAATGTGTAATGTTATTTGGATGTAGAAATGAATGCAATTACTTTATAGACTATAATTTTTTGAGTGTAGGATAGAAATTCAAAAATTTTACACCTCACGAGTGGGATTTGTAATGGTAATTACCCCGGAGTGACAATTTAATTCATTCAAAATTTATAATTACTACATTTTTACATTATTTCAAAGTGCATGATAATAATATGTAATGTTATTGGGTAGCAATCCTAATATGGTGTAAATAATAAATTCATTTTAATTATAATATAATATTTTATTGTTTGATCATGTGTCATCCAATAGCCAATGTTATCATAAAAATACTTACTCCCACTCGTCATCATTTACATTACTTTGAGTCGCTGATCCCCCAAAGTCCCACTTATCATCATCAAAAAGTTTTGAATTTGCGTTACCAAAAATACCCTAATGGTCTTGCAGATGAGAACGATATTTTTTCGGCTTTACATACCCACAGGTACATTTTTCCCCATTTTAGATGATCCTTTTTCTTTTTATCGGCAGATCGCTCTTCGTCAAATTCAGGACAGCGAAAACTTTGTAGACTTGGGTGGATTTTCAAAAATCTTTTCATCCGGTGATAGCACAGCATAGTCAGTCGGGCATCAATAATTGCCGAATGATGACCATTTATGTTTTGCCGGTCGACCCCAAAGAAATGCTTGCTTAAATACGACATTCCAACTTTCTGTTTTTTCATATTAACGTAAAAATCTTGAATGTCGATTAGTTGACTAGCTTCAACGGTGTTAGCATTCAAATCCAATGACTCCAAATATTTTTGTATTTCAGTTGCAACGACCACTTTTCCTTTTAGACACGACTTTATATAAGGCAATGTCTGTTAAAATTAATTTGTATTTAATTTCGTGGAAATTTCATGAGTGAGTAGTAGCATAAAATAAGTAATTGTAATCCCAGTAGATCATTAATTAAAAAAAGATAATCACAAACCTCCTCTAATTTTTTTCCATTAGCTACCATTTCCTTGGTTATCACTGTTAGGTTAGTAAAATATTTGCATATTTTCGGATAATTTATAATTGCCCACAGTAAAAGTTTGGCTTTTTTATTGACCACGGCAATTGATGACGCTGCTTGCTTATGACTTCCCTGGAGTTCTAATTTCTCTACGTCAAAAGAAACCTCCTTAGCTTCAGCGACCAAATTACCTCTGTAAATAAACGGCACCTATTTCCAATTATAATAGTGTAATTAAAATCTTGCCAACTCATTTAATATTTTTAAACATCCTCAATTAAAACTGACTTACGGTAGGGAAATGAGGTAAACCACGATTTAAAATTTTGGGGCCAGGAACTGGTGCTGCACCGAGGTCAATCGGGTTAGAGGGCCTACTCACAGACGTCTCCTGACCCTCATTAGGAGGCATAGCAGCTTTTGGCTTCTTGTTAATCTCCACGATAAGATTTTTAGCAGAGTTCATTTGGATGCGGCTGCACGGACTACGCTTGATAATTTTAGAAGTCAGGCAGTGGTAAGCATCTGGTGTCAAATGTTTTGACATTTCCAAAATGTCTTCCTGTTAATTTAAAATAATAAGTATACTATTCTTACTGAATTAACTTTAAGTGATGATTGATGCCTAAAAGTAATAAATGAGGCGGAGAGAAATGAAGTACTTACTTAATATATTATGGAATATAATATATTGCCTTTTTTGTGGAGGCAAAGATGCACATGTTTTGTGACTCATTGTTGTACTGCAAATTAAATGGTATATTAGGTACAGTATCGCAATATTTTTAAGATATAAAAAACGTTATCTGATACAAGTCGTTAGTACGGTAGTAATGTACTTACCCAGATATTTATGATTCAGGTCAGATTATCACCAAACAAAATTGAAGTGAGGACAGTTTTTGGCTTGTTTGAAAAGCAAACTAATAATAAGCAATACCCTCAATGCGTTTGTTTACGATATTGAGCTAATAATATTGTATCGCAATTTATGCACACCTCGCAAAGTGTCACAGTATTTATCCTTCTTGCTCTGAAAGTTACCACCCCTCCTTAAGATAACTTTGAGTTCCAGTTCCAAAAGCAACTCTGCCTTGAACTTGAACAGGTTGTGTTTCAACGCAATATTTAGCACAGGAATATGACAGCTAGAGAGTGTATGAATAGTGTCAGAGTGTAGCAACAGAGTATGTGTATTTTGTGTATGTAAATGTAATTTGCACAATGTTATGTAATGCGAAATCTCATTACATAAAATAATAATAATCCAATTAAAATCTATTAAGGTTAAAATCAATTGTTGAATTGATTCGTCTGTGCATGTGCGTGCAGTGCACTAGGCTATGCATTTACTTACACATAAAATTACATAATGCTGGGGTAAAATAGTACCAAACCTTTTTTGAATGTTTATAAGACTTAAGACACTTGCAATCTAGATAAAGTAATCAAAAATACCCGATAATTTACAATCTGTAATAAAGAACTATTTTGTATACATTAAATTATTTGCATAAATTATGTAGGTTCTAAAATTATTTAGAACCGATAGAACTACTTTATGTGATACAACATCTCTATCTTGTATTTAATTAAGCTTATTTGATTCTTGCCAATTCATTTTAGCCAAGCCAAGCGTTTTGTTTCAATAGAGTTGAGTTTTAAGCCACAAGAACTCTAATTCATTCTTTTTCTTTGGTTAGTAATTATTGTTGGATGCATGTACTAACAGTAGAACTAAGCGACTTAAGTCAACGTGAATTCTTTCAAAATTCCAAAAGTCTAATGTATTTTATTTCAATAAATTCATGTGTCAGCATATACGGTAGGCATATACAGGTTATAACGGGTATTCTATTTATGGCTTTTTAAAAACATTTTGACATCGAATTTTTCAAATATTCTCAATGCCATTTTTTCAAACTTTAAAATAATATCCAAAGAACTTTCCACAGTTTAAAAAAGCAGTCATGGACTACAGAAATTTGTCTCATGCAGAATAAAAGCAATAATATAAACGAACGCACAATTTTCATGGCAGAGATTGGGCGAAATTGCATTATGCTACAGGAGATATTTAAATAGAAGTCCCGTTGTCTATGAGTGAGTGTTGAAAATGGAGAGTATTTTGAAGCGAGGGATTTAATTGAAGTTAATTTGTGTAATAGAGTTGAATAAATAGGTTGACATAACTGTAGATTCCAATTAGATTAGAGATGTCATTAAAATGTCCTATATAGCTATACACAAAGTTTCTTTATGGTGAAAAAGAGATCCTAAAGGCAAATGACAATTAAGCATTTTACTATGGCCTTGGCCTTCAGATTGGCTTTTAGTATCCATCCAAGCATACATCGTGTATAATTTTTCTTTAGTTAGTCTAGTGTTACTTGACTGTAGAACACTCTTCTCTCTGGTCTGGTCAATTTATTGCTAGGTTAGCAATAAAAGTAGCAAAACACAGCAGAAACCTGAAAGAAAGAACCCCAACAACGCAACCTCACACACAATCGTCGTGTACACACTCCACAAGACAATTCTGCTTTACTAAACTCCAAAACTCCATGTATATCTCTAATCTATGTCTGTACAAAACAGAAGAGTTAAAGTTGTATAGAATGAGAAACGCGGCTGATAGAAATTGTTTTCTCGTGTTCTCTGCCTTCCTATAGGCAGAAGGTAAGCAATAGAACGATATACTATTCTATTCTAGTGCATTCATTTAGGTATACATACACATTCTTAGTGTAGGTAGATAGTTAGTTAGAGATACTATACAATATCACGTAAGGCACATGATTGTAACTTAAATTCATTCATGTGAAAATTGTCGTTTGATACCAAAAATCTTTTCTAATAGTACCTACATTAACTGGAAGCATTAAATGACTTGACTCTGACTGTGATAGCCAAAAGACAATTAATTATTTGGCCTTAACTGACTGACTATGCCAAAGGCATAATATAGAAATACCTTGCCGATTGTTTTTACAATAGGTACAGATATACCAAGTATATCTGCTTCAAAACAACCTTCTACATAGAGTATTATATATAAAGTAGCATTTTTACACAAATTCTTTTACTAAAGGTTTTTAGGGAAAGTTCTTTAAAATTTTATTTCTTGTATTCCATCCCTTTTCCAATTCGGTGCTTTATGTGTTTACCAAAAGTGGAGACATATAGTTCTAAAAGTAACTTAATTACTTCCCAACAAGCTATAACTATTCAAAACAAAGGTATGTATAAAATCAAAGCTTTATGTTGCGTAAACACAATCTCCTTATAATAGTTGTCAGTTGTTTTCTTCTTCACAAGCAACCAGCTAAGAAACGAAACAGTTTTAAATAGTGAAGTGTACTAAAGTGAATTTTGTTTTTTTTTTTATTTCCAGGAAATTATTTGCACAGACTGACTGATTACTACTATGAACAGAAAACGGGCTAACCAAAGCAAATCTCTTGATGGCACTACTCTTCAGGCAACACCGTCAAAGAAGATAAGATGGGACACCGCTAAAACTGCAAGTTTAATTGAACATTACCAATGTCATGATTATTTGTGGAATCCTAAAGCTGCAGATTACAAAAATGACGAGAAACGACGGAAATGCATAGAACATTGGCTAGAAATTAATCAGTTGGAGAAAGGTAGTGAATCAAGCATTTGCATAAATGTTGCCATTTCATTGCATGTGCTATACAGCTGTCTATGCTTCGATTTTATTGAATCATTTTGCGAATTTTTTCTCAATTTAATCCATTTGGTTAATTGTTTGTTGCAGATTTGGTCCACGAAGTTAAAATTAAATTACATGGATTAAGGACGTCATTTGGACAACAATTTAAACTCGAAATGGCCAATGCTCAGAAACAAGGTGTTGTACCTTTTGGAGGAAATGAGCAAACTGTACAAGTGGCGGAGTCCAAATGGCAATGGTATCGTCAACTTTCTTTTCTCAAAGATGCAGTGACATTCCGCGGGTCGGTGGTACCAAAATCTGAAAATGAGTTCGAACATACTCACTCAGTCTCTCTTTCTTCCACTGGAGAATATTCCAATCATGAGAGCGAGAAAAATGAAATTCAAAAAGTTTTAAATGTAAAGATCCAAATAGTAAACCTGTATAACATTTTTAATGGGAAGCATATGAGGAATGGTTTGAAAATTGTATTTAACTCTCTAGGACCAAGCTATGCATCAGTATCCGACGAATTTCGTCACTTTAGATCACACAAACAATTACCAAATAGACACACTTCATTCAATTCCAATGTCAACCACCATCCATGTGCATGATCAAATAATGCACAATACAGAAAGCAATGACATGAATAGCTACCATACTCATTCGACAACGATGTCAACACCAACTGCTCCGACTGTTAAACATATCACGAGCATCGGTAGCTCGCAAACTAACGATTTCATAATTGCAGGTTTGTTAAAAATGATTAATTAAAATTTTGAATAATTTTGGATGGAGAAAGTTCTTACTAACATAAAATATTGTGATTGCAGCTGACAATAATAAACGTTACAGTAATGCTAGCAGTAACAGCAACGGTATGAATCAATTAAACGGTTGTCAAAATTGTTTGGAGAGGCAGAGAGAGAATCCTGGAGACAAACTAGGAAGACTGGTGACAGAAACATTTAATAATCTTCATCCGGACTATCAGGACATGGCTCGTATGGAAATACATCAATTACTAGGGAAATATCTTCAAAAACCGATTCCAAACTCTAATATTTTACAATGAATCATAGAATACCGAATAGAGACATGAGGGGAACCTCAATGTCCGAGTGTAAGAGGCTACGTTAATGACAAAAATCGTTTAGAGAAGCCTTGAAAAACTGTAAAAGACTTAAATGAACATATTATATATTATTATACTAATTGTAAATGTAACAATATAAGTATTGCAACACGACACAGACTGTTTTCGCTACATGCACTGAAGCAGAAATACCTATACTAGTTACCAAAAAGTATCTTAGGTAAATGTTTAGTATCTTGATCACACCTAATCTGTCAAATAAGTAAAGACTTTATGATAAATAGACTATAAAGTGTACTAACTAATACCTAGAAAGACTATACATATTATTATATACTGAATTAAATAAAGGTGATAAAGGGGTTCATAAATACTGTCTTACTAAATAAAATACTTTATTCAATTAATTTGAAAAAGCTTATTAAATAAAAACAAAAACACTCTGGAAAAAGTTCTCACGATATACACTCACAAATATGTACACATGTCCTATAACAGACACAAATATCTTTCGACCCTATAGGGAGTTCTCAAAACCGACGCCTTTTCAATATATCTGGCTTCCAATCTATAGGATGACTTTCTTCTGTCGCCTCATCGTCTTCTTTATACACCTTTACGGTCTTATCTGCTTCCGTTGTAATAAGACGAGTTCCAGATAAATCATAGGTCATGGCAAAAATGCCTGCTTCGGAATCCATTGAACCAGGCTGTACTTGAGTCTGTATTCTGTAATTATTATTAAAGCAATGTTTAATGAAACCATATAATCCCCATTTGCAACTTACAAAATTAGACACAAGTGTCATTTGTTACCTTTGAAAATTGTATCCAGTTCTCCAGTCCCAGAAATGAATGCTACCATTATCGGCCCCTGATACTAAAACTCCGTCCTAAAGAGCATTAGGGGAAAACTTAGTTATAGGATTACTTAAGTTATGACAATTATGTTAGACAACTGTCGCTAGTTTCTAGGTTGTAATAGGAAACACTGGGTAGAAAAACAACCTACCTGATTTACTGCAAGTGCATTTAAAATAGCATTGTGCCCAGTTAAATTTTGAATGAACTCTCCTTTAGGACATTTCCATTGTTTTATGTTGTCCGTAGATGCTGATGCAAACATATACAGATCAGGATGCATAGCTAGGGCACGAACCTTAAGTTAAAATATAATCACAATAATCAGTAAGTGTATTGTTATCGTTTCTTTTACAACGTGAATCAACAAACGATTAATACTCACAGATTTTTTATGGTTGGTTAAGGTTGCAATGGATTTTCCAGCAGCCAAATCCCAAAGCCGGATGGTAGAATCATGAGATCCAGTGACAACTTGAGGTTCAGCGGCTTGTGTCAACACTGATGCCACTGTATTGGTGTGACCAGACAACGTATGAATGTTGGCTTTCGTTCTCATGTCCCATACACGGCCTACACTGTCACGTCCAACTGTAACTAGTACATCTATTGTAGGGTGGAGGGAAATTCCGTAAACTGCACTCAAATGTCCATGATAATGTCTAATAACCTAGAGGTAAATTGTGGAAACTTGGTTTATTTTAATTTTAATTCCCCATATGTATCTTTACTTTAGGTAAACATGCTTGGTTACTTTGTTGTACTCCAGGTCCCAACATTTTACTTGACGGTCTTCGCCACAACTAAATAGATACGGATGTCTTGGACTCACTACCAATCCTCGTACAGTACTAACGTGTCCAGTTAGAGAAAGTTTCAGTTTTCCACTAGCTAAATCCCATATTTTTATAACCTACAACAATATATTATGTAAATGAAGATAAAAGTTACATTTTAAATTTAAGTTGCTAATGCTTAATAAAACTTACGCGATCAGCCGACCCAGTGGCAAACCTATTAAAAAATTATACAAATAGGTTTATTATGACACAAAAATTGTTTAATTAAATTATTATTTTAAGTTAAGAAAATACCAATTTTAGACAGTAAAACTCATTAGTGTAGCACAAAGTTAAATATGCTTACCATTCGTTTCCAGGTTCTACTGTTACGCACCGAACCCACCCTAAGTGGCCACTAATAACACGATGCAATTTCCATGGAGGGTGCCACTTAGGCTTTGGCATGGCTGACAATTTCTTCGTTTGTGATACCAATGATGTCGTGGTTTTTGTACCACTTTCGCCTAGTCCAGCAGCAATTAGCGACTTACTTCCGCTGATTAAAATCACAAGAAAATAATTAGCATATGCCGTGGAAAATATTTGGATTACCACTAAAAATGGGACACTCAATCCAAACTTAACAATTCTTAGGCTAAACAACAGAAATGTACCTATACAGGGCCAATGTTGTATCACTTCCTCCAGAGTTAGGATTAGTTAAGGCATCTCCAACTTCACCTCCTGCTTGTGTATTGTCTGGGTCAGATTTCCCTTCTAGAGCCAATTGTCTTTTTTTATTCTCAACTATTGATATAATTGGTCCAAACTGGTCTTTGGCCTTCACAGCTTTCTTTATTTTCTCCCTAAGTAAAATTTTTAAATCGTCTCATTGAATGTTTGCCACAATATGCAAGTAAAATATTCATTGTCGTTCAAAACATGGATCAAAGTGACATACGCGGACTCGTTAATTGGAGGAAGAGCTCCTTGATCTGTCAAAAACATATCATGGGTCCGTTTTAGGGATCGAAACACGAGGGTATGTACAGAATGCTTTTGTACTGCTTGTTCCTGTTGGAATTATTTAAAATTAAAACATTATTACACAGAAAACACTTTAAAGAGGCTACGATGTCATTATTATTATTATATTCGTTTGTAATTTATTCAGTGTTACTCTTTCTCTCCCAGATGCAGAAAAGCTTTGTTGGTGTTGCGGAGTTTCCGGTCCCGGGGATTCTTCTGGAGCAACCATTTTATGAACTAAATATTAGAAAAAACAGTTTTTGACACCTCCCTACTTCTGTAATGCGGAAATCCCAGTTTAACAATGCCTCAATTCTGTTGAAAATTTGACAAGGTACGGCGGTAGAATCCACGGACCGGATTCTTCGGAGAAATATTTATATCAAAACTAAAACAACGCAATGCAAAGCTGGCCAAAGTTAAACTTCGCGGTTTAACCGGGGAAAGTAAAATCTTAGGTTCTTTCCTATTCCATTCGTATCAATCTACCGCGGACTTCATGCTTATGTGCACCGCACGGAGTTCCATTCCATGTTCCATCCAAACAATTTCCAGGGAATGAGAATTTGAAGGTGAGTTGAGAGTTGATAATTTGATATGAGAGTTGAGAAATATTTGCGAATTTGGCTTGTGATTGTGTGGGATTGAAATCTCATAATCTCATATTCTGAATGTTCTCACTGACGCATTGCTTTGATTAGTCGTCCATCCAATCTATGTAAAAAGACCAATCGCCAGGTATGCAAAAGTGCACTATTTCTTCTTTCACTTTCTTCTTTCAGAGCAGACTTTTACAGTCGTATCGTTATCTTTAGATACACATCCTCAAAAGCAGTAAAACAAGCGAAGAAGATTGGACATTTACTAATAAAATATTATCAATTTTATTCGTCGAATACTTCCGTACGTTCTCTAAAAAATGACGTTAAGAGTTGGAGAAAGTTTTCTCTTGAAAATTAGTCGACTGTTGACGCAATGATGCGACCTCTTACAAATACAGATGTTAGAATTGTTCTTTCTGATCATACCAAACTTACACACTCATCATTTTTTGCACCCTTATTTATTACAGCGTCACACTTACTCTGTCGATATACAGAAATTTTTTTAAAGAATAACAGAGTAATTTAAAAAATATATATCTTTGGAGAAAATGTTTTTTCCGAAAATAAAATGATTGCCAATTGTAACGACAGTTAGTTCATGCACTTGTGTACATTCTGTTCAATGTGAACGAAAAATAGGTTCCCTATATGAAAAGGTTACTTCTTCCCTGATATTAAAAATACTAATGACTAATTTCTGAGCCCAAGAAAATAATTAAGGCAGTATTACTTAATAGCCTTAAAATTTAACAAAGCAGTAAAATAATAATAACCATACCTTATACGTTATAACTATAACGTAACTGTCTGTAAAATTAATTGATTTGATTTTTGATTCTCTGCCAGACCCCAGGTGTCTTCAGCAGAGTCTAAAATCGATACAGTTGTTTCCTCACTTCTCAGCGCGACGACCGGGAGTCTAACCATCTTTAACTGTCCCAGATTAAAATTAGCCACGATGTTGAGTACAAAGCAAGTAATACTGGTAAGAATTTGTACTTCACACTTTGTACCTTTTCCAAGCCCATATCACACTCAAACCAAAATAAGCAAACCATCCACTGTGTCATGATTTTATGGAATAATTTTATCGTTTTTTAGAGAAAAATGAAGTCTATGGTGGTTGTTGGGTCATCTGGAGCACTAGCATTTTGCGGCATTGGAGTATGGAGCGGAAATGAAAAATTTTTCGACCAATTTGTAAACCCTATATTGAATAGGATTGACCCTGAAACATCTCATAGGGTCGCAGTCAATTTTGCAAAATATCAACTTTTGCGTTCGTCGCAAATGGACAATCATCAGAACCTGGTACCTTATAAATATTATTCATCTGTGTATGCACAGTATGCAGTGAATAAAGTTGATCAATTGACCTCAATATTTTTAAATAAGCAGCAATTCGTTTAATAAACTTTTGTATTATTTTAAGAAAACAGCTATCGGATCTTTGCAACTTCCAAATCCCATAGGATTAGCTGCAGGTTTTGATAAATCTGCTGAATGTATGCTTGGAATGGCTAAAATGGGCTTAGGTTGGGTAGAAATTGGAAGCGTTACTCCATTGCCCCAGGAAGGAAATCCAAAACCTAGGGTTTTTAGACTCCCTGAAGATTCAGCAGTGATCAATCGGTAGATACAGTTATTTTTTATTTTGAAATTAGTGTGTAAATAATATAGGTAGTGGCTTTTCTTATGTTGATTACTACATACTACATGATAACTTGTGGATTTTATTGTCAGATACGGATTTAATAATGATGGACATGAAAAAGTTCATGAAAGAGTCAAAAGTTTTAAGTTAAAGCAGCCAAATTTCATCATTGGTGTTAACTTGGGAGCTAACAAAGAGTCTAATGATAGAATCGGCGATTACTGTAAAGGAATCGAAACTTTTAGCGATTCGGCAGATTATTTTGTCGTGAATGTATCGTCTCCTAATACTCCTAACTTAAGAGATCTTCAGAAATCCGAAAATTTAGACGAATTACTGAAGGTAAATAGTAAAATCTATCTATTAAACAACATTGACATATAGTGATGTAACGTTTCCTTGATGTTTCTTAAAGTTTCATTTTTTGATTAAAAGCGAGTACTTTCAGTTCGAAATAAACAACCAAGAAAAGTACCCGTTTTTCTAAAAATAGCTCCTGATCTGAGTGATGCTGATGTAAAACTAATCTGTAAATCGGTCACAAAAAGCGAAACAAAAATTGATGGACTAATAATTTCTAATACAACAGTATCCAGAGAATCCTTAAAAAGTGATGAAAATCTTCGTATGCAAGTTGGGGGACTTAGTGGCAAGCCATTAGAAAAAATGTCGACAGAAATGGTCGGAAAGTTTTATAAAGAACTTAAAGGTAGTTAATAATATTTATCAAAAATATATATCTAGTTTAACATTACCTTTTAAGACTTTTGTGTAACTTCCTGTTGCATATGATGAACTAACCTGTTTAAATCTAGGGGTACTTCCAATAATTGGGGTTGGAGGAATATGGGAAGGAAAAGATGCTTACAATAAAATTTGTGCCGGAGCAAATGCAGTTCAGTTATACACTGCCTTAGTTTACAAAGGACCCTCTCTTGTTGGACGCATCAAAGATGAACTTAGTCAATTGCTAGAGTAAGTTTTGCAATTCGTATTCATTAATTCATTACTGCGTCATAATTTATTATTTTCATGTAAACTTTACGTTATAAACTTATTAATTCTAGAAAAGACGGTTATAGTTCCATTGATCAAGCAATTGGCTCTCATCATAAAAAATAAATCTATTCTTCTAAGTCGTAAGTTTAATTACCAGCATCGCCCAATGGTACGAGATAATTAAGTTATATTTTTACAGCCCGTCAACTAACCTACTTGTATTTATAATCCGTATTGTACTCGTCAAGGAGCCTAACTTGTTAAACATAATAATAAATGATGTTCTTATTATTGTCTAAGTATTATCTTGTATTTAACAATTTAAATGTAAAAGGGATATTATAATTTATTCTCATTCTGTTTTGCCATTACAATTTGCACCACCACTTTCATTTTGTACTGAAGTTGATGAAGATTCTGCGGCTTTGGCGGCTTTCTGCTTCGCTGCAGCCAATGCCAACTTTTCTAAGATCATTGCTTCATAATCATTGAAACTTTGCATGGATGGGACATTATTTCCAGAGGTCTTATACTGTATATTTGGATTTGCAAACGAAGGGAACGCAGGTTTTTGAACAGGAGCCGAACAGGAGTCATTTTCTTTATGTTTTGATATCCATTCCAATTTTAAAGGGTTATCTTTTATACATGATTCTCCAGTAAATGCTAAATCTGCTTCCATTTGTTTATTAAATTCGACTAACGCAGATTTTTTCAAAACTACTACTTCATTTACTTTCCCGTATTTCTGAAAAATATTCATAATTTTTTCATAATCATAGGATAAGGACGAGCTCCATTTAACTTTAATGCGAGGTACGTTGGGATTGTTTTCTTCTGGATTTCGTGAATGAACTGTGTCAACGTAAGAAAATTTTCCTTGTTGTTCTTTAAGAATTTGTTGTTGAATCAATTCCTGTTCTTCTCTTAGTGCATTTGAACCTTCTTTCTGCAGCCTTTCGATTTCTTTCTGTAGCCTTTCCTCGTCAGATAAACCGCTCTTAGCACTGGACGAAACCGTCGACGATTCCTTAGCTTGTCTTTCTCTTCGTTCTAAATCTTCTTTCAATTTTCTTCTTTTGGCATCTAGCTCTTTTGTACGCTGCTTAGCCAATTCCTTGGCTTTTAACGTCCTGTCGTAAGCCTCTCTAGCTTTGGCATCCGTAAGAATTTCCAATGCAGCCGAAAGCTCATGAAACAATTCAGCAGCCTTGGGATTGTCAGGATTTTTGTCCGGATGGCATTTGAGAGCTTTCTTACGGTACGCCTTTTTGATTTCCTGTTCAGTTGCTGATGATAAAATTTCCAAAAGGTCATAAAGGTTTTTATCTGTGATTTTCGGTTTCGCCATCGTATGTGGTATGTGAAGAATTCCCTTCAGTCGCCCGCACAAAGTACTAAGAGTTGACTAAAGTCTACTAATTCCTGTTCAAAATACAAAAATGTTACATTTGTTGCTTTAAAATGTTATGAATTTGTAGTCAAGTTTTAAAAAGTAAAAATCTCAGTCATCAGTAACAAATCTGCACTTCCGGCTGCCGTATCAGTATATTATGTTACCTTTAATGGTAGTTTAGCAGGTGATGAACAGTTTCAGGATGTTAATAGTTGACTTCTATGTACACTTTATCAGTTAAAGTTTATTTTCTTCTACAAATACTAAAGTACGACAGAGTACAAGCTGGAGAAAGCAATTTGAATTTAAACGTCAATAGAATCGAGAAAAGCGCTCAACAGCATGTAAGATGTTCTTCAGCACTCGCACTCTCCAGTCTCCTCTCAGCTCAGCACTTTACTATTCTTTCATTCGAACTCTCTACTCTCTACTACTTGCTTATGTGGTGTTTGGTGGTGCGTGCTATGTGTTATGTAAAATAGATAAGTTCATCCAGTATCCAGCAATATTATGTTTGCGCTTAGGTATATTCATTAGCATTTTCTCCTTCCCCACTTTCACTGATTATTGTTTAGTTTTTGAACAGGGACATGTCTTAGTACTTAGTATTAACCGAAAATGTTTTCAGGACACAAAAGAGATATGGAATCAATTTTGTCTCACATTCGCAAAGGAAAGTACACATGCAGCCATTGTATTGAGTTTAGCCCGATCTTATCTGTTTTCGTTTCATCAACCAATTACGAAGTGTACTAATCATATTATAGTAAATCTGTCAAAATCAACGATGTTGTAATTTACAATATAGGGAAATTGCTTTAAAAAATGATGGTCCCAGTCCCACTTAGAAATGAAATATGGCTACATTTACAGATTTTGTATAATTTTTTTTACACAAAGATCGTTTTTTGATTCAACTGAAGCTTTAAGCAATCATAATAAGCAATCATAATGTGGAAGTTACTTTGTGCGGTTGCGGTGCACATTTTGTATGTGTATTCTGTATTGTATACCTATTGCAATTGGGTACATTGTAATTGTGCTACCTGTAAGTATACTGTCTGATACATTAAACTCATCCATACTATGATTTATATATACCGGATTCGTCTTTGCCTACCTGCTATCTAACAATATCAGTGAATAGGTACTATAGGTACCGACTGATCACCTATGGATCGAGTCATTTGATTGAACGAACATACTTTAATTGATTTTTTGCTGTTATAGCTATCTTTGTAACTGTCTGAAATACTTTTATGCAAGTCTCACTCCTGTTCAATTCAGTTAATGATAGCTCTAGAAGATCCTACCAATCCACTTCAATCTCTATATATAATCGCAGACTTGATAAAGCAATAAATTTACCTGTCTATATATATATATATATATATATATATATATATATATATATATATATATATATATATATGTATATATATATATATTTAAAGGCAAAATGCGCAAGTCCAATTCCTCTAAATCATCGAAATGAGTCGTTTCATATTATTATGATAACTTCAAAATAATAATAGAAATTTACATAAGAAGGTTGAATGGTGAGTGGTGATGGAATGGGAATGATTAGCGAAAGGGGACATTTCGTAATAATCGTAATGTGCCTTGTTAAATAGCATTTCAAAACTTCTAATCCAAATTGGTTCTGCTATATCGACAAACTTATTCAATTTTTTTAGTAGAGCTAGGTATACTTTTTACTACCCTCTTGATTCCATTGGGTCAGTTGGGACATCTTTTTGTAGAATGAAATAACAGTACTGGGAGCCAGAGCCACTATTTATTCTATAAAAATATTTATTCGTAAGTTTGTACTCATGGGATTTGTACGGTTTTCCAAAATCCCACGGGGAATCTTATTTTTTTAAATTTTAAATGGGAAGCGTTTTCGTAACTTTGTGGGAGTTTTTTCGAAAATAGAGTTTTTCATTGTTCCCTGTATTTGAACTACAGTTATTAATTTGGTGTATGAAATTCAGGAAGTTGAGGCTGCAGCTAATTTTCTAACCACTGTACAGCACAGTATTTAGAAGTCGATTTCGGAGGGGGCAATGACGTCATACACTTATGCGAAATATTTTGGCTTATTTTGTCTAAAGTGAGTCAAAAGTAGCCTAAAGCGAAATATTTTGGTATTTTGAGAAAAAATTTTCCCTTTTCTTGGATTTTGGGGGGCTGCTCCCTATGCCCCCCTCAATACAGCCTTGCCACTGTAGAAAATAAAAGTATATTAATTTAAATATAATTTGTATTTACAAAATTAACATAATAACCTAATGGGATGTTTTCGAAATTGTTTTTATTACTGTGATGGGTGGCCTGCTGAATTTCTTTTGAGTGCTAGATTTGCCCCTTAGCTGGGTTCACTTGTAGTATATAATAGGATTGGAGACTATTTACTAGTATAAGTGGAATTCCTGCAGGATATGAACTCATGAACATTCATGCATGACTAAAGCCTAAACTATAGTTCCCGTTTCATCGTTAAGTTCACGTTTGATGACGTCAAAATGACGTCACTACAGTAATTTAAAAAAAATTTTAAATGTGATATGACGTCATTTTGACGTCACCAAACGTGAACTTAACGATGAAACGGGAACTATAGTTTAGGCTTAAGACATACAATGACAAATATCTCAAACCTCAAATATTAGTAGTTACAGTATCCCATTAGCTCTGTACACTAAATTGTTTCTATCTGCCAATGTTTATTAAGTCTGTGTAATTGAAAACATCTTAGATGCTTTCCAGTACATCTGCATTCGATGATGGTAAGTGTACTATATAATACACAGTCTTAGTTTAAACTGAATAGTTTCATTCAATAGTAGTAAATAATTAAATTGTGTAGTTGATAAAAATGAATTTATGATATGAAGGAATAGAATGTAGTTGCCCTAAATGAAAACCATGCATGCTGTATCAATTCTTAACATATGTCAATCTGCTATTGAATGATTTTGCTTGTGTCTGCAGATTAGCCTTGCCCTTCTATATCCTTTCCTCCTTTCACTGTGTACGCGATGTGGCTGTGTACAAAAAACTAAAAATAAATGAAGCCAAAGTAGGTAACCTAAAATCTTCTCTTGCTCACTAACCGCAACGAACAATCTTCAGTTCTTCAACTCTTTCACGCTAAAGGAATTTATGATACTATCACTCTAAGCATATACACTTTACAATAATATTCTAGGTTTAAAAATGTATCTCAAGACTCATGCAATCAGTATGTAATACCATGAAATATTAGGTATCCCGCATACCTTAATTGCTGATAACAATTTCTTAGAGGTATTTAATGGTATGTGCATTGTATGTGGCTTATTTACAGTTTGCATTTATAAAATATTAATCAAGTGGATGGATGCAGTAGTAGTAATAGTGAAGTGATGCAGATGCAATTGCAAGAATTGATGCTTAGTTGAGGAATAGTAGGGAAGGAATTTTGTGAGGGAGAAATCATTCACTACTATTTAGATATCTGTACCTATACAACTTTATTTACTTGCTACTAAACATTAGATTCAAGACTATAGCCTTAGTAGTAGACTGATCTCTGAGTATGTAGCAATAAGACAATCCATTCTATACACTTCTTCTTGGTATTGCTTAAGGTGGGATTGGGAGTCATTTTGAGTTGGGTTTGTTTATCTCTTACTCACAGTTGACTACTATATTGACTCACTAACACACAGTCGGTGGAACAGACTGGCTGATAGTTTATTCACTGCAATAATACAAATAATTTATAGTAGTTTGAGTAAAAATTATATAAAAAGGAGAGCTGTGAAAGAATCTTAAGTAAATCAGTCTGAGTCTCAAGTAACGTATATAACTGTTGAAGTACAAAAGTTACTACTTTACTCCTAAAGTTATTATATTTTAGCTAAGTGCTTTTGGATGAGAGAAGAAACAATTACATTATAGAGTACAGACTTAAGCACCGCTAAAAGGCTTTTATCTTCATTATAGACTTTAGCAAGATGTCTTCAAGCATAATTCCAGAAAAATTTGCAATGTATTTTGCTACAATGAACTCTCTTTCATCAAAGATTTATTCAGATATTCAAGCAGTTGAAGAAGCAGTTAAATTTCCTCAGAATTTAACTTACAGTGAAAAATGTGCAATTTTAGATAAACATCTTATTCATGATGTGGTCAACAATAAGAAACCTTTCCGGGGTGCAGCTATACATTCAGAGGATATAAAAGAGCCGGTTTATTACGATGATCCGGTTTTGGACCAAGATCAAATCTCTGCATTGTTATTAACGGTTTGCCCAAAAAAACCAGAGAAGTACATTTACGACGATAATAGTTTCTGGATTGACGAACATTCTGTCCCATACAGTTGCTGTACTCAAATTCAGGCGAATGTTTGCAAACTTGGAGACTTTGTCAAAGCATTACCACCACCTTTACTGACACATCAGAAATCTACTACTGGAGCAGCCAAATCTAAACACATTCCAGCAAACAACAAACAGAATTACGGGAGAAAACAAAGTGTTGGATCCGGTACCCAATCGGAAGAAGAATCCGATTACGATTCCTGTCCTGAAACTGACACAGAAAACGATATCTCGAAAAAGGAAATGGATAAAAATCAAACTAATCAGTGTAAACCTCCAACTAGAATGGCATTCATGGGAGTGCCTGTCATGGGGTTTATGGGATCCTCTGCTCCACCAAAAAAAGCCGCACCCACTACACAAGACAGCCGTAAAAATACCGAAGAGGAATCTAATTTGCCACAACAGAAACAAAATTCTGACTTGATTGCCGAACTACAAGCGAAACTGAAAATGAACAAGGCTAACGCAAGAGGTTCAAATCCATCGAAACCTCAAACACAAAAGGTTATTTTGAGAAATAATTTTATACAATTTTTCAAAAATGGAAAATTTTATTTTAATTTGTATCTTGCAGGTGAGCAAACCAAAAGCTCCTCCACCACCTCCACCCAAAGTTCCTATTCCCGGCATGGCTGTTAAAGTTACGGCACCACTTGCACCACCAGAGAAAATTGAAAAGAAAACCGAAGTTATTACTAAACCCAAACTACAAAAGAGTGTTCAAGCAACTTCTTCCATCCAAAAATCCTCGGAACAGGACAAAAAGTCCAAAATGTCAAAAGAAAAATCTACGGAAGAATTTGTGGTTGACATTTCCAGCCCTTGCAAAATTGTAAGCTGCTGCATTCCATATTATTATTGACTAAGCTTATTAATCCAATTTACCTCGTATGTGGTAATTAATATATTGGCACATTTTTCGATATTAATTTACTCTTTTTAATTTTTAGGTTACTCCGAAAACAGGTTTTGACTTTTTGGATAACTGGTAAGAGGATGAATTGAGACTGCAGTCCAAGTTATATATAGCTCCATTCATGACTTTTAGGATCTGAGAAGAATAACTAGCAGTATTTTTAGAGAGGGGTTTTCTTTCGCGTCAGAAATCGAAAGAATTTGCAATTTTATACAGAAATCACTAATCATTTAGGAGACTTTGCTCACTTTGTTTTTGTTACCGATGCCTATGCAATTTACATTATGTTAGTTAAATAATTATTTTCATACTCCCATTTTTCTATTTATCCTTTGTGTGCAATTTATGGCATTCATTTACACAGTCATCCATGTAATTGTAATAAATAGTTAATTATTGTACAGTTACTCCATGTAGGTTTACTTTCCAATGGTTATCCGTTGATGTAAATGTGCTACATGCGTTTTTTCTGTTATTTACTGAAAAGTTATATTTACAGTTTTGCGTTCCACTATTCATGTTTCGCTATTGTTCATGGATGAAATTATTTATTTACCTTATTTAATAATATATGAGTTAAGCTCTGAGCGTGAACAATGACAATTAATTTAAGGACTAGATATGCGTTGTTATAAAGGTTATCATTTTTATCAAACATTTATTTGTTGGACGTAAACTCTCTAGATACAAAATATATAAAAATTGATGTAGTTGCAGCATTTTGTATTTTGTGCACAACATTTTTATTAATCTTAAGGTGTGTATATCGTTAACTTTTAATAAATTTTCCTTGTACAAAAATTCTTCCTACGTCGATATTTTCTTTAATGTTGACAGTTCGCCGATTTACATATTCACATTGAAGCTTTCTGAAACGTCCCTCTGATTCAAATAGTGATTCAACTTCTTCTGGTTCATAAAAATAGGATCTGGAATAAAAAAGTTATTACTTGTATAACACGATAAGGGTATGCATAAAATAGAACCAAAAATTACATAAAATTAATTTACCTAGTCCCGTCACGGCGTGCATAAAAATTTTCATCAATTTTCTTGCCCCCTTGAAATCGTAGTTGTGCCATATCATATCTACCATAGTCTCGGAAAAACACAAGACCTCCTGGCTTAGTTACTTTAGATATATTTTCAATTACTTTTAATTGCTTAGAGGGAGAAATAGCTGACATCACAAAAATAACAGAAACAAAATCGGCTTTCATTTGAAGCAATCTTTCTTGATCGTCAAAGCATCCATCCTCGGTTAAATCGGATACAAACGCCGTGATTCTACTCTTCGTATAATTTTCATGATTCCTGTAAGTATATAAAAAATAATAATATTTCTCATCTATGTAAATGTGAAGTGTCAGTATAATTTACTGACTATTCATAGAACATTTTGTCAGGAATTTCACACTTTCACAAACACGTTTGATGTTTTGGTGCTGGTGAAAGCTTTTTGGCCCGCACCGATAGTACAATGTGCAAATTATGCAATAAAATATATCTATATTTTATTATGGTGCGGTAAAAATTGATGAAAGTATTAATTGATGGGTTGTTGGTACCCCTTTAGCGTTGATAAATTAATATCTATTTTACACACTTCATTGCAGATACAAGGCATCTAAGGATGGTGAGAATACACCTTGTATTTTCTAGCAGGTATTTTCAAAAATAGTATTTTTTAAAAGTGTATTTTATATTATGTACATACTTGACAAAGTCAATTGCTCTAGGGCTGAAATCGCAAGCAAAAATTTCTAAAGTTGGAACTTCTTCGGCAAGAGGGAATATAAAATTTCCGCATCCACAACCAACTTCTAGTAGCACTGGCACGTTGTCGTTGCTGCTTTCATCTTGGGCGAAAGTCCTGCAATTTAAAATTTCTTCGAATTCTCTTAAAGTCCAATGTCTGTCCTTAAAAAATCTTGTTTCATTCCGCTTATAGAACACATCCCAATTTTTCTTTGCCTCTTTTTCCAATTTTGAAGCTTCAAATGGACTCACTTTTCTGGAATTTTGTTTCTGCAAAATTTCTTCTATCTCTTCCTTAGTTTTCTCAACATTTTTATTGTCAATTATTTTAACTGCCTCCAAAGTGGAAGTAGCTTCCAACAAGGTGTTTTCAAGAGACATAGGATAAGTATATCTAAAGTTGACTTTGTGATTACTTGGATAGTTTCATCTAAAAATAATTTTAAAATATTGAAGTTAACAAATTAAAGTTTACACAGAATTTTGGCTTTAGTTGGTACAATAAATATTAATTGCCTGTTTTTGGATCCTCTTAACCTTCAGTTTTCAGTTTTCAAAGTGTACAGAGTACAGTTTGCTGTTGCTCTCTATTCGATTTCCTCACCGATTCATCCAGATGTGATGAAGAGATAGCCAAATAATATTATCGTTAGACTTTCTCCAGCACTGTTTGCACAATAGCGCGAAAGTTCTGGTTTAATTTGATTCTTCCGTGGCCGGGGTGATCTTCCAGTAAATTATTCAGTTAGATTCAAGAGAAAATTTTTTTTTAAAATCCAAATTCCAGACATTGTGTGATAATATTTCGAAAAATGTAATTTTCTTAGCAATACTATTATGAATTCATCTTAGTGCTGAAAAATCTTCTACATTTTATGTCTACTTTGGTTTGGACTTTTGAATTTATAAAATACCAGCATTAATGTGAATGTGTCTCCTTTCACCGAAATATTAACAATGTGTGATCTTGAAAAATTGTTCAACAAAGCAGCAGATTGTGTTCAGGCTAATGCCACTCGAGGGACTGGGAAAAAGCCCGATGATAAGTCATTATTGGAATTGTACGCGTATTACAAAGTAGCGACCATAGGTCCATGCAACGAACCCCAACCTGGTAAAATACATTAAATTTCTGAATAATAATTTCAATCAATGAGGGAGACATTTTTCGGCTTATAAGGTTGACATGTTGGAAATAGTGAAATGTGTCCAAAAGTTAATTTATCAGAGATATTTAAAATTTAAAGCATTTTTTAAAATTAAAAGGTCTCTTCAATCTTCGAGGGAAAGCAAAATGGTCAGCTTGGAAGCAAATGTCTACAATTTCAAAAGAGGACGCAATGCAGGGTTACATTGACAAAGCAAAAGCATTGTATGATATCAATTTAGAAATGGACAATGATTCGGGGGACGATAAGGATTCCGAGATTGTTCGTGAAGCATCTCTTGGCAATGCGGTATCTACTTTGTTGCGTATTGAAGAAGACGGTAATGAGGATGAAACGATATTCAAATGGGCAAAAGATAACAATATTCCAGCCATTAAATCTTGGCTTGAAAGTGAGACGGATATTAATTGTCAGGATGAGGAAGGACTCACTCCTCTCCATTGGATTGTTGACCGCGGTCACTTAGAAGCATGCAAAATCTTCCTTCAGCACAACCCTGACCTTCATATTTGTGATACAGATGGACAAACGGCTTTAGATTATGCGGTTACTTGTGAACACGCGGATATTATTTCCCTTATAAAACAGAAACTGGACAAAGGATAAATGCTAGAATTCCGACTTCCGCTGATATTTGAAATCTTGAACTATTTTGTGTGGATGAAATTAGTAGCAAGTAAAAATTATATTAAAAATAAGCATCAATCACATGTACATAATACGATATAGATTTACATAATATTTAACGTTAAATATGATGATGCAGCAATTTATTATGATTGTAAGAACCTATCGAATCCATTAATAATCATGATCTGTAAAGTTTCAGATTTGAATACGATGATATTTGCAATCCTGATTATATAATTTTGTTGATGTGACTGAGCATTTTTAATAAAACCTGTGTGATATGGATGAGCAGTATGATAGTAGGATTACAAGTTTTATAAGAACTAATAAAATAGAATGAGAACGATATAATTTGCTTATTCTTAATTGCGGTACAATGAGAAATAGTACCGAGTTAAAATTTATTCGTCTGTAAATCCATAACAAAGTAAGTTTCACAATTTATGAATAATAATATTAATAATTAAATTATCGATATTTGATACTTATTCACACTTCGTTACAGCCACAATCCGTCTGCCATATTGAAGCTTAGGTTATTGTTATCATTAATTCCGTAATATTTACTTGAATTCATTTTATACTGCTTGCCAATTATTGTTTGAAAGATTCAGCTAGTAATCACTACCTTAATATGTAAATGTAGATCTACTGTATATTTTAATTGCCTATTAATTGAAATGCACAAAATTGAACCTAATTGACTGGAAGAACCATAAAGCTGATAAATCACTGATTCATTTTTGAACAATATAAATGCTCTTGTAGAATCGTAATAGTAATAATATTCTTTAATTGTACATACATTTAGACATTACATTTCACACAAATAGCAAATAATTATAAAGTTAGTCATTTTAATTATTAGTCCTTTACGTTTGTAGTTTGTAGAGAGGGATGTGGTTTAGCAGCATATGCATAGATTATTATTGCAATTTAGCAAATGCCTTATTATACGACAATTTACAATAATAGTAAAATTTTGATACAGGCAAAAGTTTTGCAAGGTACAATATTGTAGAGGATGGACCAAGGATTGGAATCGGCGACCGATTGTAATTCAAATAAAGTGCTTTGACCACAGAGCAACAATATTGAAAAGACACCGGTGTGACCATAAATGCTTTGCTTCCTTTAGCCAAATAAACTGTGACAGATAACTTAATTTTTTTAGTTAGACTAGTGAGAAACCTTGGTTCTGCTGAATGGCTTGAAGGAGTTTGTACTTCATACGCTCTTTTGTTTGATAACGAGGCAAATCAAGAAGATTGAAACATGTGTGAGCAACGGGTAAATATCTTTCATCCCCTGTAGGTTGTATGCACAACTGTAAAATTCAATAAAAGAATTAGTACCAATAAAATAAAATATTAATGAGAATTTAATTTTTTTACTTACTTTTAAGGCCTTCATCCCCAAGATAGGGATTCTATCACTTCCAGTCAAAAATAGGAGAAATTGTTTTTTCTCTTCTAATTTTAAAGAATGAAAAACCTCCCAAAATCGTTTAATTACAGGATCACTAGAATGATATCCCCTTTTATAGACACAATTCCTTTCTAACTCGCCCCAGTCATAGTCTTCATTGCCAGTTACCTGTTAACCAAGAGAGAGGACTAGTAATTAGTACATGATTCATAATTTTTACAAAAGTAGAAGAAAAGATGAATACCATTGCTTGGAGTTCTTGTGGATGGAACAATTGTAAAATAGTACTTCCACAGACCCGTTGAAACCCCTGTTTAAATGCTTCGAATTGCTTTTGAACAGAATGATTCAATACATAATTCCAGTATAGTTCCACAAATTCATTTTTGTTTTCTTGAGTCACTGGTATTTCAGATCCTCCAGCCTTTAATGGTACCACCCGAATTTCTCCAAACGATTCTCGAGTTATTTCAAAATTTAGACAAAACGTAGTTTCTAAATCTGAACCTCTGTAGAGAAAATATAGCAGGCATAAATAACTTAAGCGTTTGGTAAACTTATTGTGTTGACTTCTAATACTAATAATTAATTACAAGAGCAACTAAATATTTCTTACGTATATTCCAAAATTTGTTCTAGAGATCGAGCAACTGATGGATTTAACTCTTTTAAATCATTTAAGTCCACCTTTTCTTCTAGTAACTTTTTGTACAGGGCGAGTGGGAAAGGAAGATTTATTATTGTGAAATTGTAAATAGCTAATCCGCATAATAGACCAATAAGAAAGTACATCACTTCTTCTTCGAAAGAGCATTCGTTAAACCATATCAGTCTTGATTCTTCATAATTTACAAACATGCCATACTTGGGATCCAGTATTTCTTTGATGAGAAGAAGGAAAAATTCTTTCTTCACCCCTCCGGCATCTTCTGCTTCTTCTCCGAAAAATTTTATCTAATTATCAACATTACCAATAAAATTAATACACCTTGCTTTCAGTTTTATTACACTACAAACATCTTAACTTTCTCTTTATTACGCTAATTGAGTATAAAGCTTTCACCAACTTTCACCACTCAGAATCATTTCTTGTTAAAATTTCATGGTGAAAGTTGGTGAAAGTATTACAATTATTTAACATGAGGATAGGTAATTCAGCTTCATAATAGATGGTATATCGTAATATTTATCATATAGGTATAATATAATAACAATAATCAAGGTTCTTTGCACGATACCTTAACAGGTTTCTTTAAGTCATGAGTATTCAGACAATGAAGTTGATTAATAACATCTTGAACTAAATTGTTTCTGTTCACATTTAGAATCAGATATTGTATGTCGTGAGGATCAACAGTACTTTGAGGAAACAAAAAGTAACTTCTCAACTGCGAAGCTGCTTGATTCATTGCACTCTGCATCTGCAGCGCTTGATCTGTCTATATTGGTAACAAAAAAGACCAAAATTAATCCCTGCTAATATTATACCAGTGTATAATATATAATTAAAACTGCATATTATATGTAGTACCTGCAAAAGGACAGTTTTAGCCTGAGCATCAAACACAAATGGAAAATCACAAAACGCAAATGATGACTTTTGATTTTTCTGTGAAAGCCACTTATAATAATCCTTTCGAATTTCAATCTGAAAATAGAAACCATGTCAAATGATGCGATATGCATAAATAACTTCAATAACATTACTAAAATCAGCAGCTACTTACCTTGGACGCTAATTGAGGAATTGTGAAAGTATGATAGGACAACCTCATGAAAATTTTATTTAAACCATTTAGTAGAGCTAGAAAACTTAAGCAGTTGCGACAGGTTTGATCCTTCTATAATAAAAAATATTGTGTCAACGCAATGTAAGTTACTCAATTATTACTTCAAACTCTTTATGAATTTCTTACCTGTGCAAGACTCCTGGAAGATTCTAGGACGGAAATGATAGTTTTCTTATAGACCGAGATAAGTCTTACAATTTGATCTATAGGTGCATTATACAACCAATGAATAACGACCGTAATCATCTTTTGCGACATAGACTGTAGTCTTTCTGCAAAATATATGGGTAACAACGGATTTACACCTGTCGAAAACAATACAACATTAAAATCAGGCTTTTTGATAGCGAGAAAATTTATTTAACTAAAGCCGTCTACAGGTCTGCATATGGTCAGACGAAACATTAAATTGATTATTGCATATGAAGATTGCAGTACCAGAATAAAATGTAGGTAAAAGTGGCAACAAAACGTACACACGCAGAATTTCTACATGTTGTAACTGATGAGGCAATTTTGGTAAAAGCTCATTGTAACAAAGTTGATCAATCAGCTCTCTTAAGCCTTGTGCTTTTACTGTGCTTAGTCTAGAAAGCACCGCTTCGGCCTAAAAAATAGGTAATTTGTAAAATACTTTTGCCGAGGACTGTTCATTATATAAAATTCAAACAAGGACTTTCACTTACCAGATTTAGATCAACTCCAATGTTTTTCCAGGTACACGGTTCCCCATTGGCAACTAAAAAGGAAGCATTCCAACAAGAAGGTGAAGCAAATAATACTTCAACATACGCCATAATGTCTTGATCTACTGGTTCTACTGCCGAACACATCTGATTTACACAATCTTGAGTAATTATAAGTATTTGCCTCTGAGAGTCATAAATACGGTAATCACAATTGTGTAGATTGGAGGTAGACATTCCGTTTTTGCTTTGAACAAGGACAAAAGATTGATCCCCTCCCGCATAAATTGAATGCACCGACGACGTGGCATTTACCTAATAAAATTTTCATTATTTCCATGTTTAAGATACTACAATTTACTCAGCGTACAACTTAAAAAATAGTAATTGGTAATATGTTATGTTGAGGTATAAATTGTATAAACCTACATGAAACGGAGCGTTCCTATTTCCTCCTGGGTACCCTAACTGGCCGCTTGATCCCAGTCCAAAAGAATATAATCTGTCACCCGTCAAGCACAATGTATGGCAACGGCCGCACGCGACTTGCGAAACAATAGATCCGAATTCTAAAATTTTTCTTGGAAGAACTTCATTAGAGAAGGAACTGTGACCAAGTTGACCGTACATACTACTTCCGCAGGTGAAAACTCCTCCATCCTACACAAAAACATTACTATAATCTTAAACACAATTATAATTAATAATAATTTGAAATAACTACCAACCTGGGTCAAAAATGCAGTGTGTTCCGATCCTGCAGTTATATATCGAATGCGCAGCGACCTGAGAGTATTTAACTGTGTGGGTTGGCATTTATCGTCATTTTCGCCAATACCTAGCTGTCCATAATTATTTTTACCCCAGCCGTAAACTGAGCCAGATACGCTTAAAGCAAAGGAATGAAATCCTCCTGAGTTATCAAATATAGTTTTCGTGTCAATTAATTTAGTTCACATCATGATAACAAATATATTTTTGGTCTCCAATTGTTACCTGCAGATACAAGAGCCGTTGGGAAACCAAGCAAAACCTCTACTTGACAAAACTTCTTTTGGTTTGGCCCATTCGCATAACCAAGCCCAAGCTGTCCATGGGAATTCGACCCACATGTGAAGATTTCACCCGAATTCGTCAATACTACTGAATGAAAGTGGCCGGCAGACACTTGAACCACGGTCTGTAAATATATGGTTGTAATTGTTATTTATATTTTTAGAGAACATTATTTCAACATAAATTCAGGAACTTAGTTTTATACATGTATTTGATAAAACCTTGGTTGCGAGAGATTTGACTACTTTCGGACGATTTACGAGTTTTTCCTGGCTTTCAATTTGCAAACCGGTTTGTCCATGAGAATCGGATCCCCATGAAAATAGAGTACCCCACGAATCAATCACCAAATTATGAGCAAATCCAGCACTAGCAGAAACTATGGAACGAGCTTCAAGTCCTTCTACTTTTTGTGGAGCTGTGTTGTTTTTTTCGTGTCCTAACTGGCCATGGTCATTTGAGCCGGTGCTCCAAAGAGTTCCATCATCCAATACAAACAGGGTATGCGATTCTCCACAGGCAACTAAGTGTAAAGCATAACATTATGAAATCATTTTTTACGCTAAGTTATAAATTAGGACAAAATAAAATTAAAAATTGTGTACAAACTTGATCTAATTTTGGATAAGAATTGGATTTGAGTAGGAGATGATATATGCTCATCTTCTAAAGGTCCTAATCCAAGTTCCCCGTTTAGAGTGTTTCCCCACGCTAAAGCGTTCGTATCTGGAAGTGGAAGCTGGTCTTTCGTACAAATGTCAAG
Source organism: Tomocerus qinae (assembly GCA_020055645.1). Taxonomy (NCBI): domain Eukaryota; kingdom Metazoa; phylum Arthropoda; class Collembola; order Entomobryomorpha; family Tomoceridae; genus Tomocerus; species Tomocerus qinae. The sequence continues at coordinate 30,077,997 of CM034549.1, forward strand.
TACGGCCGATGCATCAGGTTGACTACTATCAACGTCCATTTCCTCATAATCCATTAATGACGTGTTTGATATTAACGATTTTGTGAACTGGAACCTGCAAAAACAAACAATATGTATTTTAAATATTGTCAACATATTAGTATATATACTTTTAATATATAATATTCCATAATAATTAAGCTTTAGTAAATTACACTTAATTTTAAAGAAAGTATATGTCATTTTCTTTTATATTAAAGTCTAAAAATAAAATACAAAATATTTATGCAATCATGCAGTTTTCGTTCAATCAATCCCTGCTGGAACTACTATTCAACCACTTCACTCCAATTTAGAACACATTCTAAGTTAGTACCTCAGATTGGTTCTTTATGAATCCACGTAGAAGGAGGTTGTGTTACTATATTTAGTATATATTTATGTTTCTCGAGTGCGACCAACCGACCAAGTCATGGTGAACATTGAACACTGGCAAGGCAACCCAGAGCAGCAGAGAAAGCAGTCTTTCACTTTTTTCTCTAAAACTTTTCACTCCAAAATTGCAACTTGACACATTTTTTACTAATCAAGACTTCCTGTATTCTATTCTTATTATTTCATAATAAGAGAATCAAGAGTCGGAGTCAAATTTTTGAAAATCACCTTAGCTACTAGCTAATTTTAATTTAAAATCCCTCCCCTTCCCCTTAGCATAAAACTGTACACTATAGGTGCCAAAGGTATCAATTCGGTGTATTATCATACTTTGGTGTGCCAATTTATGCTAAGAAGATGGGGCGGGAAAAATGGAGTGAGGTGCTGGAGTGAGGTGCTAAATTCCTACTCCGACCCCAGACTAATTTTTTACTACTACTGCATGATGACGGCCAGCGGTGCAGAGCAGTGCTAAGTTCAATTTTGGTTGTTTGTGGTTTAAAAAATATACTCATAAAACCTTCCATTGATTAATGTTACGGCTATTTCTAGATTGGTAATAGGGGCAAGGCACAGGTAAGTAATATAATCTGTTTCGTACCGTAGAATACACGTGATTACTTCTAAAACTGTACTAGTAACGCTTCATACTTTTCCTTTTAATCAATAGTATAATAAATCAATATCTCTACCCTATACTCTCGAATAGATGCTAGAAGACCCAATGTAATGTAATACCATGGGTAAAAGTCTAATAGTCTCCACGGATGTTTTACGCGTTTGCATTTATGGCTGTCAAAGCCACTTTGCCTCTAAATGATAACTTGATTAGATTAAACGATATGTACCAGCAACTACAACCTTAACCTTCACAGCGATTTTTTCAATTGTTTGACTCAAGTTAAGAATTCAAATATAACCAATCCATCTCTATTTCATATTAATACAACAGACATGAGTATTAATTGTTATAATTGTTACACCTAAGTGTTATTTTGCAAGAAATGCTTGCAATACACTTCTACTGTCAACTGCAATTCAATCGCTGGCACTAAATACGCATTATTCACTAATGCAGCAGAAATGTGAATGTGATTGGTGTAGTAGTTCTCACTGTCACTAAGTTCAACAAAAAATCAAATAATCATAATCTAAATAACTGCAACGCAAAATTAGCATGATAATGAGAGAGAAAGCACAGGTGAAAGTTTTATTTGGTGTTCTATGGGGAAAAAGAAAGTTCGTACGAAAAGGAAAGAAAAGTGGCTTATGACTTTCATCTTAAGCAAACTGGAGATAAACTAACTATTCTTAGTTACATATACATGGTATATGTGTGTAGGTATCATGGCATACTAGAGACATGACTGACATCAGAGGTCAAGGTCAAACTGAAGAAATTGGGATAGAACTTTTTGAACCATGTATAAAACGATGAAGCTAGTATCAGTTTTATTAAAGATAGTTAACAGCCAGTAGCTTATTAAAACTAACTGTTATATAATATCATATATGTCTATTTGAACACGAACTGAGAATTTGTGGTTATGATATGATTGTGTGCATAAAGTTACTCAGCATTTATTTACCTTTCAGGAATCAATTTGAAAGCTCTTCTTTCGAGTATTCTAGCGCAATTGAGGTTTCGCGATTTTGAAAGTTAACTGAAGTTGGCTTTTATGATTGTGGTTGTAGTGACATAATACCTCACTGGTGAATTCAAATACCATCTCTTGGATTAGGACGAATCGTTGGATCTAAAATGTATAATAAAGTAAGTAAAGTACATGTAACTAAAAATATACAAGTTGGGATTTTCGGTTTAGTTATTTACTTCATAGATACATCAGATACATATCATAAAGAATAATCTTTTATCTGATAATCTGATAAGAAATCAAGTTTTAAGCTTGGAAATCCAAACAAAAAATGTTTGGATAACCTAACTTTGAACTTGAACAGCTCACTAACCAATAAACAAGTATATTATGATGTTCCTATTTGATATGATTGCCTCGATGTGCAGAGGGTGTAGACTGAGGTCAGAGGTGTATGTAATGTAGTGAAATAACTGTACGACGCCGCAAAAAATTTCAAAAAATGTTAGATTTGAAATAATGATTAGATTCACATCAACGACAATAATAGAGATGGGCCAATTCTGATAGTTGGTAAACATAAAACATGATGGGCTAGTTCGCGATCACACGCCATAACAGCCATTATATAACAAAAATAGATAAAATATTCTCTTATTATCCAGTTGCAGTTGTAAACATCATGAGAATTCGTTAACTTGATCTTTACTCTGTTGACAATGTATAATATGCAATGTTACAAAATGGTATGACAGGGATTAGTGGTACCAAAGACTACTGTCACAAACCATAACTAAGCACTCTAGCTTGCAGTAGTAATGGAAAAGTCACAAATCGCAATTACTCAGCAGAAATTTGCAATTTACAGCCAGACGGAAGAAAAATCACTGTGAAATCAGTCAGAGGAACATTACAGATCCTACTGGAAAATTCGAATCTCGTAATTTTTGCGCTCAGTGCGTCATTCAGCTTAGCTCAGACAGTCGAGAATGTTGTAAAGTCCTCCTTCGCCAAATCTTCAAGTGTAAACTTTTTGTTGTTATTACTGTACATAACCAAAGGCAAAAAGCACTCGAAGGGATGTTCATGAATATCAAAGTACAAAATTGTGCTTTGAAGAGGTAGCCAAGCCAAGGTGTATAATTTTAGAATTTTGTCACAATTACTTTTTGCGGTAGGACATTAGTTTAGTACCCAAGCCATATGATATATTAAGGAAATAATGAGATAAATAAGATCCTGAAGTGGAAATAGTGGAATATCTTCATTTATGCCACCACAGTTCAGTAATGTACTAGTGCACTACCATGTCTCATTAAAGTTTTATTATTGGTTATGCCATAACCATATTAATGTTTTCAAATAATGTACCCCAACGCATACCTTCATGTGTTAAATTTAGTACATAGAGGTATGCGTTGGGGTTTAATTGATTAAATTGAAATTATAAGTTGGCCTTATAAATTAAAATTTCACTTGCGTATAGATGAAGTATAGAATTCACCTCACTATATAGTAGGTAAATCTGCCAATAGAATGCAACATCAGTGTTCGGTGACCAGCCGGTTATAAATGTCAAAAACGTCAAAAATAGAAATTGGGGCCATGTAAACTGATAAAAGTATTCTTGGCTTGGCGGGAAACTTTAAAAACCTTGATTTTTGACCATTTCAGCCACTAGCCACTTCCTGGCTGACTGGCCAACAATATTTTTAGCCGACTAAAAAATAACGCTGCAAAATTCAGCCAAAGACAGATCACTTAATAAACTAAAAAAATTGCAAAAATTATCTTACTTTATCTATGCATGCACTCGACGCACTTTTACGACTTTATGAGTAAAAATCGGTATACCTACGTGGATTATTTGACTACCGATTATGTAGGTACCAAACCACCCAATACTGCGCCACAAGAAACACAAGTTCCTTTCACATAGAAGAATTTTCCTTCAGGTTTGCTGTATTATTCTCAGGCTTATTTCAATGATTTTATTTACCATCTTACTGCTTTTGTGTCAAATACTGTGACGGACACGTGACTTGCTGAATTGCCAGTAACCTTTTACATCAACAGAATAGAATTTACTTGGCTCTGTGTGCTATGTTCTTCGTGCTTAACTTTATCTGAAATTACTTTCACTATGTTATGTGGTGTATTTATTTAGTACAAGTAATCATGATTGATCTTATTGCACTTTTGAGATGATGAAACGAACCTTCAAATTATTTATATTGAAAAAATTCAAAATGTATGTCGGGCGTACTGAATTTTAGTGAGTTTATTGGCCTGATCACTTGTTCTGTTTTTGTTCCAAATGTTGAATTTTCAGGTTTTTTGTTTTGTCCTTTGAAATAATATTTATCCCTAGTTGACTGAAAATGAGTAGTTGATTTTTTCCAACAGTATTTAGTATTAATCAGGCCAGTTCATTAAAAAGCAGAAGCGGTCAAGTCAAGACAAGACACAAGAGGGGTTAGTATTTCTGCTTTATATAGGTATCTGATTTTAAAAGTTCGTTTCACAGCAAATTCTAAACTAATTAAGTCGTTGACGATCCTGGCCAAATTAAGTTTCCAACGAAATTGTTTTTCCCCGTGTTCAATTACGTCAAGGAATAAAATATCCACTACACTGACTACAGCCAACAGCGTTGAACGTAGCACGTACGGTTACAGTTATCACAGTCCATATCCACATAAATATCTTAGTTTGATAACGTAACTTATTAGAAATTACAAGTTTTGTAGTTTGCTGCTGTCAGAGTCAGACTTTGAATATTTAATTTGCTGAGTGAATTTAAGTTATTGCCAAAGTGTCAATTTGGTGGTGCCACTGACATTAATCAGATATAGACAAAAGACAAACCTTGATGACCAATTGTGAGAATTTTTCAATTGTTGTGTTGTTTAAAAATCACTAATAATTCATTTCGAAATGGAATCTAATAAGGATGAGGCCGAACGTTGTATTGACTTGGCGGAACAAAGTTTCAATTCAGGAGACAGAGAAAAGGCAGAGCGTTTTCTTAAAAAGGCGGAAAGGTTGTATCCAACCCAAAAGGCTAAAGGTGAGTTATGCGTTTTCTTTTTTAATAAACTTTGATTTTTAAAGACATAATACTCCGTGGGTGGGGCATTTATTTTTATAATGACCTATTATTGATATATTGTGGTGAATGAATTTATTCGGTGGCATAGATCTGCTAGAACTTTTGAGCAAGTTAGGAGAATCTGGACCTGGAGAAAATGTTCGACAGAGACGGGGAAGTGCTGTACCTCCAAAAGCGAGTACTGAAGAATCCGCAGGGACCAGTTCCAAATCCGAAAGTAAATCAAGTGGGCCAGAGTATACCCAAGATCAAGTTGATGCAGTAAAAAAGTAATAATAAATCCCGATTAGATTTAAAAATCTATCATTTTGGAATGCATTTTTATTTTTATTGTACGTTTTTTAGAATTAAATCATCTAAAGACTACTATGAAATTCTCGGAGTTACTAAAGAAGCCACAGATTCGGATTTGAAGAAAGCATACAGAAAGTTGGCTCTACAGTTCCACCCTGATAAGAACAAGGCCCCCGGAACAGCAGAGGCTTTTAAAGGTGAGGGACAAATGTTGAATAAAGAATTACTTCCCTCATATTGTCAAAACCTTACATATTATGCGTTCTAAAAACAGCTCTGTACACTGGTCCACATGTATCCGCATCCAGTACTGAACTGAGGATGTGGTTGGTACACGGAAAAAATAAAATAGTACAGTTGTATTGATTTTTGGGACTATATAAATACTTCTACATATTGTAGTTTAGTACATGAAAGAGTATAGAGTGCATGGGTGTACTTAAAACCAAACAGATAATAGATCTCGTTAAAACAAAATATACCATCGAGCTTTTGTTATAATATTTTTAAATTTTAATACGGAGGTACCCAGTACTCAACTTCAATACGTAATGTCTCTAGTCTCAAAAATCTATGCATCATACTTAAAAATAAAGAGGTTTTTTCCGTGATAGTTTAGTGTTCAACATATCGATGAAATGTTGAAACTCGATATATATTAAATATTAACTAATATCTAAACTTTTTGCACATTTACTACGTATTCATATCTTTTGACGAAAGCAACTTAAGTAAAACTTGTTCCTGTCATGTAAAGATTTAATTTTTTATTTCAGCTATCGGCAATGCCTTTGCAATTTTAAGTGACGCAGAAAAACGAAAGCAGTATGATCTCTACGGATCTGAGGCTGCCAATTCAACGTCCCACCACCATCGACAATCTTCGGCATCACACTACGAGTACGGCTACACACGTGGTTTTGAAAGTATGTCATTCTGCTATCATAATTTCATCATTATTATTTTTATTTATTTATATGATTGCAGATAAAATATGCTTAACTAATTTTAAAATTTTTCCAGGTGATATGACTGCTGAGGAGTTGTTTAACATGTTTTTTGGGGGCGCATTTCCCTCAACAACAATGTACACCACGAATGGAAGACGTCGCACACGTTACTACTATTCTAATGGTCAAACAACCGAGACTGGGGGCAATCAAGGAGAAGCTAATAATGTCACAATGGCGCTTCAAATTCTACCTATACTTTTCTTTATTCTAGTTACTCTAGTGTCTTCTCTATTCGTCTCAGATCCCGTGTATTCTCTAGCTCGAACACAAAAGTAAGTCATGCCTTTTTAATTAACTACCAACTCTAAACTGTATAAAGAACTAATAAACAATTGCTTAGTTGCTATAATATAATTGGCTTAATTACAGGCTAATGGTTTTGTTTTAGCAAAATGTTTTGAAGTTAGAGCAAAGTCAAAATTACAGCTCTATTCCGCTCTATTCCTATAAATAGACTAAATAGAGAGGGTCTTTAAAACTGTTACAATTAGCAAACAATAAAAAGGTGTAGACAAAAGAGAGTATAAAGTCTAATTAACACCAAAAATGCTAAAAACATTGAAATCGCCAAATTACAGTACATCCATTATACTATTTGTTTGCTCTAATTTATGTGAATTATTTGCAGATATAACGTTAAAAGAAGTACAGGGGAATTGGATGTTCCTTACTTTGTGAAAGAGACTTTCAACACGGATTTTCAAGGGAATCTAAAAAGGTTAGAGGCTGGAATAGAGGAGGAGTACATTTCTAACTTACGAAATGAGTGTTTTAAACAGCGTAACTATAAAGTGAGTACAATACATTAACTTTTACTTAGAGTAAATAGTAATAATTCAAGATATTATAATACATCTTATAATTTTATTTTGTAAGGAACACATGATATGGAGAGCACGAAACTTTGGTGATGATGATATGCTTCGTCAAGCCCGGGACATGACATTACCGTCGTGTGATGCACTTCACGGACTTAGGCAAAAGAATCGACATCACGCGTAACTTGGATAATTTGCACACTACCGCATCTACGATTCTCGCCTGTAACAAAAAAGTTTTAGTCATGTAACATACCTAATCTTGTACCGCACCTAGCTGCCTTCCGAAGCAGCAAACGAAATGTATTAAGTCAAAGTAAAATCGTAACAACCAAGGTGAAATGAGTGAATAAGACCATGCCATTTTAGATGTTTACAATATTTAGTGTAGAAAAACGAGAAAATTTTAATCACTACATGTTTATATTATAATGTTTCTTCGCCCTATAAATGTCAGGTATTTATTTATTATTTTTCGATTAACCACTACCTAATTACCGATTTCGGCCAATAATTCTATGATTAAGTTTTCATTTTATCCAGATATGCCCATGTACGTATCAAAAAAAGCGTTTGAAAATTAGTAGATTATTTGTTTGTATTAAAAAGAGCTAATATCAGAAAGTCTATTGAGTTTTGACTTGATCAAGGGTCATTTCATTTAATTTGTTGTGATTGTGATACTACAACTTACAACTTTCAATAACTTCCTCAAAATCAGACTAAGAAACAAATTGCAGAATTATTTAAAAATTAATTCACTAAGATATTAAGATGCTAGTTTTTTGTCATCATCATATAATATTATAGCTAATAAGCTAATCAAATGTATTGATATACGTTTAGTACACTATATCTAAGGTATAATAATATATTCGTATGCATGCAGTGCAATTGCTAAAATAAGTAATAATTTATTATGATAACAGCGTTACACTTTCGTGGTGAATAGTTTTTGGTACAGTACCAGGAAGTAAATGTTCTTCAGAGAATCTCTTTCCTGGTAGTTTGTTCAGTTGGCAAGAGTTTAAAGTGACTGAAGATAGAGAATCACTCTGCATCACGCACTTCGTTTATCTTTATAGCTACCTACATAATGTAAGATCACATTTTCTTATTCTATTTCTGAAACATACTACTGTCGAAGGAAAAGTAAATAGAGCCCTGGGAGCCCGAATTTCCATAAGCGAATTTTGAAAGGTTTTCAGAAAAACGCAAAATTTTATTGGCAACTGTCTTGGCAACTACCTCTATTATCCTAGACAACCGCATAATGTCACTGTTGAATACTGTTTATTTCCATATTTATTTCGCATAAAACAACTTCAAAAATGATAACAATGAAATTCGCGTGCCAAATAACTTACAAAGAAATCCCAGGGCTCTATTTACTTTTCCTTTTACAGTACTATGCGTACTAAATTGTACACGGTATAGTTGATTAGATCGTGCATTGCAATTTCTCGGTTTTTGTACGACTATCAAAAATCTGATATTCAAACAAAACATTTGCATTTTTGTTTACTTTCTATACGTTAGCCAAAGAGTTTGTTCTTTTCTAAAAGTAGTAATAATCGATGGAAAACGTAGTCTATGTCTCCAAACATTGCTCACTTGATGTAATGTCTGAATATTTAAATAAGTGCCTAGAATTTAAATAGTTTATTGTTTCTCTCCTAATGTGCTATTATAATACAATTCAGATGTGATTATCTCTTTTTCCTATTTGTTCTATGACTGTTATAGCCATCTTGTTCTTGTTACTGACTTAATGTAGAGTTGTAGTGACAAAAAGAATAGGTAGTTCTGTAATCGTAAACACTACAAGTACTTACAAATCTCGATCCCAACGTCCCATCATAATATTTGCTCGTCCGACTAATAGACTAGATATCTGAACGGAAACTAAATTGTAGTTTGTGATTTATAGGTAGTAATTGTGTTGATCTGTAAACGGTCGCGATTAGTCAGTCAGTGGTTGTAATAACTTTTAAATCCATCTTTAAATGAAGTATTGCCAGTACAATCATTTAATGTTGTCTGGATTTGATAATGAGAAATGAAGTATTGTAATGTAATATTGTAATAATATTATCTACTACTGTACCGTGTGATTTTGAAGATTTTCATTGTCATCTACGTGGTCATTGTTATCACAACGTTTACTGTCGTTTTTATGATAAGTATATCTGAAAAACTAACCAATTTTACCACAATTCCTGGAGGTGCCTACACTACACAAAAGCAAATCCATTCTCAAATGCCTAAAAATAGTTTATGGGTGAAAGTTGTGCTTGAAAGAAAAGTTGAGATGATGTATAACGCTTCCTGTACTGAAACTGACTTTCCCTTCTCTTAAATTCTGAAACATTGCTTCATACTTCAAGGCATTACTTTCCTTACAAAATTTACATTTACAGTTCCCCCGTTACCAATAAATGAAAACTAAATTCACATTTATTGCACTATCTTCTGATTTTAATATCATCTTTGCACTATTACTGTCAGTAATACGATTTCAATTCTTTTTTCTGGTCTTGAACAGCTTTGAAGTTGATCTCAAGCAAAGCAAATGAATTTCGAGTGGTAGTGGAGTGAAAAATTGGGAGTAATTTGTATTGAGAAAAGTCTGTATTGTTACAGAGACCTTTCAAAAAGCTTTCTGGTCGACTTTCACCAATGCTTTCAATGGAGAGAAAGTATTGAGACTTTAGGGCTACCTTTCTTCCGAACAGCGTAAAATAAGTTATTTGCTAAACGTTCTCCGATATAATTTAAAGTAATCACGGATATGGATATGTTACTACATTTTCTGCATGCAGCACATACTATAAATTCGGTATCATTTTGTAATGGTATTGTGAAGGTATGCCCGACCTGGTAAATAGGACTAATTACGAGTAATAAGTGTAATGAGTGTAGATGAATGCAGTAATGTAATAAGGTTTAGGTTGTAGTTTTGATGTGTGTGTATAAAGTACGTAACTTTCTCCATGTAGAATGTCTCATGAAGCGTAAACTCCATAATATAGACATTGAAAGTGCTTTCACCATGGCTTGCATCCAAGCATGCTTTTACATGTAAATGTTTACTATGGAGTTTAGGCTTACATGGTGAAATTTACTTTATTCTCTCCATCAGTACTACTTTGCACTGCGTCCATTGTATAATATTTGAATGAAAAAGTCATTACAATACAGAATTTTCTGATAAGATCTTTGTATGCGAAGAACGTAAATACAAGAAATAGTTTAATTTTATTTCTACGGATTTCTTCATCTTGACTCAATGATATTGGTGCTGCTTGTAGTTTCGAATGTGTAAATATATAGCTATATGTGTCGTTTATACTACTATAAAAGTACCTTAAGCGTTTTTGTTATTAATTATTATTATCCTATAAAATTGTTAAGTCAGATACGCTGTGAAGCTATGTTAATTCGCCTTTGTTGACAAGACTCAAATAGTGGCTGTGCATTACTAAAATGATTATGTACAGAGTGAATAATGTGAGACCCTACTTGTAATGTATGATTTTTAAATGAGAAATAAAATATCGAACGAGTTTTTCCCAGTAAAATCATGTCTATTAAAATTGGATCATTTCCATCAACTATAGGTACATCATTATTGGGTATCATTACGAATTCGACATAGATTAAGATTTTTGCAGTATCAGTACGTACATAAGTTATGTCTGTGTTTTTAATAAACATTATAATAAAGTGAATATTGCAGTTATAATAAACTTGTTAAGTAGAGACAATAATAATATAATTGTCAATTTTTAAGTAGGTGTAGGTGTAAATAGCTTTTTTCTCGTGTAATTTGTTTTGTAGTGCCTACAGTCGCAGTCTTGCTATATAGTACTACCCATATTAGCTTGAATCTTATTTGTAGGAAATAAGATAATGATGGAGTTGAAATCTACGTAGGTGTTTATCGTCATCATCATTAACAAAATGATTGTATTTATTTAATCATTTAGAGTGTTTATTATGGATTTTCTGCTGATGTTATTACACGTTAGGTGCTCGACAGAACTCTAACATTGACCAAATTAACGTTAACAACAATTAAGTGATGATAGATAATTAATTTTATGATTTAATGATAATTAACGGTATTATAGCGCAATATTATTTAAGTATAATAATAACATACAATACAAGATAAGAGAGAAAAACAAGGCAAATGAAAGGATATTGATGTTAGAGATTTGCTTTGTTCCTGTTTATTTATTAATATTTTGTTGTTGATGGTCACGTTAACAAAGTTTCTTCGTAGGATATAGAAACAATAATTTCTTGACTGCAAGGTGGTCTACAGTAAAATATTATTGTGTAGAGGTCATCATCACCCTGAAGGGAATTTAGGCTTCGGCCTCAACCTCTTCTGCGGCTCCACCCTTATCCTTAGCTTTGGACCAGTCGGGTTTATCCTTCTTATCTTTATCTTTCTGATCTTCATCTTCCATGGTGAATTCCTTCTTCTTCACCTGCTTCAGTTGATTTCGGAAGTTAAACTCGGCGGCCTTCTTCTGCAGCTTGGCAAACTTGTTCTCGTATTTGGAAACCTTCTTCAGAGTTGGTTTTACGCTACACCACACAAAATACATTCCAATTACATCTCCAAATCACTTTAAATTATATCCCTCAACTTTCACCAATCCTTTCAACAAAGACTTGAAATTTGACTGAGTGAAAGTAAAGAGAAAGTTGAGACTTATGTATGTAGAGGAAGAAAGTTGCGATTTCTTATGTAAAGGGAAGAAATTAACGGAATGGGAGAAAGTAACGCTGTCTTATATATTTAAATGCAGGAATTAGTTTAAAAATGTGGAAATTATATATTTTACGTACAACTTTCCTCTCAAGTCGTTAACTTGGATGTTGAGTTCGTTGATCTGAAATTACCATCACATTTTCATATTAATTTGTGTAAAATCATCTTACTTTTTCATAAAACTGGGAAACATGCTTTTACTTGAAAAAAATAAATAAAACAAAAAAATATACAAAAATAAAAGAAACGATAAATAAGGAAAAATTGTCCAGAAAGAAAAACTGATAAGGGTTGTTAAGTAAAAATAGTTGGTAAAATACCAAGTAAAAATGGTATGAAAACTTTATTGATATTTGCTACAATTATAGACAAGATCAGAATTTATTTAAATTGAAAATTGGTTTCTTTGAAGATGTGAGTTCGGAAGTGATAAATGAATGAAAAGGATTTCTTTCTGGAGTTTTATCCTTCAAAATAATTATTGTGGTGTAACTCAAGAGCAAGAAAGCGATGCGGAAGCCCACTACATAAAGCAAGCACGGAAAACATTGACGGAATTGCTGACAGATATTTGTGTTTAAATCGACACAGAGGATAAATACAAATAAATGAGCAAATGGTATTAGGAGAAGCATTTGGTTAAGACAGACAGGGTTAGAAGAACATAACATGACATTACATGAGACATACACAAAAGGAACTAACGTTTGCATACATTGGCATACAACATGACAAAATACTGACGTGAACATGCGGGATGCAATAAAGTGCAACATGCAGAGAAGATCAAGCATTTGTGTCCCATACATTCATGTCATTAAATTCAATGTGCATATCAATCTTGTACGATGAGTTGATTACATTACTCGTTTCCTTTCAACTGTAACTACTCTAATAAAGTAAATGATGCAATACATAACATGACATGAACAACTAATAGACATACATCCGGGCTTATTTTGTAGTATTGTCACATCACAGGACAGAAGAACAGAACACCGTTGTCACGTCACTATAAGTTCTAAGATTACGAGCGCATGACCAACTAGTAGACATTCTTACCTCTACTCTATAGACACAGTGGATTACAGATTACGAATGCGAATGTAGTATTACTTTATGTAGTACAGTAAAGTATCAAAGTTGAGTATAACAACGTTCTACGAGAGATTATTTGACTAAAATATTATATTAAGTGAATGGCACATGACAAGTGTTTTGTAAATAGCAACCGAACTAAAAGCAGGACAGGATTCCAGATAATAATCAAGTTTTAATAATAATAATTACACTGTGCTGTGGATTATATACGGAATTCACAGAAATTGGTGTAAATACTACAAATATCCGATAAGGAAAACGAATCACATTATAATGAAATAAACAGTACAGATACGGTACATTGACAGAACAGAACAGAGGTATTCAGCCGATGAAGTTATACCTTTTTTAAGATCTAAGTTAAATTGGTGAAAAATCAAAAAATATCATACGACTAAAATTATTATTATCATTTTAGGAAAATAAAAGAGAAAATTGCTTTCACCAAATTCACTTATTTGTAGGTTATAATTATTCATTTGACAAAGACAAAGTACGAATAATTACAAAGTAAGTATTCCAAAAGAGACGACAGCATACTTATTTAATTGTTGTTGGTGAGTATTAGTGCTCATTGAGTAACTGACGAGAGAGAATGCGTCAAGTAAATAAAAGGGGGAGATATATTTCTACAATGAGTACAAATACATTTGATACAGTACAGAGTAACAGAATAAGTTGTGCTGAAAGAAATGAGTGTGAGACAAGAGAGAGCATGTGAAAAGTTTCCAAATCAAAATGAATACCAGACAAAACACATTTTTCTAGTAGGCTAGCTTTGCAGGGAGATTTTTCCTTTTTGTTTTTGTAATTAAGGTGAATGTAGAAAAGTTTACATTCCGTTCCATTTCAAAACTACAGAAAGTTTAATAGCATTATCGCTTCCTAGAATGTGTATATTTCGAGACATATATTTGAGTGAGTTACATTTTACATACGGTAGAGACTTTTTATACGATTAATATTTCCCGATTCCGGATTTGGAATATGACTCATTGTGAGTGACGGCTTATAGTTTTATACTTTCAAACGAGTATCTTTACATTATTGGGTGTACTAAATCATAAGTGAATTGAACAAGTCCTAAAACGAAATAACAGAAATTGTAATACAGATACATTGAATGTACTGTACAATACAGAAAATGTAGGCCTTCCCTCTAGTATAAATTAATTCTATAGTGAAAATAAAGAATGGAATCAAAGAGAGAGTCTACACGTAGTTTTTGTGCAGCTGCAATTATATTTACTTCAGTAGTGTGTAAATATCAGGATAAAAATCACTACTTTATTCCAGAGGAGTGGAGAAAGCAACTTTCTCTTTTCCCCCAATAGAATATTTTGATATTTTGAAGATTTGCATATATACACTATACTACGTATTCGCTCTGAATGATTCTTAATGGAAAGGAACGGTTTTGGAAGAACATAAATGATAAAAGTATGGATATGATAACCAACATTGTACATTGTGCGTAACTACAAGACTAATTATATCTCAAACAAGTAAAATAAATGACATTCGTTTTAATGGATAGAAAATAGTGCAACGTGTATTGTATTAAGGACGTTTAGGGATTGCTTGGACTAGCCCATTAGAATGCGTTATTGTTTGGACTTTGGTTTGGATTGGATCAAACAAAATTGAAATAATAATAGTTAAGAAATTCATCCAATTATGGTTTTGGTACATTATAGAAGACGATTGGGGTACAGTACTTTATATTTAACATGAACGGAAGTTATAATTGACACGGACAGAGGTAAATGTATTTATCATACACCATTGCAAACCTGTTCTGAGTTACTGTATGTACTTGTGTGAAATTAAAAAAAGGAAATCTCATAATCCCCCTTATATTTATCAGGCGACAGTATTACAGTATTTCAATTGAAAATTAAGTCAAAAGTTATACAGACGAACATATAATAATATTAAGTACGATACAATTGTTACATCACAGTATACGAGATACGAGATCAAAGAATTAGTATACCAGTATAAATAAACAACGTTCTTTTTTTGGTTTGTTTACCAATATCTTTTCAGGGTGTTGGTTTCAATGATTGAATTGATTCAATTGGAGTGGTATGTTTTGTAATGAATTGCAATTGGAATTGCGTGACAATATTTCTTTTTAGGGTATAGTAATACTGTACGAGTTACAGTAACGAGGTGTAAACAATACAGGTCCAGCCAGACAAGGAGTATAATATAAAGAAACAGAAACGTTTAAACTGGTAACAAACTACGATTAAAATAAAATTGGAGGATTTAACTAGAAATCAAATTATAAACCAATAAAACCATTTCTGGCTGAAGCAAAGGCCATTCCTGGTCTCTATATAAATATGCGCATTTTCCAATGTCCATGGTAGTACATGTATAAATTATATAGGTATGTATATGTGAAAATAAAAGTTGAAAGCTTTGTAAAGGTCAAACTAGATTATATAGGCACTACTATTAACTAGGGCAGACTTGTTCAGTCAGAGAACCTCAAATCATATGGTTAGACTCATTCTATTATAATATAGTATACTTAGTAGCATTATTAGATTGGAGGATTCAGGTCTTCAGGACTAGTAATTTTCACTTTCTAAGTTTTAGAGCATTGCTGTCAAAAAATAGAAATCAGTTTCATTACCCAGGTTGGCATTGCACTTGCTTAAGAGTAAACATTTAGTGGACAGAGACGAGATGAACTAAAAAGTACATATAAAATAACATAACGATAGGACAAGATTAACGAGAACGAGACCTTTTCAAGAGACAGGAGTATTATAGTAAGCTGCACAGCAGTAGAATATTTCGATTCGAGGCAAAAAGGCCTACATTTTATGGCATTGCCAGAAAGCCTTCACGTCACTCGCTTTGTCATAAAAATTCACTTTCGTTAAAAAATTTAAACTTTTTCGGAGTAGATATCCGGTGATTACTCGTTTTGTAACGGTGCGAGTAGATTTTGGCAGACAAAAACGCTAAATGTAATTATTACATTTTATATATTTTATCGAAAAAATGAAAAATCTTGAAAAACTAGTACATACTATAATAAACTTATAGATTGTAACTTTCTCCACTAAATCTACAAGAAATGTAGTGAAATAAAATTGTTGATCGTATATAGATCTACCTCATAGTCTCTTTTACGAACTTCATATTCCAAATCCCATTTCTGCGATTCGCAACTATAGACCCGGTCATGATACTGCTTGATAATATCCTCTAAATCAGCTACAGACAGGCAAAGCAATTGTAAAAATCAAAAAGTTATCAATCAAAATAAAGGACGAAAAATGAATTACCACACGGCAACATTTAAATGACATGATCAAGTGTGTTTTCAGATCTGTATAAATCCATTGCTTAGTACTCGTGTGCTTGCAGATTCCCAAATCATTTCATTTAAAACAAGAAACCGTATAACCACTAATAATAGAATCTAAATAGATAGATACCTTTAGACTTTCTCGTAGTATATTTAGGGTAGAGTATTTATTTTTTTACAAAAAGTCTCCCTGCAACAGCCGGCACTTTCTCTACAGTTTTTAATCGTGTGACGAAAAAAATCAAATCCTACAAAAACGTTGCAAAAATAGTCAAGGAAGCTAGCAGAAAGAAAGTAATAGTTAACATTATTATGTGCTAAAATTAAGAGTAAAATATTGGAGGTATAGTGTCGTAATAAATTAAGGCAGGTTTTCCGGCTGACAAACATGTTTTGTGAGTTTTGTCAGTTCCTTTGGCTTTCTCTTGCTGCTCTAAATTATTATTACGCTCTAAAGTAAAACTAAGAGAAGAATCGGGGTCAATTCAAAAACGGAAAAATAGCAAAACTACTATAAGGAAGGGTGGACTAAAATAAATGATAATAATAACTTTAAAAAATAATACAAAAATATAAATCATATAAAATAAGGCAGCAATAACAATTGCTTTCACTTGATGGAGTGAGTGAGTAATGGTACGGGCTCTACTTATGTACTAAGTACAAATTAGCTGTAATATATAATCAAACAGGGAGGTTTGGAAAAATGCACAAATCGCATTTTCTGGTTTACAATAAAATAATGCCTAGAATTTGACTAGAAGAAATGGAAAAGGTTGAAAGAATCATAGGTCAATAATATGGTTTAATAAATATCTTTTCAATCATGATAAATAAAAGAGTTAATTACTGATTTCAACTGTACTGCTACAGTAATAATCATAAAATTGCTTGCATTAAGAGTATAGAAATTATTATTAATAATAATGATAATAGAGCCTCTACTGTTTAAACGAATCGCAGATTTTTGCAGTCGTTTTACCTCGTAGTCTTTCACTCTGTTCTGCCACTCGAGATCATACTTGTCACTTTCTAGATTTCCTATTTTGGCACTGTACTCCGTGCAAATCGTCTGCAACTCCGCTATTACAATTACATACAAAACACCATCAAGTCCATCATTTCCTTATAAATCCTTAACCAACCCCTTGCTACATTATAAACCAAAATTGTAACAAAGAACCAATTATCCAATTTGTTTTCAAATAGGTAGCCACCTTTAATTGTTACGGAATGTTAGATACTCTGAAATTATATTTGCTAGCTTCTTTTAGTATGCTTTTTCAATACATTATAATTTACATACAGATACTTACCGGTAAGCTACTCTACACAAAAATCAATTATATACAACAGTTTATTAATTCATGGGCATTATTGTACCTTTTGTTCAATGAAAAATTATACCCCTTCCGTAAATCAAGATGACGAATGGTTTTGACTTCTAACAATAAGCATATAGATATAGGCAAATACAGAATTACAGAAGGCTAATCAATTTGTTCCATTTAATTCCTGTGCAGAGCAGTGTAGTTGTTTACGAAACGGTCACAGTAATAACCAGTGCGTGAAAACAGATAAAGCACATGAACATGAGACATGAACATGCCAGGGTGATTGCCAGGAAAAACTATTAAAAGTAAAATAAAGTGAACGAAAGGAACTGTGTAACAACGAGAATGAGAATGTCTTCACAGTCTTTTTTGTCTTAGGAAGTTGCTACAACAGAACACAATTCGTTGAGAAAATAAGAACCTGGGCACGAGAGAGAGAGAGAGAGAGAGAGACATCAACACTAAATTAGGGTTATCGCATTTAGCTCAAGGATTCTGAAAAATCTAAATTCCGTCACAGAGGAAAAATACTAGGTAGATAATTTTTAGCCACCAAAAAAACTGATTTTCTCCTTTTCAATAATATTTGCGAATTCATGTGGATTTATATTTTAGAAAATTTCATTAATAGCGCTTAAGAACACTGTCAATTTGCCAAATACAAAAATATTGTTATAAAAACTAAAAAAGCCTGCAGAGGATTTTGCATTGGTAATTAATCGCTTATTCATATCGCGTTACTACAAGATGGTGTGTGAACTGGAGTGAGTCTTTATACTTTACAGTGGTACCACAAAATTGAATTTTTTGAAAATGCTTTCATTTAGATCTATCCAAAAAGTCTAGCTTGAAAAAGAAAGTGTGAATGATGATAGGTGATGGATGGGTGTAGCATTCGAAGAAATAGAACAGATATACAGAGATAAAACAAAAAAATGTTTGTTGGTTTGGTGTTTGCTGCATTGCGAGTACGAATGATGTTGGTAAAAGCATGCTACAGTAAAATACAACAATACAAAAGGGATACTTTAATTAAAAGTGAAAATTAAAGTCAAAATGTAAATTAAGAAACGGGCCACCATCACGTATAAGGTGTGCAATACAAATACTCAACATCAGTTCAGATCAGAATCAATACTCAATAATCAGTAACTGATAGGAGCATCCCATCCTCATGCCTAATGATACCTCGTGTTCTTTTCTAAGGGTAGCATACTCCAGATCCCATTTGGCCGACTCCAACTCTGCTAATTTGCCGTGATACTCCGTGACGATTGCCCGAAGTTCATCTAGCCAAACATAGCTACATATATGTATCTTCGTACACGCTTTATCTCTTATACATTATCATCCTTATCATTCCATATACGTCAGATATAAAATCATATTATTATTATTGAAATGCCTATTTATCTTAAAATTATCTATGTTAGTGTTCATTGTGCAATTGTGACCCCAATTTTCACTGAACAACAAAGAATCTTTCCTTTTTCATGTTAGGACTCTACTATACCTGTAAAACGGTAGGAATGTCTCCGAACACGCTTTGCTATAAAACCCAGCTGACTACAGACAGTAAAACATTTTTAATGATGAGAAAGTACCACCCTGTGATCTGTGACAAGTGTACTGTTTCTTTTGTGGACATTGTTTTGACACCCGTGATCAATTGTTGTGTAAAGGTAGGGATGGAAGCAAAACTACCAAATTGTGATTTCACTCCAAACTAAAGCATAATAAAATTACCATTTTTAAAATACTTATTTCACTAATATGAGATTGTTAGATTGGTTTATGGTTATCATAAGAAAAATGTCTATTGTCTACTATCGTTAATTTTTTAATTTAGTATTTAAAATTGATTACATGCAGTTTGTAAATTTTATCAATACGTAGTTTAAAAATTAATTGTTCCTGTTTCCAATGCATTGAAGTGCTAGTAGTAAATTGCTCATTCCGAATGCAATAGCGGTCGGTACACAATTATCAAGACTATAATGCAATGGAAAGTCATGCCAATCAAAATACTGTTGGTAAGATATTGAAATAAGTAATCAATAGGTCTATAACAATTAGATACCAAACATTTTGGTTTTGAGATACCAAGATGCGTAAATTAGCATAAATCTTTGCAATTTGTATCATTCTTTGTCATTTTCAAGCATCTTGCTTTACAAGAGATGCTGACCATTAGTATTTTAAAAGAAATTATTGGTTATGACAGGGTGGATTATTTCATGGCATCACTTGAGATTTGATTTTGTATTAATTGTATCGTTCATTTTGAAATCGGATAGTGCGTTTGAAAACAGTGTGCTATTAGTAATGTTCAAAAGTGAATGTGCATGTCATGTGCTTAAATAATTATTGTCATCATCTCATCATCATCAGAACAGAGCAACCACATACCATACCTTTTCTAGATTATTTTCTATACATGTATATCACTATGCAGTACACGAGTGTTGTTCACTAGGCTATAAATAATTCCATAGTCAGCTCAGCTCATATCATTCAACCATCTCATAAATCAGAATCATGCAGCTTGCTTTGCTCCTAAAGAAAACCTATGATAGATAGCTAGAGTAATGAACAATCGAGCGATGGCAATAGCAAAATTGGGCTATCCCAATTAGCACTGAGATGTAATGTTATTTCTAAAAAAATATCAAAAATTAAATGTACATAAATGCAATTCTCGGTTTAAATAGCAAAAAAGAGATGTCCGAGATTAGAATAAATGTACGATCAATTATTGCTGTTTGGTTTCTCTACTCATACTCTAGCAAAGAAATCATATTGATACAGACACGACTGACTACGGTAAATTGGTAAGTGTAAGTAAGTATACTAATAATACATTTACATACTCAACAGGATCTGTGCTTTACGATCGAGTCTTTCTCACTTGCCATTTTATACTGAGCTATTAATACAGATTCTTCCTACAACTAATGCAAGTCTCATTCCTCCTCTAAAGTTCTAAAGTTCAAGTTTCATCTGCCAAGCTCGTATTTATCCTCATCGCAGGCGCAAGAGACAAGACAACTTTTTTTTTACCAAAGTTGCAATTTTACTAAATTAATACGTAGTAGGCTGCAAGTGGATGGTGATCTATTTTGGGTGGTAAACACTCGTTAAACACATTTTAATTGCAAATCATGAAGAAAGCCCACTATCTAAAGCCAAGGAACGGTTATACATTTCAAGTCATTTCGATTCATTTATAGGTCATACTATATATTAACCTCACTGCAATATATCTGCACTAAATCAAACTGGTATCTTTATACCATGGAATGTGGGCATTATAGTCCTATAGCTTCAGTAGGTACAACAGTTGAATTCGATATGCTAAAAGTGGAAAGTATAACAATAATTATTCTTTAGCATCCTGGGGTGGGTTATACGAATCTAATTTCGTTGTTAACGCCCGTGTGTGCTGTACATCTGTGAATAAAATGGAGGATTTGTCACTGCTTCCATATCTGTATTTAAGCATCTATGAACTGGGAACCGAAATGCGGGTACTAAAAGTATACGCCTACTGGGCTTTCCGTAACAAAATATGCTATTCTACACTTTGTATTACTCAATCCGTGATGTATGCCAAAAAGGCCTTCGTGCCCCTACTTTGTATGTACATATAGCATTTCTTCAAAAGCTACAACTCGCATTATTGTGTAATCTGAAGTTGAGCACAGCTCGACTAACTTGTCTATTGGGTCTTTGCCAGACTATAGCGTTTAAATTACTTAACTGAGAATAAGGTCTGCTTCTTAATACTCTGTTGGCATATACTGTCCTATTCTGTTCATCCATGACTCACTGTAATGGGTTAATGTTGCAGACTCCAAAGCTAAAATATTTGTAACAATTAAAACATTTGTTGTTACTAGCGGAGCAAATTTAGTTGGAAATTCTAACAGGTAAACCATTTACAGAGGTCAGAGACTGGCAGTGGATTTGGCAATCTGATGGGAAGAAATGTCTCATCATTAACTCGTAAAGCACAGATACCTGCTCATACTAAAGAAATAAAATGGTGCATTACAGTAATAAAATAATATCGGAATAGCAAATGATAATGATAGAAAGGCCTTTGAAGAAGTTGAGTGAAATATAGAAAAATAGGCTCTAGATCCACATTCATTTAGTCACTATTTATTGTAGTACCAATTAATGAGCACGACTACCATCGAACGAATGAGAAATCAACTAATGATGGGCATGCCACTCTATTGTCAAATCTAACCTCAAAGTCTTTTCGCTGAACAATGAACTCGACGTCATATTTTTGATCCTCCAGTAAGGCTATGCGACTATGATATTCGGCACATAGTTTTTTCAACTCATCTGTTCAGTTACCACCATTTACAGTTACATTTAAATGCATTTCATCATTAATCAATATAAAATAGAGAAAAATCTTGTGCAAAATTAATTAAAATTTGCTTACATAATTTACACATTAACAAAACACAAAAAACCTCTTTGCTGTATTTACCTACACAAAAGCCAATTGTTCACGACTACACAAATGAATAGCAAAGCAGACAGAACCCTAATTTATACGAAAATGTATTAATTAATGAATATAATCTCTGATATAGAAGGGCAGAAAAATTTCTTAAACATACTGATGTAAGTCTCTTACACAGTTGACATAGTTCAGTAGAATGCTAGCATTGGACACTTACTCTACAAAAGTTATGACTTAGATAGATACAACTGCTATAGCCTTAGAGTCTAAACTCGCATTACTTGAAGTAAACCTGTTACCTTCCTAGTAAATCTTGATTTCAGAAGTCATACCAAAGACTACTGCAACTTTAAATTAAGTTACGAAAAATGTCACCTATTATGTGAAAAATTTTGTTGGTTACAACAGTAGGGAAACTGCTCATGATTACTAATGCATTCCACACAGAAATACTGTTAAATAATCATTGTCTTAAAAATAATTTTGATATCTAGTTTGGATCCATGATCCGTTACTCTTCGAATGCATTAGGCAGTAGATTTAGAACATTCAACATCACGATGATAACTCATAATTGAGATGTACGTACTATTTTTCTGATATTTTTGTATAACAACTAATACGCATTTATAGAAATAGAAAGTTTAGGTTTATGTACTTACTAAAACTAAATTATTAATTAGAAATGAGTACAAGTACAAATGGATAGTAAACGAGAAACAAACATTTCTGCGAAATAGCAACTGGTCAAAAGATAGTCATACCTTCGCTGGCACCGTCAATGTCCTTAGGTTTACCGCATCTTTCTTCAATGATTCTCCTCCTCTCTGCGGATTTCCTTTCCTGTTCTTTCTTCAACTCCTCAGCGGCCTTTTTACGCAGCAACAATCGGAGTTTCTTCTTCCTTTCAGGTGTCATGAAACCCTTCTTGCCCTTCTTAGCAGCGGCTTGCTGCTCAAGCCGAGCTCGGACCTCAGCCTTCTTGGCATCGATATCCTTTTGTTTCTTTTTGCGCTCCTTTCGGTACACAGTGTCAAAATGTTCAATATTTCCACAATTTCATTTTTCCAAACATTACTTAATGTGTTGTATTAAGGATACTAGTAATTATTATGCCATGTCCCTGCATGTGGTAAAATCATACTAATAGTTTACGACGTAGTTTTCTTGATTTTCTGTGGCCCTTATTCTCTATACCAGATGCATTATTCAAAACTAATTTTTTCATGGCTTCTTTCCATTTTGTCTCGCTCTACTCTTTGCTAAAACAAATGTGGTGTACAAACTACTATTTTATACTGTCGGTATAGGCAGTTTGTTTAGTCAGCTTCGTTTTGGCATAATTGTCAATATAGATAGTGATACCAAACTAGATATGTGTACATCGGCTATATCTACTAAGAATTGTCGCTTCACATAAAATGAAAACAATAGCAGAAAATTGAGCAAGCCTTAAACAGTTATATAGAGCAAAGAGAATAAAGAAGCCCACTGATGTACAACAGAGTTGTAACGTAACATAAATGAACTGCTTTGCCTGTTGCAGTTAAATAGCTGTAGCTGAACTCAAGTGATGATGATGCAAACTTCAGTTAAGCAAATCTAAATTTATCCTAAAATCTATCTCATGCCCTGTCTTACAAACTGAAGCTTCTTCTGCACTTCTATCCTCAAATGCTAACAACCACATGAAAAATAATCTAAAGAGTCTATCCTCTGTCTCAACAGGAATTCGAGCACTAACTATCAGTAATAGCTAAAATGGTATATTCCTGTACAGCTAGCATTCGTTTCTGATTGGGCAGATAAGTTCAAAAAATCTCCTAGATTTCTTGATGTCCTATTTTATCTGAAATATTTATAGCAATCAATAGTCACTAAAGTTGTGGTACTCTCTTCTCTGAAGATATATAGCTTTTTATGTGAATGCATTCTTATTATCCATTTTCCTACGATAGGTTGTAATTTTTAGATAATTTATAGTGTCCAATCCTATAGCAGTAAACAGTGTTTCTGAATATGTCCAATAATGCTAAAACCCATTTCTTGTGTAGCTATTCCATACTTTGATTTTTATAAAAAGGATTAACTGGCCGACAGGCCTTATCTTTAAATATTTTATCCTTCGAAAACTAAACCTAGTAAAAGTAATGAGAAATGATCTTTTTTGACATGTGGTTATAAAAGATATTCATGCTTGTTTGTTGGTAGTAGTGTTTTGTATAGAAAGTGTGACAGTACTTCCTCCGCCCGTTTACGCGCTGCAAGCTGCAAAACAGAAGAAATAATATTAGAAATATCACAGAGAATCATATTTAAAACCTTCATGTTTGTTATTTATTTTAGATTTATACATTCCATTCCAATCTCTACTCGTACTTGTATAGCTATTTGTTCGTCATTAATACAATCGCCAAAATTCATAGCATTGCACACTTGGCATGAGAATGCTTTTACAGCATGGTGTCGTATTTCAATAAGAGGAAAATACGGTAGAAAAAGTTCGATGTAATCTTTAAAAGATTTTTAATATTTACAATCGCTATAATTGAAATTCTTGTGTCATTAAAAATGAGATTGAATGTATGGCATTCATCAGTAAAATGAATATCGTTGCCTTAGTGGATTTTGCATTGGAATTTTGACTTGAATTTTTTCACTTGGTTGGTTAATAAAATTAGACCTATACCTATAGTAAATGTCAATGACAATGAGCAATCTTTGTAGGAAAGCTAACTTAAATACAATAGGTTAATATAACTGTACACATTCAACTTGTAAAGTGAAGTAGAATTGTTGAGTATTTTAAGTATTGTTGTAAATATTATTAAGTTTGGTGTAATAGTTCATAAAATAGCCAAACTCTTGTAGTTTTGTTTTGTAAGCTCTTAAAATAATGAAAGCTGTTATGAGTAGCAGTTTAAAGCATTTGTTCATGTACTCTCACAAATATTTTTCTATTAATAGCGACACAACCCGAAAAATGAGCACTTATCTTTGTATAAGCAACGATTGGTGTCATTAAAAAATGATCGTGACGACAAAATGTGTAGAGATGTTTCCAAAATGTCGAAACATAAGTTCAGTTTGGGTCTTTACAAAATTGCATTGATATATTCCCAAAAAACAAAAAATAGGGGAATAGTATTATATAAAATAGACATACTTAAGGATTAGGATTGGATAGAAAACGAATAGAACTGTGTTTGCAACAGGTTCATTCGAGTGGTAGATGGAAGAAAAAGGTAGGAATTGGCTAAGTATCAGCCAAAATTGTGTAAACATGTTACACAGACACGGAAAACAGCACACAGACATAGAGACAAACTGCTCTACGATACGGCACGAAAAACACTCGATAGTTGATGGGAATCTGAAAAATGTTCCTACAAAAAAATTCACCATTACATAACTTCAAAAATTTTTATCACAAAAACAATTTGAGGACGATAACATGTGTCACATGGTTAAAAATTGACATGACATGATGTCTTGTCACTTGTCAATGTTTGCATTGATTAGAATCACAGGTAAAACAAATTAATAGTATAAAACCCGTAGAAATTAGGAAGAAAGTAGAATACATACGTAAATGTAAACAGTAGCATGAGAAATTAGAGTTTCTCGACAATTGCACGAGTCTCAGTTTCACCAGAGTCAAAATATTTATAGCTTGGGTAATGCCGTTGAGCTACTTACCTTACCTCGTCGTCCGCCATTGTTAATGAGAAGTGGTTCCTAGCCTCTAGTCAGATACTCCCGAAATCAATCTGGAGAAAAAATCAACCCAAAAATATATGTAAATTCCAAAAAGACGGAAGGTTTTAAATGAGTCACAATTAACACTTAGCCTTATTATATTATAAACAAAGAAAAACAAATTTTGAAATCCATATAATGGTCAAATTTTCCCTCCATGAGTGCAGAAAGAGAAAACTGGACGATAAATAAACAAAGAATAAACTGATTAGTCGCTTGTAGGAAAATTGGCCAGTGGAATTCAAAGCCCGGCTTATTCAAATGTAAGAACTTGTGTAGAACAAAGATAAGTAGCACCCCCCACAGTTGGTATGTACGTATAATTGCACAATCACAATTTCTTCAACAAGCCGTTTTTCAATCCGAATTCTTTTATGAAATATAATTTGCAGATTTCAAAGAAAGCAGAAGAAGGCTAATTAGCGATCAATTAAGATTTCATTGAAAGAAAACTCACATAAAAAATAAAAGAATAAAAGATTTTCTTTGGGTTTTCTGGTAAAATTAGCGAAAAGAAGAGGACACCTACCTATACTCCGAAAGAGAAGGAACTGGAACGTAGCTGAGTTGGGACGGAAATGCGGGTTGAGCAGAAATAGATTGGTTGCACATCCTTATAAGGCCCGCACCATTCTATTTTTACTTTGCCAGCTCGAATGAATGTGATCTGAATCCGAATCCGAACTTATAATACCTACTACACACCAACTACTACAGATACAACTAGATCTCACTCTTTAACTTTGCTTTAACTTTTTCTACTGTAAATTTAACCAGTAAATGTTGTATATCCATTTAGCTGATACTAGATACCTACATCCAAACAGTTATATTTATATAGTCGCTTTCCGATGTGTGTTTCGTCCGATGCGAATGCTTGTGCTGAGCTTATCGGTCCATATTGCATGAACACACACTTGTAATGGAATCTGCTAAACATTACATCACATAAACCTAGCGAATTTACACTGAATGTAAACTATGTATTTAACAACAATGAACCGTCTACCTACATACTTTCGTAACTTTAAGAATTTTATTCATTGTGTTTTTCTAATGTAAATAATTGTAACAAATTCATTCTTGTCACCTTTCATATTTCATGCATTTAATTATTTCCGAATTTAAATTGAATTCATATTATTAAACTTTTATGTAAATAATACTGATTTAAAGTAATTATACACAGACTTTTAACGGAGGTAAAACGTAACACTTGCTTGACAGTGTCTGTTTTAAATCTGTTTCAAATAGGTGATGGACATGTGAATTGGCAAGTTTGAACCATCAAGTGAATAGTAGGAGTAGTTGGAGAGCAAACAACTCTATATTATTTGCAGTCAAATAATCATATCTGATGTATTGGAATGACGTAAATGGCTAAATATATTTTTCATAATGAATGAGTAATACTTCCCGGGTTCCAGGTAATCAATACTAACATTGGTGCGGATATGGTGCACAAAATTTTCCAAATTAGTTATGCTTCAAAGATTTTAATTTTGAAGTTTCGGGTTGTAAATCAACAAATGCCGCGACAAATGTATGAAAGGGATATTTACTCCAAATGTAAGGCTTTGTAGCTTTTTTATAGCATTTTAGCTTTTAAAAGCAGTTTCCTAATAATGATTAAATAATATTATTTAATGATAATATGCATGAAATATGTTTAATGTGCTTCTGCGAAGATGAAAAATTGCAATTTTATGCATGAAAATTGGCCTTCTCTCTCAGGCCCTTCTGAGTCTGTACTAGCTGCACAAGGAAAGTTATTTTCTTCAGAAAATACACATCTGGCCTGGATCTCTTGATGCTTATGACTAATTGGTATACATGTATGGTACATGACTAACATGACTACACGGGTATTTAGCATAAATATTTAATCAGCTGCCTTATCGCACAGGACACTAAAATAATTTTCAGCATGTGTCCATTGACTTTACATAAAGTTGACCATAAATCTATCATATTATTATCCTGTTTAGTTTCCTAAATGTATACCTTAGAAATCATGAACACTTACACTCATGAAACGGAAATGCAATGATTAATCTGTCGATATAGATTAAAAAGTTCATATAAAGGTAACATAGCTATCTTTTATATTGTATAGGACGAACAATAAAGATATGCAATGCGTTTTGTGTTCAAGATTCAACCCGCTACTATATAGGATTTGTCTGTAACAATGTAGTCTACAAGCTAAAACCGAGGCTAGCGTAATAGGAAGGCTCACTCATTCTGTATCTTACACATGTAAATTTTGACGGCAAAAGTTCCTTGCGAGTTACTGTTAGAGGGCGCACATAGACTCCCAAAAATTACTTACTTTTCATAACCCTTTACATAGCTTTATTACAGTTTTTTAACTTTTTTGGGCAAAGACTTGTTATGAAAATTCACTTTATCAATTTTATCCGTCATACTTGTTCTGTAGTTTACAAGATATATCTTAACTACATATTTAAGAATAACATTTATTATTTGTAATAAATGAGAAGCATCAGAGCATCAACATCTAATTTGACTTACCAGTACATAATTTGCTAAAAAACGAATGATTTTTTTATCCACATTATCTACGGTTAGTACTTGAAGTCCAAACGCTGAAAGCGTATCAACGATCATTTTATTATACCACTGAAACGAGGCGAGAGGTAGCACAAGCCACCTCTGTCTTGAAGAGCTATAAAATGATTGTATTCTAAAGATCTGTTTTCTACCAAAATGTTTTGCGCTGATATAGAGCAAGGGTTTTGAATTTCGCTTTTCAAAACTCCGCCACAAAGCTATTTCATAGCATTTACGTTAGTAGTAGCATCATCCGAAACAATTCAAAGTATTTTATATTCGATGTCTTCCACTTAATAACCTAGTTTTCTTCCGTAGGAATTTATTTGCTCAGATAACATTTTTGATTGTGTACAATTCTCTTCTGCAGTCTTTTCTATCTCCCTAATCTTAAAATCTCGTCATTTCTTCATATGTTTTCTGAGTATTTCTAACTCCTTGTCTTTGGCCTCTAATTTTGCATTTAACTTCCTCAATCGATCACAGTACTCTTTCTTACTAATTCTCCATTTATTTCTTCGCATGTCTTCTCTCTTCTTGGCCAATAAAAAATAGCTTGACATTATCGGGAATAGCAGCCTCGTTCTCACATTTTTGTTGAGCTTCTGACTTTGATGATGTGGACTGTAAAAAAATCGTTTTCCTAATTGAGTGGTTCTAGAGTTAAATAAGGCTGAATTTAGGCAGCGGTACTTTGTTGCCGCTGTTGCCGCTAGGGGTGGCAACAGTGGCGACACAAAAAAATTACCAGCGGCGACACGCAAAATCCATTAGCGGCGACGCAGCTAAAACCACTAAACCTAATACAGGCCGGTGCCTTGCTGCTCTGAGCTCAATGCTTAACAGCGGCAACAGAAGATATCAGAATCATGTGTCGGCTGAATTTAGGCAGCGTGATCTCGTTGCCTCAATTGCCCCGGTTGCCCCATGCTTAGTCACTTTACCTATAATTATGTTGCTTTCCGTCACTATTTTTGCCTCTTTTTTTGACCCAACCTAATAAAAAATAAACTGTTTTATTGTTAATGCATAACAAAAATGTAGCATGTTAATTTTTAATTAGGTTAGGTCAAAAAAGATGCAAAAATAGTGAGGGGAGGCAAATGGAAATGACGTTAGGTTAACTGGCTTAACTCGGGGCAATTGAAGCCTAAATTCAGCCAATGTGTCTCTGTTGCCGCTAGTGGTTTTAGCTGTGTCGCCACTGTATCCGCTATTATGCTGTTGCCGCTAACCCCACATGCATCCCAGCGGCAACAGCGGGGACGTGGCAACAACGTACCGCTGCCTAAATTCAGCCGTGAATAAAGTTGACTTGTCTCTACGATTTTTCTTTTCTTAGGGCTTGGTCTTTTTTAAAGCGGTCCTGGTCTTTTATATTGGGGGTACTGTGGAAATATTGTAGGAACAGCACCGGTTTTTAGCTTTCGTATTTTTAGACCTTCCTTATAATCCTGTTCTTTAAAATGCTTGCTACAAACACATGTCCATTTATTTCTTCGCATGTCTTCTCTCTTGTTGGCCAATAAAAATAGCTTGACATTATCGGGAATAGCAGCCTCGTTATCACATTTTTGTTAAGCTTCTGACTTTGACGATGTGGACTGTAAAAAATCGTTTTCCTAATTGAGTGGTGAATAATTATAAAAGATAAGTTAAATAATTAGGTAATATAAATCACTAATTCGGTGTTAATTTTTGTGATATTTTAAAAATGAAAAATAACCAATTAATTGTTTACCTATCCTCTGAAGGAGACCAAGTTTTGATTTATTTCCTGTTTCTCCTCTAGAAATATTTTTTAACCACAGTCCTCGAATATTTGGATCTGACGGAAACCCGTGAAAACTGGTTTTGTCATTGGTATTTGATCTTATTCTTGATGTACAAAAAGGCACAGCACATTGTCTACCCATATTATTAGGTTTCCAACTTTATGTAATTGTAATTTTATAACAAAAAACTGAAACAATCAGCAAAATCAACTTGTTTGTCTCTGAAAATCTAATAAAAGTAATACTATTTCACATTTGAAAGGGGAGTCTATGAGCGCTCACGGTAAAGGCGGTAACTATATTTTGTCCGCTTCTATTTGAGACATATGAGTGAGCCTTCCTATTACGCTAGCCTCGCTAAAACAGAAGCTGTCGTCATTGTGGCTTCAGGAATCACATCGGATCTCTGTGCAAATTATATGTACTTTATTTTATACTTTCTTAGGATGTTAAATATACAACAGCTAATATTGTAATGAATGCGTATTCATTCGGAATTTACGGTTAGTGAGAGTTCACTTGATCCACCCTTAAGATTACATATACACAAGTTGATACAACATTCACTCGGTGTTTTGATGCCAACGCGAAATCTTACGATACTGCACGAATCCAATTAGATTTAGCTTTCCAGACGAGACATGACAAACCAAACAAATCGCAAAGCTAAAACCGTTATATTTTCCCGAGTTTTTATTCAACTTTTGCACACCATCCTTATCTTATCTACATATTCGGTTCACGTATTATGCAGATCATCAATCCAGCAATTCATATAGCATTGTGGGCTGTGAGAGCTGAAATATAATCCCAGAATAAAAACGTTCTATCGTCAGATTGATTGTTCCCTATTCAGTTCCTTAATGTACCCATTAGTGCTAGCAAAGTAAATAAACAGTAAAATAAATTGCTAGGAACATCCCAAAAAGAATATGACATGATTAATTCCTATTTCAACCTCAATTACCTAATTGACACGGTTGTAGGATTAATATTAATAGCTATAGAATTGAAATGACATCACATCAATTATGATTAGTGCTCTGGGTCATGGTTTGCAAAAATATAATTTGCTTTTGCACACAAATCCTTTTTACTTACATAACTAAAAACTGAATTGAGAATTTGCATTTATTACAGTCTGTTGCATTGATCTATGTTTCAACTCAAGCGACTTTTGGCTTGGGAGGGACATACTTAGGGCTTATAAAGGTGAGCGTGGGAGGTGATGCGGAAGAGAACGCAATTGATTGCAATAACGTCACCCACACTATATATACATGCTTATACAGATTGAGTTTATTTTCTGCAGTACATTTGATATTTTTCCATTATAAATTATTAGTAAACTCCTAACTACAAATTCTGTAGCCTGTGTACAAAGTTTTATGGAAAATAAAGCGTATCTAATCTTTACTTCTCTTATGACTAAACCGTACTTGTATAATCGGAATGATATTTCTGGAATAACGCGTAACAAAGTTTATAAAAGTGAACAAATGTAATATTTTTTGAATGAGTGATTCACGGGTATCTTAAGAACTATAACTGAAGATTAAGTCCACTAATTGTTGATGAAAAGTAGGAATTGTAATCAAGTCGGAGAAGAAATTGTTTAATATGTTGACCTGTTTGTGGGTTTGAAGCTAATCCCTTCAAAAGGTTCAATAACAGTTCCATATGCTTTTTAAAATCCGAAGAAAATTCAGCAATTTCTTTGGAAATTCCTTCGTGGATTGGGCGATCTTTTGATTCACAGAACTCAATGTGTGCGTTGATGAAGTTGACATATTTTCCGCATACGTTTGTGATTTGTTCGACAAAATGCCTTATCTAGAAATATAACATAAATTCACTTACTTAGATACTCAACTAGCATATATTTTTTTCTATTGAACTCAATGTGTAATTTTGATTATAAAATTAGGACCCAGAATACTTTTTACCACAAAGATCTTCTGTCAGTTTACTTAAGTAAGATTTAACCAACCTTAGGGTTGTTACGAAATGATTGGAGCAAAATATTGTGTCGGAATGTTATGTGTGCCTTTTTGATATCATCAAAGTTATCACTTTTTTCCACTGCTGTCATGAAAATTGCATAATGGCTTTCCAATACATCTTCCTGCATAAATAGTAATGAAAATGCATCAAAACACGATCAAAGAAAGTTATTATTAGCTAACGGGAAATTACCTGCAAGTAATGCTGCAGATGATCAATAAAATGGCTCATTATGATTTTTAATTCCGCAGGACCTCGTGGAACTGGAAATCGAAAGATTTTCCTCGTGTTCACCCAAATTGTATTCAGTTCTAATTGTATACATCTAATTTGTAGAAGGAATCGGAAAAGCTCGTTGTATTCCTTAATAGATTCATCAGTGAAAAGAATGTGTAAAGGCCACTCTTGAGTCATCTCCAGAGAAATCTTTGATATACAAATGGCTAAAGATGCCCTTGATACATCTAAAAATATTTATAACATATATTTTCTCATAAAAAAATTGAAAGAATTAGAAAAGCTATTGTAACAGAGTATCAAGATTTACCTGCTGGAATGGAGACACTTATTCTTTGTAATATATCTTCTTGAACCTGCACTCGTACAGCTGACAGGGCAAAAGCACTCTGGACATCTGTAAAATGAGAATTTATTATAAAACATTTACAATAAACATAAACATTTTTTCAAACAAACATGAAGTGTTAGTACATAGCAAACTACATTTATCCGACTTTTAAATTACATACCTGATAATACTAAAGGTTTTGTCCTGGCGATGTCCTTTAAATTGAAGAGAAAGTCGTGAAAAAGTTCTCCTCTTCCAGTAAGATAAAATTCTTTTACAATGCCAATATGTTTCGGGAGATCTGTTTCAGTTACAACTAAATGATGTAGATCCTAGAAATATTATATTTTAAAACCTCGGTATAATGAAATAACAATTCTCCAAGTGCAATTTATTAAAATAAATGTAAATATACATACTTTGCCAATTGATAAATGTATCTCTTCAATAACATCTGAAAGATCCTCTATGCGAAATGTATCAGTCAACAAATTCTTCATTTTGGCATAAAATGCGTTCTGTTTTTCAGCTAAAGACGTTTTAGTTTCTAAAAAAATACATTTCAAATTAGAATTGCAAATGAATTATTATTAGAATTATTTTTCTCGTTCTATAGTATAACACAACTCAATTGACTAGGGTCGTGTATTGTCTAAACCAAAGTTGCTGTAGTTATGGTGATTTGAGTATCAGGTTGCCTCTTCAGGATATTTGAAAAATGAAAATTCACTTTTTTCATTTGTGGATCTAAATTGGACGATTTAGATCCACAGCCAAATCTACGCTGCACTCACAGTTTTGACTTATGAGTGACTATGACCCAAAGGTCAAAGGTTGGTTGCCATTGGGTACATACAGCTTTAGCTTTGAGTACAGATTTGGCTGTGGATCTAAATCGTCCAATTTAGATCCACAAATGAAAAAAGTGAATTTTTATTTTTCAAACATCCTGACGAGGTAACCTAATACACAAATACACTGCTATACTAGCTAATACTACAGGGATTTTGGTCTAAACCATTTTAAACCGATTCGTTTATGCTGAAAGTTAATACTTAACCTTTCGATAGTTGGTGGGAGTGAAATATTGAGAGTGCAAATTGCACTTGTTCTCGTTCTGAGAGTCTCATCTTAACGAAAAAAAGGGGGAAAATTACAAAAGATAAAGTATTTTGAGGAAGGAGAATTGAAACCGAGTTAAATGGTAATAATTTTCATTTTATCTCGTAAGGTGGTAGCTTACTTTCACTTTTTTCTAGAATTTGAATGGAGTTTCCAATAAATAAGATTTTATCCGTTAACAGTACAGGAAAGTGAGAAGGAACCAAAGTGTAGTCAACAATGTACTTCGCTTGACTTTCATAGATATTAGACTTTTCCTTCGATGTTGAAGGTTTCTTTTCCGGAAGTTCCGTGTAAGTATCTTTAGAAATGAAAAACTCTTGATTGGGATCAACCAGGGCACCATAAACTACCCAATTGGTGATTTGTTTGTAAAGCATTCTGTTCATCCATGGAATCAACCTGTTGAAAAATAAAAACATGCTCAAGAATATTTAAAAATAATTTCTTCTTCGTCAGAGATTAGAATCCAAATCAAAAATCTTACTTCCGTAACGAATCTTGAATTTGAACATTTACGTCGAATTCATTCTTGACAATTTCAATAAGTACTGTCGAGCTTCTGTTTTGAGCTTTTACCTATATATAATGCAGGAAATTATTCTCAGACATCTTATAAAAAGTGCGTTATAATTGAAACGTTTGACGGTGTTACCTTTAAAATTAGAGAACTCAGTGTTTGAAACAAAGCTCGGAAAGGCTCAATATGTACTCTAATATGATTTAAAGTGATGTAAGGATCATCTAAGATCATCATTTCCAGATTAGCTATCACATTGAGGTAGTCCTCGAGTATTTCTCTGATTCCATTACTGAATGAATTTATGTATAGTCCGCTCGAAGAAGGTTTGCCCCCACTAATTGTTAGACCTGCATCATTACCATGATTAGAAGGTTATAGCAAACATAATATAATGAGACAACTTATATATACGTATTTATATTGTATATAGGTCATAGGTCGATGTAGACATTTCTAACATCTAAAAACTCACTAATTTCTTCAGTAGCCTCCTGAAAACTATTCAGTTGTTTAAAATATGAAGCAATATCCAACATTCCATTCAAAACAGAGAGCTCTGAAGGATGTAACAATGGCACTTGCAGTTTGGGCTTCATCTAATGCAAAAAAAAACAAAATAATCTTACATAATAATCTTTATCAAGGATTTAGATTCAATTGTGTTAATGTTGAGTTCAAATACATACCTAAAAGTCTACATAAAAGAGAGATTATAAAAATGAATTATGAATAGGTTTACTTGAAATATTTTTCCATCGAATTGGAAAATATCCCCAGGATAACCACTGAGACATAGTAGAAGTTCGTGGTACATATCTTACTATTTTTCCGGAAGAGCGATTGCTCCTCACTCGTTAACCAATGATATAGGTTAGATAAACCTGAAATCACATTTATTATTTAACGACCTAAGCGAAAACTGGAGTTTACAACCACCATGTTTTGTTTTGCCTAAATTTTTGGATTTTCCTGATCTAACTGTAATCTAACTGTAAAAATAGTACTTCCAATTTCCAAACTCCGATCGAACAATGGAACTGCACTTCGATTGAACTGAACACCAGTATCAAGTATACGAATGCCGCCCTAAATCAGCTGAACAGGCAGGCAGGGCTACTCGACTATTTTAATACGATACGATCTCAATCTATCCGATCAAGTATTTATCGCTTTTCCTTCTGGAAATAAATAATTTTTATATAGTGACTATTTATTTGGCTTCTTATATTCTGACAAAATGAAACAAAATTATGCTATTTCGTTTGCTTGTGTAGAAGCAGGTTTGCGGAATGAAGTGTATAAGCAGGAAATTAATTAATTAAAATGTCCGGAGGGAATAAATCTAAATCTAAGGTGGCTCTTGAAGGAGGGATTGTAGAAGGAGATGGTGACGAAGAATATGAGATTCATCCACCACAATCAACAATAAGGTCGGGCCAAAGTTCAAAAGAAAGATGATATATAATCTATACGAAGAAAAATCCAAACCAAAAGTTGTTGACCGAACTCTGCATTCCAGGCAGGGTCCAGAGGTATACAGAAAATAAAAACTAAAAAATCCTTACTGCGTCCCGTTTGCAGCAACCCAACCCTATTCTACGATTGTGGGTTTGAGAAATTCCTACTCATCTCTTTTCCATGTTAAATATTCTCTCCCAAACTCCGAAAATGTGCACCGTGCATCGTTAATCATTACACCATATTCTAGATTTCGTAGCTGGTGGAATAAGCAGGTATGTCAGATTCCGGACGCGACGATGGGATGTAGGTAAACCACGGGTCTAAATTATAAGGAATCTCACTTTTACTCCTTGTACTGTTGATATCGTGCATCGGAAACTTTAAGGTAAGAGGTTACGTGGCGGACGGAGTAGGCAGGAACTACTGATTGTACCGCTGGCTGATGCCGTGCATCGGAACCTTTAAGGTAAGAGGTTATGTGGCGGACGGAGTAGGCAGGTACTGATTGCACCGCTGATGCCGTGCATCGGAACCTTTCAGAATAAGAGGTTAGGTGGCGAACGGAGTAGGAAGGTCTTGCTTGTACCGCTGATTCCGTGCATCGGAACCTTTCAGAATAAGAGGTTAGGTGGCGGACGGAGTAGGAAGGTCTTGCTTGTACCGCTGATGCCGTGCATCGGAACCTTTAAGGTAAGAGATTAGGTGGCGGACGGAGTAGGAAGGTCTTGCTTGTACCGCTGATGCCGTGCATCGCATCGGAACCTAACAATTAAAGGTGTTTTTGTGCTAACAGGTAATTAATATAATAGGTAGAATATTGTTGTCTTAAGAGATTGGTTAGGTACACATAATATGGTATAGGGATAGGACTGGAACATGCAGAGGGAAGCAAAGGTAACGTTTGGTGAATGGCCGATTGTCGCCAAAAATTAGAATATTGAGATTGCCATTTTTACATTTACATTATACATAATTTAGTATTTATTCGGTAAAATCATTTCTTTTACAAGCTAAAATTATCACAATTACACAATACTATTTTTACACTTCAAAGTAGAATTAAGTAACAATATAAAATAGATAAAGATCAGATGATAAATAACTCGTAATGTATAATACTGCGTGTTTTTCAAAAATTGATCATTATTTACGATTGCAACATTGGCAAGTAATTATTCTTCTCAACAAAGAAACATCAGCTCTCCTTTCCGGGTATTGTAGCCTAGCAAAAGATAAAAAGACTTCTTCCAGCGTTGTTTGAGACACAGAATATTCTTCAATGTAGTCGACAAAGTTGGATTTCAATTTTTCCATTGTTTCAAATAACATATCCCATGCCAGTGCAGTATTGTATATTTGATATTGAAGAATATTCTGTCATAAAAAGGAAATGCGCAAAGTAAATTAAGAATTAGCTTAAATAAGTGCCTCGACGATATGCATACGGTTTCAACATTTTCAGAATATACATTTCATGTAGGTCATAGATACTCAGGAATTTGTGATACAATAGATCTTAAGAATATCGTATGAATATATTGAAAATGATTAAGGATGATAATTTGGATTAACTCACCTGATGTTGATCTTTCAAAGTACATGGATTGAATATTTTAGTTATTTGGTCATGCAGCGAATTTAATCGCCTATCGTCTGTGACTTGCAAAAATTTAAGCTTGATTGTAAGACAGAACCCTTGGGCGAATTTCGATTTGAGATGTTCTACACCTCCGATGCACTGCAACTCCCCGTTTACCATGATACCCAATCGGGAACATAGAGCTTCACATTCTTCCATGCTGATAACAATTAAAGGTTAACATTAACCAAAAACCAATTTAGTTAAGGAAATAGTAACATCGATTTGATAAAAAGTATTAAGTATTCGCAAGGAAAAAATTTTAATGCTAATTTATATCATAAATAGTTTCGTTCTTTAATACAGACCTATGTGATGTGAGTATTATGGCTTGTCCAGCTCGTTTAGATGAAGCAATACTTGCCCATAATTCACGTCTGGCAACAGGATCAACTAGAATATGATTATAAAAATGTTTTAACCCTAGTCTTATTGATCCATGCATGATTCCTATTTGCCCATAGTCTGGGGCGCATTGAGAATTTTTGAAAGTTGGTATCGCCGAATCAGATACGGACGATCGCATCCATAAAAATGTTTACGTGATATTGATAGTCTTTAATTTCAATATTTTACCCCCAGTGGTCGGTTCATCCAGCATCAGAACTGGAGGATCTCCTACCATGGCCATTGCTGCGCTTAGTCTACGTTTCATCCCTCCACTGTATTTCTCACATTGGATATCAGCATTTTCCATCAAACCTAGATAAACGATTTCGTTTCAAAGTTCCAAATGAATGTTTATTTAGTAATATGGTGATGTGATTTGTTTCAAGAAATTGGATAATAGTGCTAAATAATTCACATTCATATAAAACTTGCCTAATTTGGTCAACCATTTGTTAGCTTCTGCTTTGACGTGTTTTCGAGGAATACCCCGAAGCCTTGAAAATAATTCCAGCATTTCTCTTCCAGTCAAAACACCAATGATCCCATCAAATTGTGGACAGTAGCCAATTTTAGAAAGAAAATCTTTATGGTTATCTTTCAACGTTTTCATCATGGCATAAGCATTTCCATCTGAAACGATTTCATCTCCCGTGAGCATTCGGAATGTTGTTGTTTTTCCAGCACCATTAACTATTGGGATTAGAAATTATCAATGTTAATATTGTACATGCCTTCATCGATTAAGTGGACACACTTTAAGTCATTTGGTCGCTGTAGTGTATTATGGTTTACCACTGGAATCAAACTTTATTATCGTTTTTATAATTTACTAACCTCCCAGCAGCCCAAAACATTCTCCATAATGAACTCCAAAAGTTAATTTTGAAACAGCAGAAAAGACTCCAAAACTTTTGCAGATGTTATCTACAACAATAGCATCTTCAAAAACACGACCTTAAAAACAAATTGGTAACATAACATCTTTTATTTAGCTTGTAAAAATATGCATGAGCAATAACTAATCTTTATCTAACTATTTATTTATATACCTGATGTTATCAAAGTACGCACTCTTTCAGCTTCAGCTTTCACATCTTCATCATTAGAAAAGCGAAAAAACTGTAAATTTTCTGCCTGGAATAAAGCATTTTGGAGTTTTCGGAATAATCCATATTCAATGGCAATTAATATGAATTTGTACACTAAAGCCATTATAAACATGCACATCAATTCTGGCGCAATTCCCATTTGATCATCAACATAATCATACCATTTAATATAAGGCTCTGGTTCAAAACAGTATCCAGTGAGGGTTTTACAGTTATCTACAATGAGAAACGATGATAATTATAATTTCAACACTAAAACACTTTCCTTGACCATTTTTCAAAAGTAGCCAAAAATTAACACTTTCAATTTAGCATTAAATCTTACCACAACACTGTTGTAATAACCTCGCCCCTGGAATAATTGATATTTCAGGACTGCAGACAATATCCTGGTAGTCTTCTTTAATGATATTGCACTTGCTATTAATTGCCGAAGTTTTAGTAAAACTCATTGTTGTGGTTGCTGCTCCATATGTAGGAAATAATCGTCCAAACCAAGCAATTATATTTGCTATCTCTTTTTTATCACTGGTATGAAGTCCGTAAACGACAAGATTCACTATCATACCTAAAATATGGCAAAGACATAAGAAATCACTTTAGGGAGAAAGTGTAGATTGCCCGATTTCCCTCCAGTCCCGTATAAAATTAAGTATTCATAATAATAGAATAAAAGTTAGACTTGCCCGTTAGAATATGCAAAATTGTGACTAGAGTAAATCCTCCGGGAACTGACGACATCAATAAACTCAACAAATACGAAAATGATATGGCTTCGAATCCGTAGACAAATAAAATCAAAAATGCAACCCCTATGTATAAAACAGAAAAGGAGTTTTAAAGAAAATTTACTATTGCAACAGTTTAAATAGTCATCTAATCTTATCTCACCTGCTCCTCCATTATTTGTAAAAGCTTGATATTCTTCGAAAATGGGAAAGCAAGCAGTCATGAAACAAATGAGGATTATCATGAAGAGAAAGTCCCACACGAAGGACGCTCCCCAGTAGATAATTGGACTCGTACCGGTCATCAATTGAACCTGTTTTGCCTGAAAAAATAATGAATTATCAGAATTTAGAATTTATTTAGAATTTAGAATTATTAAATAGCCTTTTTGCAGTTTGCATAACAATGTATAGAGAGATTTCAAAGGTAATTGACATTGTACCTTCACTTTCTCTTTGATAACTCAACGAAAACTTTCACCAGACCAAAAAAATCGTTAGAAACTGAAATTCTGGTGAAAGGCCGGTGAAAGCTGTATATTGATTTAGCATACAGAAAGTGAAAGTCCTATACCAAGCACCTATGGAATCATATCATGGGTACCTTGCATTGTCTTTCCTCAATTGGAAAGACAATATAACTTGCAGCTAAGAGTGCTAAGCCTATTGGCATAAAAACAGCGAATAATATCGGAATGGTTTCAACAAACTGGGGATTCGGATTAGCCACATCCCATAGTTGCTGTAATCCACTCTTCAAAGGGTGATTTGTCACTTCGATGGAATATTGCTTTTCTTGATCCAAATTTTTCAGCATGGTGTTGCTTAATAAATTTATGGATAAAGGGGTAGCATGAAGTGGGATTGTAGACAGCATTGCCTTGATATTTTCTGAGTTCATTTCTGCAGCTATGATGTAGCGTTCCCGGAATAACCCTATGTCCTTAGTAGCGATATCTAACAAGCTTTGTGACACATTTGAAGCAAGTTTTGCCGATGGACCCACAACGGACGCGTAAATATCGCCAATATCCTGAGTAAATGACAATGTACTAAATAAAAATGGATTTAAAACAAATAGAATTAATTTTAAATGTAAATACTTCTGAATCCGGATCAGTAGAATACAGAGTTATCGAATCTTTGTAATCTGCTAGCTGAATTGTCAGAGGAGGCCTTTCTTTTCTCGGTGTTAGAACAGAATTGCTTATTAATATAGCTGCTATTACGAGGAGCACGGGGAATACAAACTGTAAAACAAAAATTGAAATTTTACACTTGTCGGGAACATTTTCAGGTGAAATCGTTTTATGTACCTGGCTAATAAATAATCTTCGCTTTCTAAAGGTGTAGGTGAACTTTTTCAGAAAAAGAGCATAAAATTGCTGTGTAATTAAACCAACTCCTTCTATCCTTCCGTCTTGAAGATCTATGCATTTAGTGGTGAAAATCAAAAAATTATTAAATGTAAATTTTAAGTAAATTATGTACGAAATAGATCACATACTGTCTCTACTGCCCCAGCTCTCGGTGTCATTTAATCCGCTGGCATGGCTCTCAGTTTTTTTAAGATGATGCAGTTCGCCAACTCTGTTCAAGATAATTCGCAAGCTTAGTAGATGAAAAGGCTATTGTTTTTAATTTAGCTTACTTGACGAAAACTTCATCCATTGTAGTCAGAGAAAGTCCAATAGTCTGAATACCCAAGTCATGTTTAGTTGCGTTCAATTCAGAAAATAAGGCAGGATACGATGATTGGACATGCCCTTCTGCTGGAATTGTAAATGTTAACTCCGGCCCATTCTGCATTTTCAACTCTGCACTTTCAATGTGCCGTTGTATAGTAGTCAAAATTCGACTCGTACTTGAATCCGATGATGTTACCATTTTTAAAGAGTAGCCAGTTCCTATTGTTATTAAAAAAGACAATAATTATTGTTATAGCTAGGCGGACAACATAAACTTTAAAATGGTTATTTTAGCAGACTATAAATACATATTATACAAACCGTAAAACTTTTTCAAAAACATGGGACTTCCACAACATTGTAACTTTCCATCAGCCATAATGGCTATTCTATCGCCCAAACAGTCCGCTTCCTCCAGAAAATGCGTGGTCAACAGTATTGTCCTATGCCCTCTCATTTCCTTTGAAATACAAAAACTTTTTATTTTTACACTAAAAACTTTACCAGAATATTTTATAGAAAATATGAAATTAAAAGTTTACCAAGAGGATATCCCACAAAGCCCTCCTACTCTCTATATCCATACCTGATGTTGGTTCATCGAGAATTACTACCTAATAAAAACAGAACAAAGCATTGTGTTTTCGTTTTCCAATAGTCATTGTTAGAAATAGGAGGTAAAAGGTAGTAACTGCCTAAAATGAATTTCTCACCTTCGTTCCTCCAATTAATGCGCAACCCAAACAAAGTTTTCTCTTCTGTCCCCCAGAAAGGGAAACTGATAACGTATGTTTTTTGTCTGTTAGCTGAAGTTTCGTCATGATTTCTAGAGTTTCTTCTCCAGCAGCTTTTATAGTCAACCCTTTAAGCTGTATGTAATAATCGGCAGTAATTAAACTTTCTTATCACTTGTGTATGTAGCCATATTGTTGTCTTACCAGTCCAAAAAATTTCAAATGCTCTTCAACAGTCAATTTATTAAATAGCATATTGTGTTGTGGACATAGCCCTAAATTTTCTCGAACTTTGTCCATTTCATTTTTAATATCAAATCCATTCACAAAAGCAGTTCCACTTGTAGCCGAGTACATTCCTGAATGGACACAGATTGCGAAAATAAGTTTCAGTTTGGTTATTATTGTGAATTTGCATATTCATTTACACATCGTTCGTAATCGCAACTGTACCCGTTAGTATGGACATTGTGGTCGTTTTCCCAGCCCCGTTGTGTCCTTTGTAAGAAATCAAAAAATCACATTTGTTACTTTTCCATTTTTGAAGAATTTTTAATTTAATTCCGCGTATAACAGTTACAAATTTCGGAACAACAAAAATATTGAAAAAATATTGTTTACGCTAAAAATTCATCAAACGAATGAGTAAAACATTTACAAAATGATAATTTTTGGTACCAAGCAATGCAGTAATTTGTCCATCGTACATTTTCATAGTGACATCATCGACTGCAACCTTCTTGCCAAATACTTTTCGGAGATTGGACACTTGTATTCCTATCTTCAAGTCTGAAGGTTCCTCTTCAAATCCGGGTTTATTGGCTGTAAGATCATTTAGACCACTAGGGGATACATCAGTCTCATCCTTTTTTGACGTACATCCCCATTCACTTTTCTGTGTATACAAAATCAATCACTTAACATTAGATTACAGAATGTAACAAAGTAACCAATAGTGTTAACTAAAGGTAATTTACCTGGAAGATGTAATACCAAGGTTTGCGCAAACCATATTTCGACGGTAATATATTTTCAAAGTATATGGTCAGACTAATATAAAATATCGTGCTAACTATGAACATTAGGCATGTATGCCACAAACAGAGGCTGTCCAGAGTGCTAACATTTCTTCCGATATTGTTCCACTGGAGACCAACACCTGCGTATGAAAGTATTGCAATTACTATTTGAATAAAAGCTATATAAAAAATCTTTGGACACAAAAATGTAATTGACTAAAGACTAATAGACTATAAATGGTGCATATTTGCAGATTCTAAAAATCTTCATAATTTCATACCTTGTCCTTCATATCCGCTCATGATTTTGATGGAGTAATACAGTCCCATGTTCGGGAGAATTGAAATAACTAATTTTGTAGCTAGATTTAGAGATTGATAGTTCGGTTCCAGTGGCAATGATAATGCGTAATAGCTAACAAGCCAAAGGACGACACCTACGGTAGTAGCTAATGTGGCTGCAAAAATTATCCAATCGTATTACAATTAAATACCAAACACAGGCTTAAATTAAAAGAATCTAATAAGATGGCTTACGTTTTTGAAAAAATGCAGATACAAAGAAACAAGCTGATGACGCGGCTATAACATACAAGAATAGGACGACCCAAAGAACCGTTGGGTCACTATATTCGATTACAGCCCCTGCATCCGAATTAAACGGAATGAAAAATAACAGTACGACAATTGTCACACTGAAGATGAGAACTATCAATGAGTTTATCATCCAACCGACCCAGTGCAGCCAATTCGGTAGTCCCATCATTTTCATTAGTTCCTGTATGGAATAATTACAT
Source organism: Tomocerus qinae (assembly GCA_020055645.1). NCBI lineage: Eukaryota > Metazoa > Arthropoda > Collembola > Entomobryomorpha > Tomoceridae > Tomocerus > Tomocerus qinae. The sequence continues at coordinate 30,122,171 of CM034549.1, forward strand.
TTTGATCAAAATAATATATTTTGAATTAATTCTTGGCAATTGACTCACCTTTATTCCTGTTTCTTTCTCAGACACAACTCCGCGTAAAATTGAAGGCACCATGAAAATAAACCCTTGTACTAAAAATTGAGGTAGCAAATTACTGTAGAGATTTGTGAAGTCAAAATCACAATAAGGTGGATATGGAAATGCTTGAATGCTCATCTGGAACAAGAGAAGGGTATTAATTATACAGATTGATCAGATACAGTAATTGTTTACGTTCTTTAAAATGGATTACATTGAAATCAGGTTCTTGGTTGGTTAAATGGCTCATAATGATTTTATCAAGAAGAATTTGCACTCCTGCGAATCCTGACTGCCTATATCGGTCAGGTCCTCCTGTTATCAAGGACAATGATCTAAATTACATACAAGTTATATTTTGATACATTTTTCTTGAGATTGGGTATTTGTGAATTGTCATTGAATCTTTTACTCCAATCAGGTCCAGGTGTAGGAAACCATGGCATGATTTCATCAGTATTGATCCGTAAATTGACGAATCGAAGTTTGTAGGCGACTTTATGGACATCATTATCGATATTTTCATAACCTTGAGAAAATATGACAGCAAACAGAAAACCAAGACGAGTCTCCCAGCTTTCTGATTCGATTTGAAAATTGTAGTTTTCCACATCCTTTTCTGTGTCGAAAGGCTTTAAAACAACTTAATCCAAAAGTTAAAATACAATTAATTAAAGTAATTGAAAATATCATGAACATTGTAAGCTTATAACATTAGTGAAAGTCAAGGTCAAAGTTTACTATCTATCAAAGGTAAGCATCTATTTGCATTTGCATGCGTCTTCAAAGACATGCTCAAATTCTTCATAATTTCATTAGTGACTGCAGTAGCTGGTGCATAAGGTACTGTAATCGTAGCGTTGGGTATCATCAAGTAGCAAATGTCTCCATAAGCATAATCAATCAAGTCCTGTCATTTTAAACATAAATATAACGGTATAAGTTATGATATTTATTATGAAATTAATTTGTGTATTATATAGTTATCAACCTTTTCCGTAAATTCAGGAAACGTTGTTATTGTTTCTTTGCAAAGAGTTCCAGAAGAATTTTCATCGAAGTTACCACCACCAATCTCTGCTTTCAGGTATGCCATCAAAATTGCGAAAATTGTTGGCAAAATAATTTCTAATGCTGTGACTACATAATGTCGTTTTCGGAAAATGAGGTTCTTCCAAGTCAGTAGTAGTATTCTTCGTAGAGTCACTCCACGGGAAGTTGACCCCATGGCAAAAAATGCAAGATCTGAAAATCAGATCACTTGTTGCTGTTTTACAGGTGCCAATCATATACTATGTTTCATTTACAAACTAATGAATGTACATCTGCATAGATAACAAGAATGAATTAGGAAATCAATACCCTAACTGCGTGATCACTACTTGGTATCAGGAGATAAAAACACAAAGATAAATAAAACACACAATATTACGATTAGTGGGAGAGCAACAAAGTAATTCTCTGAAATTGTTCCGGCTGGCTCATTTATAAAATCAGGACTGGGCACACGGCCATTAATCGATATGCCAAATCTACTATAACTAAATCAGACTCTTTCAGCACAGAACCAGAGAATTCTGCCCCCACCATAATTATCACAATGATATCATTCGCTATAAGTGTTACCTTGCGTAATTGTGCATATAATGTCCAGTTCAATCAAATATGTTTGCAATCTAAATAGATGTTTGGCATAAAGTAACTTGATACGAGATATACGGAATGGGGATTGTAGATACAAAATACCAGCTATCTGAATACATCGTTCACCTACGTCATAATAATAAATCCTGTGTGCCGTATCAGTCGTTTTACAACAGAAATTACTTTGGCATTGTCGTCACTTTGGTCAACATTAGCTCAACAATTATTCACTACGCGGCGACATTACCCGAAAAGACAAATATTGGATCCTATTACACACAAATACATGGACGATAAGGTCTTTATCATGTTCAGATAAATCTCTAAATTGCTGCAAAAGCCAATTCGTCTATACAAGCTCATTTATTCCCTAAATTATTAGAAAGAAGTCTCATAAGAATAAGACAGTTTAAAAAATTCCACTGTAATAATTAATGCAAATTCATACGAAATAGGGCAAATTCAGCCGATTTTTGCCGACTTAGAAAATATGTCAATATTAACTATCACTTTCCATGAGGCATTGAGAGTAACAACGATGTCTTAGAGTCTATAATATGGCAGGTATGCATTATAAGATAATATTTATTCTTAACAAGTAATGTCTCTAATGTATAATTCGAAATTTCACTAAAATTCGTCAATTCTGCTTCTGCTGCTCTTTCGACACCCGTAGTTGGATCCTCGTTTGCCAACCTGTCAGTGTTCTGTTTAATTTGTGTGTATAAAATACAGCCTTTTAAAGATATGCCAATGTAATGCATAATTCCATCGTTTATTGTGGACACTGCATGGACAGATGCTGATAAGCTTATACTTGTCGTCCTTACACAATATGTGTCAAGTTGAAGGTCCGTCCTTATCTTCCACTTCACTATCTTATTATGATTTGCAATAACATTATATCCTTTTACTCTGCTTTCAATCCAACTTCATTTTACTCTACTAATGCTATCTATCTGTATCTGAAATTACATGTATTGAATTGCAAATTGTTATTCTGATGATAAAATTATCATTGCCATTTTCTGTCCTGTTTGGTAGAAGCAAATAAATAATATTAAAGGAAGAACTATTTTCCTAGTTATGCGTGATTATGCTAAGTAAAATCATTACATTTTCACAAAAACCGATATACAATTTTAATACAGATTATTAGTAATGGGGTAGGAAGGAGCAAAGAACTTTCCCCACTTGGTACACATTTCTTTGCACTTTCAGGAGAGTAACCTTTTTGACATGCACATTTTCCCATTGAACAAAAAGCATTCGGAACACATTTTAAGATCCTCGAAGATTGTTTTCCCTCATGTCCATTATTAGCCTCTTCCATCTGGGTCATATTTTTTGAAATATTTTCCTCCAGTTCACATGGCTGGCCAATTAATCCCAGTCCAGGGTTGGGTGTCGTGGTTGTAGTTACTTGAGTTGTTGTATCTGTAGCTATGATCTCGGTAGTACTGGTGAAAGTTTGCCTTGATGTAGCAACCGTAGAAGGAGCAGTGCCCGTAGGACTTATTCCATCCCAAACGCAAAGTTTATTTCCATCGGGGTCAAATCCTTCACGACATTTGCAGTATCCTACCAAAGGGTTATCAGCAATACAATCCGCATTGTCGACACAGTCTTTTATCACTCCCCCAATTGGTCTTAAGAAACAAGCAGTGTCCACAAGACTTTTACACGATTGAGATATCTCGTCATAAATCATGTCTTCTTGGTCAACACAAACGCAAGTATTCCCTATACAAGTCATTCCAGTTCCACATTGGTCATTAGAGCTACAACTCGGCGGCTGTAGACTTACTGCTGTACATTTACCTTCGTTATTAATTGTATAGCCGTCAGAGCATTTGCATATTGGTGATAATTGTTCGCTTTTATCGTGGATATAAGGTTCGATTACACACTCAGCTCCGAATGTACAAGGAATATCTGCAATATTACCGATTCCAGTGAATTCGCCACATACTGCACTAGCCCGTCTTACACAATTCCCGGTTTGCCAATCAAAAAATGTAGTTACACCGTTGATACACGCACATCTGCTGTTTTCACCACATATCAGTCCGACAGAGATATCACAAAATAGATTACTTGATTCGTCGCACGTTTCGTTAAAACTTAATGATATCCTGATGTACTTTTCAGCTTTATTTTGTGGTATAGAGGAGACAAAAGTCACGAAAAGAATTAAATTCTTAACTAAATCAATATTCATGATGTTTTTAAAGATGAACACGTGATTTAAAAGTCTGTGCTGGGTCTATTGAAAGATTGAAGACGCTAGTCTAATAAAAGGCAGTACACAATACATTCTGGGAAGTTCATTAATATTAATAATTTGCAAGTACTATTCCATTCCAATCAATCCATAATCTGCGCTGGATGAATAAACGATAAAAAATGCTTAAAAAATAACAATGGGAGAACTTATGAATGTTATTTGTACAGTAATCGTGATTGTGTCTGTAATAGCAACATATGACAACTCCGCAGATTGTCGAGTGTCAATTATTGTCGATAACTGATTAAGATATCAATGATTGTAGTTTCGTTGCAATCAGCCTTGCTTTCACAACAGTTCTCCATGCTTTCTTGGTTCAGGCAGTAATGAAAGTCATGCGGCATCAAGTACTATATTATAATGTACTTTGGTCATGCAAGGATTAATTTCAGTGAGTACTATTTTATCAACATTCACTGGTTTAAAATGACAGTATGCAATACAACTTTACCGTTAAATTCTTGCTCGTTTCAGTATATGCCTACCACAATTCATCGGTTCATGTTCGACAGTATCTAGTATACCCGAACTTAAAATGTATGTGCTCTACCTCTAAATAATAAACGTAGTTCTGAATTTTAGAGGGTAAGCAAAATAGTTCTTACATAAAGTTTTTAACCCTATGCATGCATCCGTACTGTGGAGCTCCTATAAGCCTTTGCGGGTATTTCCCGCACGAAGTTTCCCTTTTTTCTCCTATACTCAATTTTTCCCTGACTGACTAGACTTGTTGAAGAAATATGACATGACTCTTTGCTATCATATTTAAGAATTTATTTCCTCATACGCTACTAAAAAGTTTTAAATGATATATCGTAAAGCAATCAATAAATGAATAAAGTACGAAAATATTTTATATTATCTATCAGATTATTGTCCTACTACATGGTTATTATCAGGGTTATTAATTTGTTGAAAATGTATATTGAGTTATTAGGCCATTGTCATTGTGGTCAGTGCATTCAATTTGTTTCGGTGCTTGTGGTGCACACATTTTATCTTGTTACTCAAACAGAAATGATATTTTATCTTTTTTCTGACCCTATTAATGGAATTATCACCTCCACTCAGGAATGGGAAGAGAGTACATTATGTTAACCCAAGGTATTTTTCCTCCAGCATGCCAATCCAATACATGCATTTCAGTGTGTTCAAGCCAAAAGTTCTTGGAGGTGGGAACTGCATTTTCACTCCATACATTCCGACTATGTGCAATCCACTCAACTTCAAGTAAATTTCCATATTTTCGGGCTAGCTTTTCTGCCTTTTTGAGTTGCTTTTCAGCATCTTCAGTTCTGCTTCTGAGTCTGTAATAGTATGCTTGAAGATGAAAGAGCCTGGGCCTTAAACACGTTATAGAAATTGTCTGTTTGTTCAAAGAGTATAGCAGATCTTTTGTACTTTTTCTAGATTTGGCGAAATGCTGGTAGCGTTTATTTTCAAGATAATGATTTGCTTGGATTAAATTACATTCTAGGATTTTCAATTCTCCCGCGACACTGAAAAAGCTCACTGCTTTTGGTTTACTCTGCTCTGCTTTTGACATCCACAACTGGCTGTTGTCCCATTTGGAGTAGCGAGCAAACCAGAGGGCTAAACTGGTTTCTATATGAAATCGAATATCAAAGTCTTTGAATATGCTCGTTTCAATACTCCAATCATTACTCTTGACGAAATTTAAGCATTTGGAGAAAGGTTCCATGGCGTAAGCAGTATCGAGGATCATATCTAGTGACAAGGCGTAGTACATGGCAGACCCGCCCCAATCTTCTTCTTCCTCAGAGGTGTACCATAATTTTCTGAGGGTATCCGTCAGTTCTGATATCTGAAGATTGAGTAGCAAAGCTTGTGATAAAACTGGAAGTATTCGCATGGTGAGCAAATTGTCGTGCATCGTTTGGGAGATTTGAAGAGCTAAATAGCCAGCCTCTATACTTGCACTAATAGAACCACGATTGAGTCTTACAACTAACAATGTGTAAAATAAATTTGCACTTGTCAGCATTCCAACAGCTTCTACTGCGTCAGAAGTTCCAAAAGACGAGCGAATAGCTTCTAAAGCCAACTTTTCGTATTTCATTGCTTTTTTATGTTTACTAATAGTTGTATAAATGACCATCATATTGCAGTATGCTGGAATTATATCTTCCATCAAATTGCCATAACGTTCGGCAATTATGACTTGCCACATTGTCACTAACCGAGCCATTTCCATCTTTTTGTCATTTTTGAATATGATATGAAGATATGACAAAATTCTTAACTTCATTGACCAAGCTTCACCATTATCAGACATCAGAGATTCGTCATAGCTTTTCCTGAAATTACAACAATGTTTTGCTATCCACAATTTAGTTCGAGCCCCAATAAATGACGGTAGGTTATTATTTGGCATTTCAGTATCAGTATTAGGAAGTTTCACTCCAAGTCTAGAGAGGGCTTTTACGAAATAATTCATAGCTTTTGTGTACACTCCGTTCTCAAAATTGGCTAGACCATTCAAAAAGTCAATTCTTAGGTAGGCTTCATCTTCATCGATGTAAATGTCATCAGGATCATCAGGATTCGGTCCTACAAAGTCCTTGTTTTTAAGTCCTGTCAAAAGCCCGACTGCATCTTCTAAGAAAACCATAGCTTGATTTCCATTTCCAAGATTTATAACAGACTCAGCTGATTCCAGTAAACTTTCCAAACATTTTCCATACTTATCAGCGAATCTATAATGTCTCACCATCTCAATGCATACCTTTGCTTGGACAAAGGCACACTCACAAGTCCGAAGGTCAACAACATCACTCTTTTTGATATTCTGATCCCCTTGAGCTTGTAAATCCGTTGGGTTCATCGCTTGGTGAATACTTTTCTCTTTCTCCGTCTCCATTTTACTTTCATCTGGCTTTGGTTCGTCTTCCACACGATGAATTACCTCCTTTTCTATTTCACTTTCTATCTCGTCTTCCATTTCCTCTGCTTTTCCAATTTCATTTTTTGAACAGCACAAACACCATCGTTTGGAATTCGACCCATGACTCTTTTTCTTTGTTTCAAATTCAAGCACAGCTTTGAAAATATCCAGTTCAATCTGTGCCACTTTCGTTCCATTATTCAAAAGGGTTTTCTTTAGTCCTTCGACTTGAGTCACTAAGCTTGCCTTTCTCTTTTGTCCTCCACTTGCTTCCATCGACGCAACCATCATGTCTGTTTTTGTCCTGCGGATCTCTGCTATGCTTTGTCGGTTTTTGTAATCACGTTGTCTTTTCTGTTCGTGTTTTCTTTTCGTCGCTGCCATCCTAAAGGCTTGTTCTGTCTCAGCTGCCCCAATTTCACTGGACTGTTTTGAAAATCCAAATAGGAATGAAAAATCTTCTCCCCCACAACTGGGACAGAGAATTGTACTCGAATCTAAATATTTAGCAGCTTTCAAATGCAGTTCTTTTCTTTGATCTTCAGTCATCAATTCATAAACCACATCAATCATATCATCTTTGACAAATTCCATGAATTTGCAACTGAAATACCGTGGGCGCATAATCGAAACCTGTTGTGATCCTTTCAATGATCGATTACTCATACGTCTTAAAACATCGTTCATCTTTTCCTCCTTTGTTAAACGACACAAGCATTCAGGAGGCCCAGTTGTCTGTAACTTAGATTTAGGCGCAGTAGCACAAGTAAAATGTCGTTGTTCAAGAAGACGTCGAAAACTGTATTCGTATTTACTGGAGTTTTGTTCGAAAACAGGTAAGATCCTAATTAGCATCATTCGGCTGAATTTATGCCCTAGAATCGAAGCACTTTTGATGAGGATTTGTTCATTTGAGCTCAGTTCATCATATGAATCCAAAATAATCTCTTTTAACGTTCCCGATATTGAAACATTAGCTATATTTGTATCAGATTTGACAACAATCATTCGTTGTTGTGGGTTGACTTTTTCTACATTAGTGTTTGCTTGATTTACACCCATAGACATGGCAGAAGATATACTTTTCACTGACTGTCCATAAGTTGATTCATCTTCTTCATGACCGATCCAGCCGATTCTCAATTCGGCCTTCTGGTTTGCATTGGCAGTTTTTGAGAGATACTTCAAGTCAACCGGCCTCATTTCCGTTCGACCATAATTCCCACCTTTAAATGGAATTATTTTAAGAATACCGTTTCTCAATAACTCTTTTATAACTTGATCACACCAAGCTGGAATCCCCCGACTTTTCATCGCCAACATTTTCTCCAAATCAATTGGGATAGCTTTAACTTCTGCCAGTTGGCATACCAGAGGTAAACACCATTTCAAATCTAATCCTTTCATTCTGATGACCTTAATATTTCTGTTGTGGTAAAGTAGTTTTGTAACAGTATCTGATAGCTTAGGAGATCCTGTGTTATTTTTCCGCAGTGAACAAATGACCATGATTTTTGGAGTTCGTGATAGATAAACAGCGTATTCCCACGATAACTGGTCCATCAGATGAGCATCATCGATTATGTACAAAATAAAATCGTCAGGATAATATTTCCTAATTAATTTTATGACATAAATCTGAGTACAGAGCCTCAAAGCGTTGGGTTCCATAGTTGAGTATTTAGCTGGCACAGGAAACTTTGTTTGAAGAAGGTCATTAAGCATGCTCAATCCAGATACTAAATCCGCTTCGGTGACAAATTTACGAAGGCAATCTTCTCTCTCGGGTCCAGTGCGAAATTCTTCCATACGAAAAGTTTGTAGAAGCAAGCTGGTGATACCGAAATGTTGCTGGCCAGAAAGCATCAAGTTCATTCCAACTGAAAACACACGGATACCCATATCGTTCGCAATTTGCATACAAGCTGATAAAATCCTCGTTTTCCCAATCCCGTTTTCCCCTTCAAAAGCTATAATCCAAGTTCCCTGCGCAATTACTTCTTTAACAGTGATTCCAACTCCTGAACTTTTGCTAGCTAGTAAATGTGTTTGGAATTCAGCTTTGCGAGCTTGAATTGCATCTCTAAGATATTTTAATTCGCCGTCTCTACCAATGATAGGATAATCAAACCAAGGGACAGATTGGTCTTCCCCACGGTCGGAATCCATGTACTCATAAATCTTTCCTACATTTGATATTCCCTTTAGATCTTTGGCTTCCATTAAAATGAAGTTATATGATTGGAGTTTAGAGTGATACATCGTGTCTTGATCACAAGTCAATCTATTCGGGTAATTGCACATGAGTCTTGCGGCTTTGTTTACCTTCCGTCCAAGTACTGTGTATTCTTGCCTTTGAGGATGACCAACAACTCCACAATAGCATGATCCTGTAGTAACCCCAATAGAAACGTCATGAACGTATTTAATATTGTTCAGAATCTTTCTAATTTTGTAGCTGAATTTCAAGGCGTGGGCACTTTGGTTTTCAGTGATAAATCCCGGGAGTCCAAAAATAACCAAATATGTTAATCCTTTATCAAACATAATGACTTTGGAGAGACATCCTTGCAATTTCGTTGCGTGAATGTAGATTTTAATGAACGCCTTTTGTACGATCATCCCCATCATTTCTCCAAAATCGTCCTTTTTTTCAAAGGGAGATACATCCATGTGGATAAAACTGATGCAGACTTGTCGAGATTCATTCAGGTATTCAATCGGAATATCATCATCTAATTTCTTAAGGATCGGAGGAATAACGAAGGTTCGAAGATGGACTTCCGTTTTCGTTTCTTTTGCCAGCATCACTTCGGGTCGTAGAGAATCGTCGACGGAGGCCGCAGCGAGAGTCTTGATTCCTCCCTTGTGTATTCCCATTGGCCTGCCTCGTATATCTTTATTGATAAATGTGATAATCTCCGTCACACGGAAATATCCTGGATCTTTCATGAAAAACTTATACTGATTAGGATTGCAGTAATTCCAAGCTGTCTCATTCACAACAATCTCAGTTGGGACACAATGTTTCTCTCCTGCAGATGCAGCTTCTACTCCAGGTCCGAATACCACCCAATGCTGATAACTTTCATTGCCAATCCCGCACGCATGAACCAAGCCAGCCCCGATTCCTATTTTCACTTTTATCGTAATATTAACCTCCGGACACGCTAGAGATCCATGTGCTTCTTGCATAAAAATGGCACAGTCAATTACTCGCTGAATCTCTTGAGGATAGTTGGCCACATTATTTATTCTCCACACAGCAAGAAATGCATCTCCAGCATATTTAATGATATCACCCCCAGCTCGGAGGATGCATTCAGACAACGGTCCTATGTAACTCCCTAGTGTTTTCGTTAATTGATCTGTGCCACCTTTACCTTTTAGACTGTAGGCTTCGGTTAATGCTGTAAAACCCGATACATCTGCCATCATCACTACAGCATTATAAGACATTTGATATGGCACTTTAGATCCATCATCCTTCAAGATCAAATCTGGAACAAAGGCAGCTAGCCGTACTAGGCGATGTTGAGTCACTTGGTCTTTTTTCAAAATGTTGATTTTATTCCGGATGTACTGCTCTATTTCTTTGGCTTGAGGCGAGGCAATATTATCCACACCCAGGGTATTATCAATAACACTTCCTTGCACCGCCAAATCGTCTGCTTTATTAGACGCGGAATTCGCGATCGCTTTACTCACTACTTGAAAAGATCTGGGCTTCCATGCCCGACTTACTATCACCTTTGGATTCTAAACCGAAAAAAAATTTAAAAATTATATTTCCTACCACGTACATTCTTTGCTTTAATTAATTATTGTCTCATCATTGTCCTAAATAAACAAACATGATCCCATGAATACATTATACAGGATGTACATAACATAACTTATTCAACTTTCATTATATTCATAATAGACAATTCTAAAGGAAAACAATCTAAGTGAAAAGAAGTGAAAGTCTCAAGTGCAGAAAAAGCCTATAAGGGGAAAGCTCAAATGTGGAGTCTATGCGGTGCTTAAGTATGAATGGTGAAATTGTAGTGTTTGCTATTCAGTTTATCAAAGGGACAAGTTCGCACCAACCCCCACATTCATCGGCCAACCTCAAAATAAAAATAAGAAACAAAGTTATCATCATATGGGTAACTTACTTTAGATTCCATTTCTGAATCAGATTGTTCAAATGGTGGCGAAAGATATCATTCCAGAATATATAAAATATTGTAGAATAGAAGGTGTAAATGCTAGTTACATAATGACCGAGGCCTAATGGCGGATTAAATCGACAATTTAGAATGTATAAACGTAAATCCTCGTAAACCTACAGATTATGTTATGTTGCCTATTATTCTAGCTTGTATAGCATTGTAATGAAATATTCTATTTGTACAGCATTGCGAAAGTGCAAGTAAATAAACAAAGACTGAAATATATTCACGAGAAGATTTTTTGTCTTTCACAACAAGGAATATAGAATATAATATTATAGAAAAGGAATGGCAGATTATTCGATTTATTGGGGGTTCGGAACAAGTGAAAATGTGTGGAAAATTTACATGACTACAGCCGATCCCTAATTCCCCCCGCTTGGGGATCTCAATTTAAATACACACTCGCCAATGACGTCAATTGGCGAGCTTTCCCACCCACTTTTCATTTTTTCATTTTTCCATGGGGATCTGCCACGGGTTGTTTCACAATTACCTCGGTAAAGAACACCAAGAAAATGTTGATACGTTGTCATGGACATGTTCCCATTGAAATCCGCACATACAAAAAATCTGAAAAAGAATGGATTGTTTCTACGTTTATTGAATAGGGCTGCAGCGCTATGGTTTTATAAACCGGTTCTTCGGTGTTCAATTAGCTTGCAAGCACCTTTACTTTACTTTTCAGTCCGATTTGATTGACCTGCTGCTGTATGGAACTATTATCGCTGTTTCAACCTAAGTTTTAGTTCTGCTCTGAATATCTCCAGTGTAAAGGATGGAACAAGCTAAACAATTGACAGAAGAAAATGACAGCCTCTCATTATCAGGTATATCGTTTATTTCTATAAGTTCACCTTTTACTCTCGATAAATTAATTAAGGTGATAAACGTATCTTCGTAGAAATTAGTGGATTGAATTTTGTTCCTAGACGAAGATGAAGACTGGATAGAAGACAAAAGAGGAGATGTTCAAGATTCGTTCATGGCATACGGATTGCAGGCGCATACCAAAACTGTCACAGATTTAGGCATTAATATTAAAGAAGAACTCAATTCTGGGGTGTTTGCTAAAGCCGTCTACAATGCTTTTATGCCATACCAGAGGTTTATGCAAATCCTCCTTCGCTACCCCTGTGGCTCCAGTGTAAACAATGGCGTCCTCGAATTTTCTTTTCAAAAGGAAAAGCCCTACGCGATCGGATTCTGCATTACGTCTACCATTGTTTTAATTATCTCCTTCCTGGTGATGGTGAATGGAGTGGGAATTCTTCTTGGCCATCCAGTGATAACAGCTACGGTGAACGAGAGAGATCCGAGTACTTTACGTCTGGAAGAGCATTTCCTATTCCGCCGAAATGCGGTTCCGGTCATCATCATTATCACTTCTCTGGTGCATGCCGTGATAGCTAATTTTAGCTTCTTCTTTAAAAGACACTTTGCCTGCAACTATCTATCTTTTTGGACACAGTAAGTATTCTACCTTTCAATATTCCATACCCTGACACTCGTACAACAAACTTTTTAGTCTTACTTACACCAAATTATTCGGATGGAAACTAATAAATATAGGCTATCTGACTGTACTGTCAGCTGACTGAGCTTTAATTGGTAGTGTGATCTGATTTATTTGTTATTCCTAGTAGGACTGAAATTACAAACTTCTTTGAAACTGTTTTTGACAATTAACAATCGTATTGTACTTTATCATTCCGTAAAATTTTGACAGAGCTGCCGAAATTATGAGAATTGACGTAGCATCGGGGTTGCATAGTTTCATGTGGTGGACAATGGTGGGCTATGGATCTTTTTTGGCGATATTTACCATACTATGTGCAAGTTAGTAATAAACATTTTGCATGCATACATAATTTATGCCCAAATTACTATAATTTTACTTATAATGTATTTTTGAATTTTGAAGTTCAGTTCGCCCCAGTATCGACAGGAGGTCCAGCAGTTCTTACCATGCTAACTTTTCGTGTTTTTGTGCCCCATATTCATGCAGTGGATAATTTCTTCATAATCCGAGGAATATTTGCATTTGTATTTCTCTACATTATGATCTCCGCAAAATCGTACGTATTTCTCTTTCTCTATTACACCAAGTTGTTAAAAAATGGATTTGTCACTTGGAATCATCGCCTTGATGTAGTTCTTCACGGAGGTATAGTAATATTGCTATTTTCGGTATTTTATTAGTTGAGAATACGGAGAAAAATGACACATATTGACCTAGTTCCATAAACTCGCAAAAAATTTTAATATGAAATAAAAAAATAAATGTAGAAACAACATTAAATATTTTATCATATTTTGTGTACAGGAGGAGAACCATTGCCCAGAAGTAAAAAAGTTGCAAACCGAATTGGATTTGATCATTTATTTAAAGATTATGTCTGCTTACTGGATTTATTAGCAGGGGTTGACACTTTGTTTGCCAATATCATTGAGTCGTACTTTGCAACACAAGTAAGAGAAAGCAACAACATATTATTCGTAATAAAACCCACTTTGGATACTACTGATGGTTAACTTTAATTAAAAACTTTAACAGATGTTCAGTGTTTTGTTTGAAGTATTTTACTGCATTCGAAGTATAACGGCTAAAAATGAGTTTACCAGTGTAAGGTCACTGGACTCGATAATAATGATTTTGTATGTAGTTAACTCTCTATGGATCTTCTTTTTGGTCGCTAATGCTGCCGCTGAAGTTGGGGAAGAGGTTATTTACTCCCTAAAATTAATGAAATTTTACTTTTGATGTAAATGCTATCCTCAATTATTCGAATTTCATTTATTCTTTTGTTAATAGGCAATGGACGGGCTAGAAATATTGCGTCGCAAAGGAATGATGGGTCAGAAAACAGACGAAGAACTCTACTTTGTATGTTCTGATAAAAATATTTGATTACTGTGCATGTAAAATTTAGATATAAATTAGGTACGATTAGGAAAATTTGATATTTGTACCGAAATGCTGATCAACCAATAATTTTAATTTACCGCTGTTTCTCTTTAGATGCTAAGTATGTATACCAGTTATAGCGGTCATTATGAGGCAACTATCGTAGGTGGTAATTATTTCATGTTGGACAAAGGATTCATAGTTGGAGTAAGAGAAAATACTCGACTTTTTAAAAACTAAATAACTTACAAAATCTCATTGTTTCTGTACGTAAACAGTATATTGCACAATTTTGTTGTTTCCCGTGCTATTTAGATAGTGGGGACGGTATTATCCTACTTTGTTATCCTGATGCAATTCAATCCATCTTTGACCTTAACATCACCGAAGGATTTGGGGCTAAGAATAGATTCTAGGATTCTTCTCAGTACTGCAGAAGGAACTAGACTTTTTGGAAGATCTCCTGAGAATATAACATTAGCAATAATAAAGACGATTCCAAAAGAAATTATTTCTTAATTCTTTGGACCATAATATTGAGATTGAGAAAATTGAGTCATTTTGCTTTGTTACTGTTCGTTAAATCTAGAAATCTCTGAAAATGCTCCGACTCTGCCTACTATTCACGTCATACTTTCAAGCAGCTCATATTTAGCTATTTATCTATGCAGTTTATAGTTTATGCTCTTCAATAAAATAGTTGTTTTGTACATAGCAATTTACTTTAAACTTTTAGAAATTGTTTATCTCTGTAGGGTAATTATGTTTGTGTTGAATGTACCTGAATTTGTAGAAATAATATTGATTGTCCTTATCCCAACCAAAATCTAAAAGTCAGCTTTCATCATATTTAGCGAATAGGAATTATTATTAAATTAGGTACTTTCTCCAATAAATGTATTCTAATCCATATGGGTATCCACATCCAGGATTACAAATACTACTGGAAGTTACTAGAAAATGCTCTGGACTGTATTCCATTAAGATAGCCATTGGTTTTCCTAAATATATCATGCTAACTTGATTGCTTTAATAAGTTTTAATGATTACCTTGAATAAATCCTAAATCATTGCTGGGCATAATTTATTTAGGGCAAAGTAAGACCATTTAATAAATAAGGAATTGTGTTTGTTTGGTATTGTAAATAATATAATTTATTTACAAAGTACTGGACTCACAAAAGCTATTGATTTATAAGTCATATCATTTATGATATATATTAATTAATGCAAAATAAATCAGATAAATTAGGCCAATTCTTTTTAAAATGAACAGTTAATGAAAAATGATTTCCATAATAAATAATATCCTATTTTCAATAAAGTGCAGCAAGTAAGGGTACTAGAATTACAGTAAAGAAGAACGCTGCAATGGATGATGCACCTGCTGGGGTAGTTGTTTGAGCCGGGCTGGTCGGGGTAACCGAAGGTGGTGTATTACTACTTGATTCACCTGTGTAAAGGCTTGGGTCATCTACATCTTCTGCATCCTCAGCAGAGTTCTCCTGAGCATGTATATTGGAAACGCAGAGAAGGGCAATCATACAAATGGTAATGATCCAAGATGTCTTCATTGTGAACTACAAAATAAAGTATCCATTATATTCAAGAGCTCAAGGTTATTCAGTAGAAAAATCTGCTATATCCAAGATTCGTAAATATTAAGTAGCAGAATCCTAAATTAGATTTTCAGAAACTCACTAAAACGTGTTTTGTGTTCAAAATGTTACTTACTATTTATTTGGAGTATCAGAGGTACTTCAGCAAATCAACAGGATGCAACAATTCTAAGCAATGAGCCAAAAATTTTTTCCGTAACAAGACTACTCGTTGTCTAACAGGTTACTGATTCCAGCGATTTCTAATTCAGTTCCTCTCTCGTCCTTCTCCCGGCTTAATGACAATTTTCATTTCAATCTGGGGATTTTATTGATCTAGTTTAGCTTATCAACAAATATTATTCCGTTATCAATGTCAACGATGAGAAATGTAATTTAATGGATGACAATAATGTTGACGCTGACTCCGTTCATGTGTTCAGTGCACATAAGTTTACGTAAGCATTTGTACTATTGCTTTTACTTGAATACATGTACTTGGTACTTTCCATTTTGCAAATAATTTTTTCCTATGTCTTTCTAAGCAAGATAACATTATCATTCTAATTTTTAGCCCGATTAACAGAATAGCGATGACGGGGGTATTATAGCTTTGTACTGCGTAATTGAACGTTTATAGCTTCAACAGTAATCTAGCTATTCCGCTATCGCATAAAATTAACTGGTCGCAAATGATAAACTACCCGATAAGTAAGGAAAAGTCACATCTAATATTTAAATGATGCAATGCTGTATGCCTATCTCTATTTGATTGACATTTCTCCCATCGCTCAATGACGGCATATTATTTCCATTAGTTAATACAACATGTCCTCGTAAGTGCAACAAGTGCAGACATTAAAACTGTATTTAAAATTAATGTTAAATACATAAAGCTACTTTTACTACATACACAGATGTCACAAAGCAAATTATGGTCATCACAATCATCAGTAATCATCACGTAGATTTTAATATGGTTTATGCTCAAAGCAAATAAAGCAACATTAACTTGAGAAATATTTTATGCTTTCACGTTAGTATAATATTCCCTGATGTCAATTACCAGTTAATAGTGGCTTTTGCCAGTTCCGACACAATTACCTTATAAATAAGTAACATGATACACAAAAAATGAAGTATTACAATTTGAATTTTGCATATTTATCTGTTTACAACGACCACCTGAAAGGAAAAAATATAAAATACATGCATGCGATATTCATGGACAGAAAGCTTTATTTGTGAATCAGAGAATTCTGAAACTAATCTGTATAAACACCACAAACAATGCACCTAATCACTACACATTGACAGGACACGAATGTATTTACAAAACCTATCAGCAAACAGAAGCTGATCCAAAAAGTAGACATACACCAAGTGATCTAATGCCTTGGACATACACAGATATTTATTTGTAGTTTACTTTCTGATAAATGTTTAATTGAATGTAAAATAAATGTATGCATATTAATTACTTTAGTTTGCACCATTCACACGTGCATCAGATATAAAATTACAGTAAAATGAGCAAACATTGGTCATGACGAAGAAATAGCCATTGATTATCATTAATAATCTGAGTAATCTCTAAATAAACAACTTTGATAAACAAAACTATAAGCACCTTGTTATCACTAATCAAATCATGAATCATTATTGTTGTATCTGTAAAACATCAGAACATCACACGCACTCGTAGATGCTTAAAACTTTTTCGTGACTCATATTCATTACTTTGTTTGTGATTGTGACTCAACTAGAGTAAAAAACGTTTTCCTCTCAAGTAACTAATTTTTAGTGTTGTAAAAATATAATTTAGTATAATAATAATATTATTATATTCATTTTTGGGGTATTGTGATATAGAATAGAGAATTAGAAACTTGTCTTTAAGTTTACTCAGTCTACCTACCTTCTAATCTGATCTGATGAACAACTACTGGAGACTTGATCATCTAAGCTTATAGTTAGTTTCAGAGAGACATTTTAGAAACCAATCCAATCTTATCTCTATGGGTAGTTTAGAAAAGGTTACAGATTTATGTAGAAATGCATCTGCTAAATTACAAATTCAAATTACAAATCAGCTGGATGCTTAATAAACCATGTACAAATGGGTGTAAAAAAGTGGTGTGAAATCGCATAGAAAGTTTGAATTGATTATCTGACGTTACATGACTTTTTTAGTGAATTTTTAATGACCTTTGACCTTTTGCCACTTGTGAATTGACCTTGACATGACCTAACGAATACCTTTTTCGAACGAGCTATCTCATGACGTTCTACAATGTCAGTCGATAAATGAAGTTACGCCAATTTTTAAT
Organism: Tomocerus qinae; assembly: GCA_020055645.1. Classification (NCBI taxonomy): domain Eukaryota; kingdom Metazoa; phylum Arthropoda; class Collembola; order Entomobryomorpha; family Tomoceridae; genus Tomocerus; species Tomocerus qinae. Next base: position 30,140,126 of record CM034549.1, read on the forward strand.
TTTTGGACCACGCCCAAGGCAGGGGTCCGATTTTGTCCGTTTTCGAACTAGACCTCGCTTTTCATCCCTACATTGCGTACTGAAAGTTTGAATGATTATCTCAAACCGTTTTTGAATTATCGTGCTAGCAGACAGACAGATCAGGCATTCCTATAAAGCGGTGTTACACACCACTTAATACATTCATAATGGCGTGTGATAATTAACAAATGTGTACAAATCTATCGTTAGTCGCCAGTTTCATTTAAAAGTATATATTTCTAAAAGTTATTACTTTTGAGCAATTAATTTTGGACAACTTTGGAAATAAATGTCGTTGATTTCGGAAATCTATTTGTATGATCTATGCAGTTGTTACGTCATTTCGATGTAATAATGGAAGGTGGTAAATAGGATGTATATAAATAGGTCAGGTTATTTCATTCATGCTAGCAATAGTCACGTATTAACGAAGTGAAAACTTTTTGTGTTCAGGGAATTCACCCTGGACCATCCCTGGACAAACATTAACCCAATCACTGCGATAATAAACACAATACATTGAATTAATTGTTGAGATTGTATAATATTTGAAACATGTCCATGGGTATTGCTCAATACAAATATCTATGTAGCATTATATAAGAGTGCAGTTAAATGCTAATGTTACAATATGTTGTAGTATATTGTTATTCGGAAAAAAAACTAGTGTAGGGCATTCTCGGGAATGACAAAAATCGTCGTTTATTGACTTACACCTTGTTTTTAACCATGTCATAGACTCATGCACATGCACATACACTAATAAATTTATGTTCTCAGAAATAATAGTATGCCTAGCTATTCATCAAAATACCGTTACCAACTATCAGTTATAGTAAGTAAATATTGTATGTCCATTAGAAAATTTTCATGTTTTGTTAGCCAATTCATATAACAAACTATTTATTTCGATCTCGTAATCCTATGCGCAGGCTAATTGACTAAATAATGTTTGTTTATCTCTGGCACGTATAAGCACTTATGCTATTTACTGTTCAACTCAATCCTTTACCTCATTAATATATTAATCAAGATGCCTTGATTGGTCCCATGGCTACGCCTCTCGGGGGCAAGGTGACGACATGCTCCAGAAAACTGGTTTCCCCCAACCAGTTCTTTCCAACCACTTTACCCCCGATTTCGATTCGGAGAACTGGTTGGGGGAAACCAGTTTTCTGGAGCATGTCGTCACTTTGTCCCTGAGGGCGGAGCCCTGGAAACATTCAAAGCACTTTGATATTAATCATTAAATAACCACTTTTTATGCAAAAGCTAGTGGAGGACGTGCGTAGTTGACATACTTGTTAATCCCTTCAGTTCCAGGGAAGCAATAATTATTCTGATGACCGATAACTATTTGATGACATGACTGATTTAACCAGCTTAATTATTCAGCTCTATTAGGTGCAAACGCCAAAATATGATTATGTATTTGTATATTATTACTTAGTTCAGCAATTAATTAGTATTTACCAAGGATTACAACATGCAATATATTAACTGACAGGGAAATATTTTTAGTATGGCTCTAAGAGGGACAAGCTATACTCTAGGACCTAGGACGAACTGTCCTAGGTCTGTAATGAATCAAAGACGTGATTTTGAGAATTTAAAAAAATTACATCTAACAGTAACTTCTAAAGATCAACAGTCATTAAATATAAATTGAAACAATGCGTCGGCTATCCTGCCTGCTACAAAGCAAGTTGGGTTTTGAACCAATTGTTAACATAAATACCCTTACGGTACTGACAACGTTGGTATATCATGCTTGGAATATGATTCAGCTTTGTCTAATTCATTTTTATAGTAATTTTCTAACTGATGTATAACTAAGATATAGATATAGCTTATGGGTGTCAATTTGGAATAAAATTGCACTTGGGATTCCAATAGCTAATGCGTCATGAATAATGTAACGGTAGAATTAGCATGTTAACAACAGTAACATGTAATTAAGAAAAGAAGTGAAACAATGATAGAGAAGATGTGGAGCAGACATTCAGATCTTCTGATTCTGTAAACCGTGGGATTTTGTTTCGGTGATTTTTCTATAATGGATTTTCCTCTCTCGTTTCCGAAATCAGAGCTAAATTGTCATTCAGCTCACAGCGGGATTTATTATCATTTAACTCAAATAAGCAGTGCACTCTTACTATTGATAGGACATGACAAACATGCCGACAGTTTTATTAGTAACATTTCATTGGGTTCATCCCAAGCATGGTACTTCAGGATGACTCAATTCGAAACTGTGTTATTTAGTCTGATCATGCTCCAAGTACGTGAGTGAACGAAAGTTCAATCAAATGAAATTACTTTTATCACCCAATTCATAGCAATAATTAACAAGGTTATGATTATTACTATCTATTGGGTTTTGAAATATTTTTTTAACTTAGATGATTGTGCTTCGCTACCTGGAAATCTTACCGATAAACATTAACAATATATTTGCAAACGATCCAACAGGCCGGAGAAGGCGGAGGGCCATCGATGTTATCTGCAGTGAGGATACTCTAGCTGAATCCGTGTTCAGGGTACTCATCAATTATCATTCTTTTATTACTATTTACTTTCATGCTATAAAGATAGTTTTATAATGTTTGAGCTATATTTACTAATAGTCACGTACATGTAAGGGCTTTACCGAATTAGAAGTGTCTCTTGAAAACATCAGAATAGTTCAAGTTTTATTTATTACGAGGAAATTCAAGCGTAAAATCCGGTTGAACTGATTTCAGATTTTACGCAAGCTGGACGAAGATGACTGCATATCATTGACTCTTTGCGAATTGCAGCTGCAATTTGAAACATCAGCATGGGGGAAACAATTGCCTAAAGATACGAGGCTATTACTCAACGCTTTGCACATGTATGCACTCAAAAATCTAAAATGGCACTTGATATGCATTGTGGACAGGTGCTTGAGAATTTTGATAATTATTTTAATGATGAATGTATCTGTTTTCAGGTCAGGGAAGAACAGAAAACAATTGGGAAATTGTCGAGGACTTTCTGCAGTAACCACTTACGAATCCGCTGTGCAATTACAATCCAATAGAAAATATGCAAATTCGACAGAATGTTTGGAACGCTTTCATGGATGCTCCCTTACGAAAGATGATATTATTCACTATGTTAATGTGTTAATTTCTGCTGAATTTATTACATGATTTTATTACATTAGATATAATATGTTAGTTTGTACTCATATCTGTATTCATGGTGTTGGAATAAATCTGGTAATTGTTCTCAAAATATCCAGACAGAGCAAAGGTCAAATCGTGAATGCGTAGGTACTTATGATAGTGATTCATCCATCATCTTTCTGCACCAGCAAAACAGACAGTTTGCTGAAGTAATTGATTGCAATTGCTCTTAACACTGGATTAATGCATGTTTACATTGCGTCAATCATGCATTGTTTTGCATGCGATTTTAGGGAATAACGAGTGTACATTCTACTATTGAAGTAATCGATGAATCACGCTTGTCAATATCAACATTAATTTAATATATATTTCAAAGTGATTTGAATGTTTCCAGGGCTCCGCCCTCAGGGACAAAGTGACGACATGCTCCAGAAAACTGGTTTCCCCCAACCAGTTCTCCGAATCGAAATCGGGGGTAAAGTAGTTGGAACGAACTGGTTGGGGGAAACCAGTTTTCTGGAGCATGTCGTCACCTTGCCCCTGAGAGGCGTAGCCATGGGACCAATCAAGGCATCTTGATATATTTTTTATTTCAAAAGAACAATGCAGAATGGAACAGCTCATCACTTATACTTTTATTTTAAAATGAGAAATCTTGATTTCCTATTATTTTTACAAAATCAAATATCTCTTCTGAAGTTGATGGACAGGAATGATATTTCTGTTGACATATAGTAGAATTAGTCGTAGTTCCAGAGAAATAGCTGCGATAACCATCTTCCACTGCATTTTCAAAGTCTTCGATGTTGTCAATCCTACGGCTATCTGGATCAAGTGAAACATTTCTTTTGTGTCGTCTTTCTCCAGACCTTAATTCATAAAAATACGTTTTTATGATAAAAGTACAAAGGAACTCAGTACTCACAAAGATAGGAAGAAAATTATATTAACTGAACATAATGTAAATTAATGTACCTCTTCAAGGAAGTTAGCACCAGTTTTGTTTCATCTGATAAACTCCAATCGGGTTTCGATAAATAGTTACTTTGTATCTCACATATCATCCTGAATGTACATTCATTGGGGTCCAAGCGTTTTATTAGCTTTAAATACAATTTATTGTATCAAGTCAGATAAATAGTAGTTGATATTTGATATAATGCAAGTTCGTAAGATAAATGGAGCATACATTAAGTATTTGAATTCCTAGGTCTCTCCGGATGCCAATGGCACTCGTGACTTCCCTTTTCTTCCTTCCAGAAGGCATGCCGTTGATTAAATTGCTTAAGTTCATAGGCATTATTCCTAGAGTATTTAGGAGTGCAAACTAAGGAAAAAGATTTAAAAAATTGATTGATTAGTGATTAATTGGCTTGAATTATTAGCAGGGCCGCAGCCATAAAAAAGTTTCGGGGGGGGGGGGGATAATTTTTGCGATGCAAAATGTACAGGGTGGTCCTAATATAATAGGCGAGTGTTTGACCTCAAATAACTTTTGAACGGCTGGATCAATTTTAACAAGATATGGATCGTTTTAAAGACAAACGCATTTTGAGTGAACTGTTAAAAGGAGATGAATACCAAATATCAGTATCAATGTTCAAAGTCAGGGAGAAAATATTTTTGAAAAATGTGCAATTTAAACGATTTGTTCTCACTTTAAACGTCAATAACTTATCAAAGGGAACTTTAATCTAAACAAGGTGCACATCATTCGAAAGAGGATTAAATACCTAGTGTTTGCCGTAAGTAACATCCATATGGTAGGAGTATTACAGAACCAAAGCTTAGAGAGATCACAAAGAAGGAATTCGTTATCCTATCTTTCATTTAACCCCCAAATTGACCAATCGGGACAAGCTATTTAAATAACAAACCCCATGACCAAAGAACTGTCCTAAGGATTTCAAATTATTCGTTTCTTAAACCTCATGGTGCGTAAAAGATAAAGATGGCAACAGCTAACCTGACAGATAATGACATGCATCCAAATCCCGGCTCAATTAACCTTTTCAGGTAACATAACTTATTGAGACTTTAGTAATAAGAATGTGTAATCTTACGTAATTTTGTGCGTAATTCTAACTCTAATCGTTGGTTGTCGTCATGTTTCAACTCATTTGATGAGAGTTTACCAATTTGGGGGTTAATGAAATCAAAGGATAATGATTTCTTTGAATTCCTTCTTTGTGATCTCTCTAAGCTTTGGTTCTGTAATACTCCTACCATATGGATGAAACTTACGGAAAACACTAGGTATTTAATCCTCTTTCGAATGATGTGCACCTTGTTTAGATTAAAGTTCCCTTTGATAAGTTATTGACGTTTAAAGTGAGAACAAATCGTTTAAATTGCGCATTTTTCAAAAATATTTTCTCCCTGACTTTGAACAGTGATACTGATATTTGGTATGTATCTCCTTTTAACAGTTCACTCAAAATGCGTTTGTCTTTAAAATGATCCATATCTTGTTAAAATTGATCCAGCCGTTCAAAAGTTATTTGAGGTCAAACACTCGCCTATTATATTAGGACCACCCTGTATATCTTTTGATTACCTGTCCGATGACGAGAAATAGAAAAACAGTTTCAAAAGGGGTCATTGCGAAATACCATCGCCATGTTGGCTCTAAGGATAAATTTGTAAAAATAGCTTCTACATTAGATAACGGTGCGCTAGCAAACAGCAACACAGACGATACCAATTCGGATAATGGGGCAGAGTCTAAATAATTTTCTCTAAGAGAAGGGGCTAGGGTAAAATCCATGATTGACTTGATTCATTCACCGATTCTTGGCCACTTGACTAAGACAAGGATTTGTTTAGACATTAGACAAGAAACTAGAAGATTGTTTGATGAAACATTATGAAATACCTACCCACCTATTTACGTATACGAACCAAAATCTGCAGATGAAAATTGTCTATAGAACAGTTAGCTAACTGTTATTAGGAACTGTTTGGAACTGTATAGAATTACTTTCAGTAACATGAATATTATACAAATATTGTAATTTATAAATTTTAACTGTTTATTAGCATAATGATGTTCATGGTTCATTTTAACTTGTCTTATGACTAATAGGAAAACTGTCATTAGCAGAGTATTATAAGCAGTAATCATATGCTCCGTGCTTCCAAATGCTGCATAAAATTCTAATTAAAATAAGTATAGATTCTACAAATATAAATAATTCATGGACAGCTTCCCAAAAGTAAAGGTTATAGATGCATCTGACATTTTGACACTTCCAAGCCTAGCGTCCTCATCCTAGGACATCATAGTGCAACGAATTTTTTGAACCTAATAATATAGATACGCAAACAAATTATGATAACAAACCTATTACACTAATGAGATAATGAACTAATGAAATGGCATGCGACATAGCATTATTACTATTACAAGTAATTTATTTAAACAGTCGTTTGATTTGATTTGGACTGTCGTGCCATATAGTGTACACCTGAGGATGTATTTTCCTGATTAGATTGTGAGACCATAAAACGAGTCTACTGATATTTCATGTAATTTTTACCCATACTAGGAAAACACTTGATAGTATTACCATTTTATCATTGTGTTAACGAATGGATTATTTTAGCTGTAAGATTCATTAGTATGAAGGAAGCAAGTACGCACATGCAGTTATCATCAGGACGGTAGAATATTACGCTAGGCAAAATGATATGAGTTAGAATGTTATTTATAGCTGCTTACAAGAAGAAACGTTTGTAACATGCAAAGCATTATTGGCAAAAAATCTTTACTATACAATTATTTTCACTTCGGAATGCTTTATATTTTTCAGATTTCTTGTAATTATGTTCACACGTAAACCAAAAATAGTCATCACAGTCATTATACAGTATACAAGATTACTCGGTAGAATTCAAGGTCATGCAACCAGATCCTGGACACAAACGGACTCTCTGCACCTATTGAATAATGCATTACAGCCATTCATATTAAAAGGAAATGTCAATCATCGGATAGTAAAATAAAATAAGCATGGAGATAGTATGTTATCAAAATTGAACTAAATAACTTCACTGTTTGAAGATTTTTACTTTAACATTCACGCTTCAAGGACCCTAATTCGGAAATCTATTTGATAAGACCATTATGGGTGAGTGAGCGAGCAGGGAGAAATTGTTCATTGACACTAGACTGGATATTATCTGGATACTGGCAGTACATTTTATCCGTCCTTTCACAAACGTTCTCTGGACTGATAAATGTGTTCGTTCTATTATTTAAATCACAGTAGTCAGTTAGTGTAATACTTGCTATGCTAGCTCTGGTAATGCACTTCTTCTTTCAGTTGAGTACATCGAGTAGATGAATACTATTACGACAATCAGAGTACATGGAATGAGTTTTAAGAATTTTTTCTTTGTTTTTGCGTTAACGAAGAAAATAAATGATTTTCTCAGTCACTTATACTTTATGCTAAAGCAGGGACAGAAAATCTTCCGTACACCTTCATTTCACATGTAGAAGATATGACATAATAAATGCTTGACCATTTCAAAGATTCCATTTAAGTAAGTTAGTCATTCAGCTATATTTTACTGCAATGAATTGATAGTGTGTTATGTATAAGCACTGACGAGTACTGAGTATACTAGTGTTAGATACGAATTATACATTTACTGTATAAGAACATAAGTCTGCATTGTCAGTTACTTTTAAACAATAGGCCGATGTTCATAAGCTTTTACTGATAAATTTACTTCCGGTGTATTCTTAGATTAAGATATCGTTGTTATTGAGTAGGGAAGCTAAATCATTTACGTTTCTTACATCTCCTAACTTTATGCTTAACTTATAGAGTATGCAAACGTTATTAGAAGAATGAGCCTTAATGCCATAGTATAAGAATGAGTCAGAAGTGGTTATAATATTATTGTATGTAATAGCAGTGCATGTAATGAAATCTGCATCGTTGCATCTTAAAAGATCATCGAAGACTTTGCAAGCTTATTCATTTCATCACTGCTTTTTGTATATCCACCACACAAATAATGTATCATTAACTCCTATTTGGTCCTCTAATGTGGCCTGTACAACAGTACAACATATCATAGTCATCATAGGACGTAATTATACTTGCTGAGTGCATTAGGAGGGCTGCTCTAGAATTATAATAGAATAATATCTTCAATAAACCTAAAGATGAATTTTACCTGCCGCCTTATTCCTTATGTCCTTATTGTTTTAGTTTCTTTAACATCTTGTGAAAGTAATCCGGAAATTTTCAATCCTAGTGGTTTTCGTCAAATCTCATATTTATATAACAGTTATCCAAGGGTGGACAATCGAAATCGTTATTCGGACACAAGGCAGAGAAATAGGTGTAACAAAAATATTGAAATCGAAAATGGAGACAGAAGATTCCGTGAAAGAGGCAGCTTGGTTAAATTCAATTGTAATAATGGTTACACGTAAGTTCACTTTCTGGTTCTAATTTCCTTTACTTCAAGCCTATTAACACCCTAGCTTCATCTCGTCATAGTTTAATTAACGAGCATTTATATTTTTGCAGATTAGTTGGTGCAACTATTGCTGTCTGCCTTAGAGATGAATGGTCTGAACCAATACCATACTGTGTCAGTAAGTGTAAATCGCCCTTTGATATCAATTTTGAGTATCATCTTAATTACAAAACGATACCAGAAAGAGTTCGATTAGGAAAATTAAGGAATTTATTTGTTTTCCCGGTATAAAAATACTGAACTTTGGTAAATGTATGTCTTTTTTGTAGAAGCCGGTTGTAGAAGAATCGTGGTCCCTGTTAATTCTTTTGTACGGCAAAGTTTTGGCGGAGGGGTGATCTACTTTTATTGTGACGATGGCTACAGACTAGTTGGATCGGATTTGTTAACTTGTGACGGACGCTTATGGAATGGAACAGAACCGACATGTCAAGGTTTATTTTATGACATTATTATTTCCACTTCATAAATGTTTTATCTCGGTTTATCCGTAAAACGCTATACGTGTATAATCTTCTTCTATCAGAAATGAGATACTACAATTACAATATTGTCATGGTCTAATTATTTTGTCTCAATCTACAGCAATCAACCCTCCTACTACTACCACAGTGGGAACGACAGTGAACTTGGAATCTTGGGATAAACATATTATTACAACGGCTCCGGCTCCAATCAATTCGACTATCAATGTAAATGAAACCTCCGTATTTCTGACTAATTCTAGTGCAGAAGAAAACATAAATAATGCTAATGTTTCCATTGCTGAAAAAAATAGCACTACTAACACTAGTGATATTGGAATGGTAACTTCTAACAATAATTCTACAAATCGATTACCTATACCTTCTGCTACAACTCAGCCGGAAAGCAATTCTGGTAATATCACACTCACTAATTCCACAATCGTCCAAACAATTACTGAAGCTAACCACAACACAATTTACCATTCAACCACAACTACTAAAGCAATCATTCCCACCAATGAAGTCATAACCGTCTCTCCAAATACAGCAAACAGATCTGCTTATTCTAATTCCACAGGAAATGCTACAACTAATCCGACAGATTCTTCCAACATTGTAACCCCTGTAATTTCAAATGTAACACCGATATTAACTTTACTAACTATTCCAACAACTGCTAAGAGTACACCAACAACTCTCACCGCACCTACTACTACCAGTGAAAGTCCAACTTCGAAACATACCACTACTACTACTACTACTACTACTACTACTACTACAACTTTGAAACCTGTAACCACCACTACAACTACTTTGAGACCTTCTACTACTATCACGACTACAACCTCGAAACCTACGACCACGACCACGACCACAACTTTGCATCCCACTATTACTACCACAACTACTTTAAAGCCCACAACTACAACATTGAGACCAACGCCAGCCATAACAACTTCTACAACTCTGAGACCCACAACCACTACTACTACTCTGAGACCGACTACTTCGACAACTAAGAGACCGACAACTACAACTCAGAGACCGACTACTACGACAGCTAAGAGACCAACTACTACAACTAAGAGACCAACTACTACAACTAAGAGACCAACTACTACAACTAAGAGACCAACTACTACAACAAAGAGACCGACTACTACAACAATTCGGAGGCCTAAAACCACAACCAGTACAACTACATCAAGACCAACTACAACTAGTATACCATGGACAACTTCGAAACCCACGACAACTCGGAGAGTAACTATTATTGCTAAATCGACTCCAACAACAAAAATTATTGCACGGACCACGGAAACTCCATACTATTCGAGTTTTGATGATGACGATGATAACCACAGTCAGAGTAGTTATGTTCCTTTAGTCCCTCACCGACATCGTCCCATCGACCAAAAAGGGAAGTTTGGAAATAAAACTCCGAAAGAAATTGCTGCCAATACCAAAGCGTCTAAACTAAATGTGACTGATAATGATCACATTTCCTTTGGGCATATTATGTATGTACTTGGAATGATAGTTATTGCTATCCTTTTATTTTCTGTAGTAAGTGTCACATTGTTGTACTGCTGGCGAAAAAATAAAGGAATCGCCAGAGCTAGATCCTATGATTTGGATGGGCGAACATTGTCTGCTCATGACGCTAATGAGGACTTTATGTGGCTTGAAAACCGTGACGATAGACTTTAGTAGTTATAATTTTAGAGTTTTATTAGGTACCTTATATAGCTGTAAAAAGAGTAAGTAATAATATATCCTCATTCATATACATAAGTAGTAATCAAAAGTAGAATCGAATCCGATTTGATTTACTTTTTTGCATCAAAACTGCGTCTGCTCATGCGCGAACAAGAAAATCGTATCGTTCTCATCGGAATTTTTTGAATCGTCTCCTGGGACGATTTAGATTCGGATTAGAAAGATTTTGGTTGGAAAATCGCAGGTTGTTATGGGGACAACCACACTTTTTTAGCTAAGCTCAAGGTGAGTGAAATTGTTATGGGGACAATTACCATGACAATTTTACTCACCTTGGCTAAGCTGTAAAATATCATTACTTTTGTTATTGAATCGTCATAGTTGTCAAATTATTTTAATCTGTGCACTCAAAAGCTACGTTGGATTTGATCCATTTTCTTCAATCTGAATCTAAATCAAATCCGATTCGATTTTACTTTTGATTACTACTATAGGTGTACGATCATATAAGTGATTTACAGATCAGAGCCACTCTTACATTTATCACAATCACAGTATCAAGTACGTATACGTTATATGCATTTTTTTTGCACAAATATGGATAATGATAAGCGTTTTACAAAAATAAGTGGCATGTGTGTACCCAACCCAGTTATTTACAAATGTTTATACTTGCAAAATTACAAGTTTAAATTAAAAATAAAAAGACGAATCTTTTCTAAAAGGGAAATGCAGTCGTTTGTATACTTATACTGTACCATTTTAAACATACTATACTTGCACTATAAAATTTACATTGTAATATATTTTATTATATGTAAGCGAAGAAATGCAAATTATTTAAAAATATTTTTTAGAAAAATTGAATAATTATATAAGCAAAACGGATTACTAAAAATGTTAGATAAACTCGTGTACAGTGTTGTTTCATTTAATGGCACTTATCAAGCTCTTTTTTGTGAAACACGTCTACCGTTGTAGCTTTACATTGCCTGAAGTGAAAGTCGGCCCATCCGATCTGAAATCTTTCAGCTGGTTTAAAGTAATCCAAACCACGGCCAATTTTAATCACCCATCCGTTGTCCAATCTGTAATAACATAGTAATGAATTGTGTTAGACTCTAAATGTTTTTCATTAACGATGATTTCAAGAAATAAAATAATAACCATGTTTCATATAAAATATAAAATTCAGAGGGCAAAAATGACGTTCTAAATCAACGTATACCGCATGCACACATGAATACAATAACGCACCTTATCTCTCTGTCATGCAGAGTGTCATGATAATCCACGGTCAATTGAATATTTCTATTCTGAAATTGCTTCACAGAATTCCCAATAGTTTCCAGTCTTTTTTGCTGTTCAGTTAAACTACTGTCTTTGCCAGTGTTTAAATGTATTTTCTTCAGATTTGGACACTGTTTTAGACACAATTCTACAAAGCGAAGAAAGTTATCGCACTGCAATTGTATAAAAAAGAAATTTAAGAAATTAATTTTAAACTTTAAGTTGAAGTTAATGTTTTAAAAAACCATTTCTTATAACAATGATAACACTAAATAATTATAACAATGTCGAAACACCAAAAGTACATATACCTGATGAGGATTTCTTATGTACGGATCATCAATTTCTACCGAATGAACATTGAGATCCAGAAACCGTGAGAATACTGCAGAATATGAATGTCCTGTTGCGTTATCATCGATTTGGACTTGTTCTCGGTATTTCCCGGATGCTTTTAAATTGTCTATATGTCTTTTCACCTTTTCTGCCCGGTCCATGTATTCTTTTTTTTAAATTCAAAAAATATTTCAATTATTTCATATTCACATTGTCATTTGAATTTGTCATTGTAAGTACTCATTTTCTCACGGACCATGATAGTATTTATTTATGATCTGTGAGACCTATGACGATTATTTATAGTTCATTCATTATAAATGACCAGCTTTGATAATAATCAATTATATTATTTAGAGTTGAGACAATAATTTCTTTAAACTTGTGGTAATAGAACACACAAAAGGATTTATCTACTGGAGACTAGAATATATTTAGAAATTGAGAAGCCTTTCTAGAAGAAAGTTGTTTTCTCTTGTAACATGGTAAGACATCGTAAAACTTTACGTGAGAGAAAGTAGCTTTCTCCAGTCACCAGTTGTCGCGCTTTAAGTATCCCAGTTTGTCACTATCGATCATATTTTGTGTAGTTGTTTCGGATTAATTTTTTAAAAGTATTTCTATTAAAATGTGTTGTGTATATTAAATCTGAAGAAATCAATACTTTTATTACCATTCTTGGCATGTTAAAATCAAAATACCTTGTTAAGCAAATATGCATTGGTGCAAATATTGACCCTTTATGAATTGTGTAAGGTGCACTAAACCTTAATTTATTATTCTTAAGTACAGTATTTCGTGTGATGCATTAAGTTCGTTCTGGGTGAATATGCATTGTCTAACCCAAAGTTGGAAGACGAAATGATTTCACCATTTGATAGGATATAGTTACCTTTTACTTTCACTCTCAATTTATTCTTCTTCTCCTCTACTTCAACAGATTTGAGAGTCTCCATTAAGATCTGGAGACCCTCTTGGTAACATACTAAAGATTCCGTATAGCGACCATCATTATCGTGAGTAACTGCTCTAGTAAGAATAGAACTAGCAAAAGTTAATGCCTCCATTCTGAATCCTGATCCTGGATAATCGAAACGTCCAAAAATTCCAAACAGACAACAGATGTAACAAAGTAAGTCACACAATTTCGTTGAGAATTTATTGTATTTGTAAAAAGTGTCTTCCAATTCCAATATAAATCGAGATCATGTCATCACGTAAATTTCGCGGTGATTTTCAGTCTACTACTAAATAACGCGTAGGCACATGAAGGGAAATTTAAATGCGATAAGTAGGAAATTGATAATGTGAAACTGAAAAGTGAATGAGTGAATGGAAGAAGACACGATAGTAGATCGAGAGAGAGAACAAGATTGACTGCTTTCTATCGTCAACGAAAAGACGGCCAGATTGAATTTCTAATCGACTAAAATAATATAATATTCAAATTAAAGCAGATTAAAAATAACTAATAGGGTCACATTTTATGATTTTAATGTTTGAAAATTAAGTTGGTGTCGAGTAAGAGTAAGAACATTGATAGTGTTCAATTGCCAATTTAGTATATAATAAGTTTCAAGTTTTATTACTTTTGTTTCAGGTACTCTATTCCTTCATCATGACATGGAAATCTGCGCCGGTTGCTGTCATTTTGCTATTAATATTTACAGCTGCATCTGGTATTGTAAGTCATAGATCTAGATCATACAATTTACAATATACATATTGCAAAAAGTAAAGTACCATTTAAACATTCTTTATCATTTATATCTAAGTTTATTCGTATTGACTTTAGAATCAAAGGGTTTATTTGTTTTTAAAGTTATATTCTGCATACGTACAGGTTGATATTATTACTAACATTGTACTTGTAGGACAGTGACTTCTTTGACCATCCAGAAGTAACAATTCAGCTCTTTCATGCATTTGGAGAAAATGAAGACACGTTTGTTTCTAGGGGTAGTGTAACTATTCGCAATTTCAAAGGACCAAAATTTGGCACTGAACAGAAGGATTTGTCCCTAAATGATCTCAAAGCTTTAAAGGTACATTTATCATTGTACATATATTTATGTTATCTGTACTTGTAAATACGTTATTGTTTAATACAACACAATTGGAATTTATCTTTTAGAAAGTTGCCGAGGAGGATGGTTACTATTTCCTTAAATCTACAATTAAAACACCTTCAGGGGAGCAGTCATTCAGATCATTCTCACCTGCAGTTAGCTTTTTTAATTTATTTTTAATCTTAATCTTAATACCTAAGTATCTAGTATTGTTCATTCAATGGCCATAATGGTATAGCATCATTCCAGGTTCAATTTCATGTATCACGAGGAGCGTATTTGTAAATTGTTTGGAATAATAGTCTGGATTTATCATTTTTAGCGAACTTTACTCGATTCTGGTCTCTCGGATGTTCTAAATGTCCACTTAAATCCAAACGGAGACATTGTAGCAATAAGTTATTGTATGGCACGCCACGATTTCTTTTCATCTCCACATCATCTTGGTACTAGCAGACCACCTCCTCAAAGATTTAATACTTCGATAACCGTTCATTACGGAGAACCTGGACCTGTGTAAGTGTACTTAGTTCAGTTGCTATTTTTAATTTTGAATGTTGGAAATAAGAACTACATAATACATTTTTAGTACTTACTCAAAGTCCTCATAGTGTAATCATTCCGAATTTAATTATAATTTGTAATATTTGCTATAAAATTGCAATTTTTGTTTTCAATTAGTTTCTCAATGTAATGTTTATGATTTTTTCATTTTACATATCTATTTCAGACCGGATACAGCACCATATTTGGAGAAATTGGAAATGGAAAGATTAGCTAAAGAGCGCGGAGATGATCCGAGGGATAATCGCTCGTTTTTAGCAAAATATGTAAGCCCATTCTTATTTGGCTTACTTAACTTTGTGTACTTTGTCTTATTCTGTGTCTTCATGTTTACTCTTCAAATCATATTTTTTGGTTGGCCCACCGCTGACAATAATAACGACAATGGACAATGACATATGAACATGCGGTTGTAGTTTTAGATTCAATGCACATATCTTACTTCCAAGACATTTTTACCGTTCAATGCACATCAACTAGTCTTTATTGTATGTATATTCTACTTTTGCAATTTAAAAATTACGAATTATTTTTTGATACTTTTTAGAATATATTTTTTTGTAAAAATGGTCATTTGGTATGACATTTACGTAACCCTTGAATTAAGATATATTGAAAAATACAAATATATTTCTATAATAACATTATAATAAGTAAAACTAAGTTATGGCTGACTTAATCGCTAGTTAAGTTATACTCAAAAGGAAGATTTGGGTTGAAGGAAACTTATTGCGGTTATAATAATTGGATTTGGCTCTCTTCATCATGACAATAAGACATAACGGTCGACGCGTATGTATATGTACCCGTCTAACTAACCAATTATGTTATTACGTTACTTTATTCATTTATTGACACATTCATTACTTTGTTTTATTAGTGATTGCACTGCTATCCTATTATTGATATAAGATATAATACGACAAGACGACAACTTATATATTGACTTTGGATGTGGACTTTCTTAGTTTTAATTTTTAATAATTTGTGATAACCTATGAATTTTCTGGGAGTTCTTACTTTTTACTATGCGCTTACTTTTATTATAAATTGCAGTGGATGTACATAGTACCAATTGCTCTTTTGGTTCTTCTGTCTGGAGCCAGTAATCCGGAAGGTGATGGTGGAAGATAATCTTTGTAATTCGTATTATTGTAACTATATCCGTAATACATTGAAATCTGTAAACTGTAATTTATATCCGTCAAAGTAGGAAATTGCATTTTGTTAGTTATTCTTTTCTTACGTAACAAGTTGTATTGGTTGGTGTTGTATTATAGTGGCGTAGCCTAGCTATAGTTAAAACGACTAAAATTTTTACCGCATTAAATACTCGGTATCAAAAAGGTATAAACGGGTTTTAAGTACGGGCTGTTTGGGCAAAAATTTTTAACAATTAGATGTAAGCGTACCTATATACCTATTTAAAACATAGCAATTGCTTTTGGCTTTCACTTAACACTATTAGAATTTCATTTAATGTTTTCCCTGACTGGTATTCACGAAGATTAATACATTACTATAATATTCAGTCATCCTGATGCCTCTTTCCTACCTACACCTCTAAAGACGCCTTTTTGAAAAATGTAGTGCTGTTCTCTAGTTGAAATCTATTCTTAACTATCATGTTTTTGTTAAATAATGTAACCAAAGATCTATCAAATTCAATTGCTTTAATTTAACATATTAGACTAATAAGATAACAACTGAATCTATGAGGTTAACTAATATCACTTAATTTTTGCCTGAAAATACTAAGGTTTATTAAGTTTCAATGATATTGGTGAATATACTGAAAATTGACTTTATTCGAACAACAGATACTGAAGTGGCATTAAATCTACTTTAGTTTACATGACACAGATATATCAATTAATGAATCCGATCTGTCCCGTAATCGCTAAAAATGAATCAGCTCCATGAAAATATTCCTGCTAAATAGTTCATCTAACACAAGGTACACAATGTCAGTAAAAAGTGTGGTATAAAATTTTATGTGCCCCTGTTATGCTATTTAAATATGGAATAGATTGTATAAATGTTTTATAACGAAGTGCTGTCATACTTATAGTGTATGTAAAGTCAAAGCTTAAATCAGAGGGGTCGCATTCATTGTTTAAGGTCCTATTGTCCCAGGGTGCCAGGGTATTTGTAAAAATATTAAAGCTAAGGATTTTGATTTGATTTGATTTTGAAAAAGTCATTTTGACATGCTCCAATCTGCATGCATGCCTGACGTCCTTTTTTGGATATCTATAGTCTATACATTGTCTTGTGCTAGTTACAGGCATTTTAGTCGATTTTCTATAGTCATATAACACCTATACCTGAAATGGAACCTTGTTGAGAAGGAACATAATACCATCAAGATAGCCGCTATTCACCCACCGCCCCTTTAAAATTGAAAAATTGTTGCAAAAATGCATCCAACACTTAAAATGTTAGCCAAGTGTATACTATAGGTTATTAATTATTATCTTTGATCTTGATCTCAAAATTAATTTACTACTTTGCCTCTAAGCATATTGGAATAGTATTGTATCATTTTTTTTAAATATGATAAATTAAGTGAACTTCAATCATTTTATATGTCGGAGGTTTAAGGCTTTTCTACGCATGCTATTGTTGACTACTTATCCAGGTGTCGCATTTAAAAATCAAAAGTGCCGATGGAGAGATTGAGCTTCCTCAAGAAGTTTGTTTATTTCTCACATAGGCGCATGGGGTCAAATGAGTTTGGAGTCTTTCCAAACCTTTCCAACTGCTCCGGAGCTGTTGCAGTGAAGAGACTGGAGCTGTTGGAGCTCCGGAGCTGTTGGGAGATCAGGCGTCGTCACCCCTCCACCGCCACTTCACCTCTTAGTATATGTTACCTTTACCAGACCACTACAACGCATTAGTTGTTATATGTTGATAATAATATTGATATTGATACAAGGCTCCCTCCTCCACTCCATCGTCTTGTTACACATTACACGCATTTTGTTGATGTTGTTACTCTTCATGTAATATTATTATACTAGTTTTCGGTGACCAGCCGAAAAATGGCTGGCTAAAATGGCCGGTCGGTTGAAATTCTTTGTTAACCAGTGGCTAAATTGTCTTAAATGGCTGGCTTAAGTGGCCGGCCGGTTGAAATTGAGAAAATCATACTTTACTAGAAGAAATTTACAAAACCATGATATTTGGCCATTGTGGCAACTAGCCATTTTAGCCGGCTGGCTGGTCAAAATCACTTTTAGCCGGCTAAAATGGAACAGTACATGTTTACTGTACAGTGGTTATAGATTCTGTCCGAAAGTTTACTTTTATTCGAAAACTAACAAAATTTGAATGAATCTAAAATTTTTCATAAAGAATTTCAACCAACCGGCTAGCCAATTTAGCCAGCCAATTTATCCGACCAGCCGGCTAGTCACTGAGCACTGGGTAGCGAACCCATGAACAGTGTTCCATTTTAGCCTGCTAAAAATGATTTTGACCAGCCAGCCGGCTTAAGTGACTGAAATGGCTAGTGGCCAAAATGGCCAAAAATCATGGATTTTTAAATTTCCCGTCAAATCAAGGATGATTTTCTCAGTTCACATAGCCCTATTTGACTGTTTTTGGTCATTTCAGCCATTTCGACCATTTTAGCCACTGCCTAACCAAGAATTTCAACCAGCCGGCTGGCCATTTTAGCCAGCCATTTTAACCAACCAGCCGGCTGGTCATCAAACACTGCCTAGGAATACCAAGAATGCAAAATGCAGCAAGCAAAGGTATTATCTGTTGTTGTTGATACGCTAGCCTCGGCAATGCATATCAGAAGTTCAGATAAGAGTTAAGATTTTGCACCATTGGTTAGACCCGCTCAATCACCATAAAAACCGTGAATGTAGCAAGTAGCAATGTAGCTCTAGCTGGTGATGCAGAGGTGCAATGCAATGTACATGGAAGTGCCTAGCTTTGGTAGCCTACCACCTACACACCAACGCTCGCACTTCTAGGGCCATCTCATTTCATAACATTCATGATTTTTATTTAGTCTAGTTATGGGGTCATCATTTGACCTTTTGTGACTGTCCACAGGCTGAACTACAACAGCTGCAAAGTCAAATAAGAGCTCGTTGGAAATGTCGGATGATAACTTGGTCCGTGAAGTTCCGTTATTCTTTATATCTGTACCCTGATTCCCCATAAGAGGGGATGTGTGGTTAATGCAATTAAAATTGCGACCTTATGGACCTTTACGAACCAAGTTATTTCTTTAGCTTTTCAACGAGGTATTTTTCGACTCTGTAGCTGTTGTAGAACGACCGGATCTTGGAATCTAAGTTGACAAGTTTTCCATGCAAGCTAAAAGATGAACCTTAACATATATCTTGTCCTAAACTAGCAATAAAATTAATCGGAACAAAAAGAAATGCACGAGGTTTAGGATTATTATGGAACTTTTAAAATTAAATGAAATGAATACCTTTAAGTCCAACCAAAGTTATTGTATCTATATCTGTCTAAGCAGAATCACTTTTTATCTTCTGTTTGTTAATAAAAATTTAATTATTATTTGTATGTACTGACTGTTTAAAATTGCATTTTCTAAGAATCTTTCGTTTTACATTGTTGTAGTGTAGGATCCATAACGAAACAGTAGATAAGCTTTTGATTTTCAGCTTTTTTAGAAATAGGCTGTAGGGAAATCAAAATGTTTATGTAAAACCAATGTAAAACTATACTATAGTCTTACATTCATATTAGCCTACATTTTCTAAATCTGTCAAAGAACAGAGATTTATAAATTTAAGGAATCATTATCTCTGAAAAGATCGTTTCTGAGAAAAGAGCAAGCAGATGCCCACATTCTGGACGTCTGGCTGGACTGGAGCATGCTGGAGGCTGGAATTGCTAGTTGGTATTTGGTATGGTTGGTTTGCAATTGTAGGCAGGTTTTTGCTTGGAGTTGCCTTCGACTTCGTTCTGCGATGACTTCCAAAATTTAGGATTGTAGTGGGACTTAAAAGACCGCGAGAAAGATGAACTTAGTTATTTAGGTAACAGCTTTGCGGCGGACAGCCGATGGAGAAAGTTGGTAGCATTGACAGTGAAAGTCTTGGCGTCCCTCAGTTACTCTTCTATTGTCTCTTTCTTTGTATTCATTTGTTATGTGTTTCTGTTGCACTTGTAGCTCTGTGCTGGGATAGCGGTAGAATAGATTATAGATGTAGTGTATTTGCATTTATTGCATTGTATGTCTTGTTTTTCATCTATCAATGTAATGAGTTTTCTATTTCGAATGTTTTTGCATAATTTAGCATTATCCGAAATGTAAATTGAATCTCTTTTGTCCTCCAAACATATCGGTTTTACATACATTTCCTATATCATTGTTTCTTGTGTATGTTTTAAGTAAATAGAACATAATATATAGAACATTTTTTTTCATTATCATAATATAGATGATAATAATATGTTACGAATGTTTTTGCCATTTTATTATATACATGTTGTCAACAACAAAGTGTGTGCTGTATGTACTCCTCGTGTATTCCAGTTTTAATACTTCTCTTCTTTCTGAGTAGTGTAATGTAATTTTCTATTTGCCAAAATGTACTTTTATGTCCATTGTAGTCAGCTAGAAAAACATACATCTACCGAACAAAAGTTTCTTTAGGGTCTTTAGTCTTTAAAATTCAGGCCAGTTTAGCCCTATTTGCGGTGAAAAAGTTACTTTTTATTTTAGTAGAAATCAAAAGTTGAAAGTTTGTGTAAATTCTTTTCTTCATTCAACCACGAACTTAATCTGGATATGAACGACAAAGACAGAAAAAAGTTGCAAGCAAATTATGCAAACTTAGTAGAAGTTATGTACTCCACTATTTCTCCATACTTGATCTCAAAGTTTATTTTGGATCCTGATATGCATGCTGAAATCGAAACAGGACGTACAGAGAAGCAAAAGATGGAAAAGCTGTTAGCTCTCCTGCCATCGAGGTAATTAATTGGCAAAGCCTAGATACATTATCTAAATTGAGTTAATATTTAGGCTAAAAATATCAATATTTACAATAAGTAAAACGAAATCAATATCCCAATTTGTTCTGTTTCTCTACAGAGGAAGTCGAGCCATGATGGAATTTATAAAGGCGTTAAAAACAAATTACGGATGGTTGGCGACACGGTTAGAAGAAGATGAAACATATATTAATGCGCTTTACGTCTCAAACAATAACACAGGTCACGATAGATCAACACTTAAAGAAGTGCCAAGTAAGTTACAGGACAATATGTTAGAATTTATAAACCAATCTTTTAAATCGATGTGACTAAAACGATGGCTTCATTGGAATTTTTAGTTCAACCCCACCTCAGAAAAATTGAAAAAGTGCTACAGAACAGTTTGTCTTTATGCAAGAATTGGACTACGTTGGCTAACAGCATGTGTTTAAAACCTTCCGTTATCATGGACATCAGAAGAGATATGGTTCTTGAGGGCGGTTTGGATTATGCAATTCGGGCTACCCTGGAAAGTTGGATAACGAAATTAGGCTACACAAAAGCTTCTTTTCGAAATTTAATCACTCTCGTGGAGGAGTTAGATCTGAATGATGTTGCAGGTAATACACAAATAATTCATCCCAACTATACAACAATTAGTGATTATTTAGGATATTAGTTACAATGCCTTAAGTATATTAAAATTTTAATGTTAATATTCATTTGTATTGTAGCTACTTACATTTTACCTACAATTGTATATACTTAGGCTGTGCATGTGCTATGAGAGCAGGTCTACAAACACCACCATTTAGTTATGGCATTAGGTACCTGTATCAAACTTATGATTAGCCCCAGAGGGTAAGAAGGAGATTAGAGATCTTTATTGTGGTGTTTTTGAATTTAGAATCACTTTTGGAAATGTGGGCCAGTCTTCAATAACAGTAATTGCATCATAGCCATAAAATGTTGAAGAACCAGCTTACATCCTCATTCTCCTTTTTTGGATCAGTCAATTTTTAACGCTTATTTATATTCTCGTGAAGAAGGAGGCAACACCAATGCTACATTATAAACTTCAGAAAACTGCAATTTTATTTTATATGCACTAATCATTTGATGTTGAATAGCTTTTCGGAAATGAAAACAGGATTGTCAATCTGTCTCGCCATCGAAATCGCGACAACAATACTAAATGGTAATAGCAGTAGTAGATATTGTAATTTAAGTTTTATTATCACTGTCAATTAGTTTTATTTTTATTGTTATTAATACTCTCTCTTCCCTTTCACTCAAGTATCTCTAACAGAAGTACCTTCATACCTATTATTGTAGGAAAATTTTTACTTATTTAGTACTTAACATCCGGTTTACATTGCATGCATTTACAAAGTAAGATATAATCCATTAGAACAAAAGTTATTAGTATTACTAGATTGTAAAGTAACAATATAACAGAAGGAAAAACATATAGATATATGTATAGAAGAATTTGTGTAAGAAAATTTAATTGTGTTATGTAAATAGTAAAGTGGAAATATATATATCATCTGTGCAATCATATATGTTATAAATAACTATAAAGTAATAATGAATAATAGAAGCTAGATATTCAGGTATTGCAAGTGATTGATATTATTAAGGCGAAAAAATAACCATCAAACGTTGTTTAAAACTATAATGTTTTTGATGTTTATAATATTTCTTTAAAGTGACATTGTTTACAGGGTTTTAGCTAGTTTACGAAATCCGCTAAAATTAACGAAAATCGTAGAAATTTGGGTTAAAGACGATTGATAAGGGTATTTCAAGGATTAATTTCAAAGCCAAATTGTTATTTGATTTTACGTCCATCCATCATCAAATACAATAATGCAAATTTCTCAAAATCTACAACATTTGAAGTTTTCATACCACAATACTATAGCTATTTGCAAGCAACTTTTCAGACAAGTTTTCGTATCGTTCAAGATATGTGTTTAGTACTTGAAGTTACAGGTACTTTTGGGCACCTCAGCTTCAATTTGCAAGCGGAGCGGACCACGAAGTGTAACTGACTATTAATCTGTATCCGTTTGAGCTGATATTATTTTATCCTTATAATATTATGATTACTACGGATGTGGATGTTTAGCTATAGAATTAGTTTGTTATCCCACATAATTACTTTGAAGAACGATATTATTAGCCAAGATGTTCTCTACTGACCCTCAAAACCTACAGCTGTTCAATATATTATATACTTAATTAATACGTATTACACTGCGCTAAGAATCCTTATCTTGATTTTAATTATTGCAAAAAGGCATGTTTCATTTAGTAACTTGTAAGATGATGATCTAGCGATTGTAGTAATAATTCAAGATTAGCCATAATAATCTTTACTTGTATGTATTTACTTGATCTCATTTAATTGAAAACATGATACAAATATACTCGTACACACGAATTGAGTTTTATGTTTACTGCATAAACTCAATTATTTTAACACGCTTATCGGTTTTAGCCAACGTATTCAATGCGGTAACAGTATAAACTACAAGCTACAAATTATGCAAAGGATGAGATTTTAATATTACTGTGTAAGTTGTTGTTTTATTGTGTAGCTGTATAGTATCTTATATCTACATAGCATAGTTGTTTTACTATTGGTATTATAATAATGAATATTCGATTTTAATTGAAATATACTTCCATTTCCATAATATTTGATACCAATTATTATTAGGGGTATATGTGTAACACAGACGCTAGAAATCGTTCGAATATGACTTTCACCTTCCATATGAGATTTCCCTTTAGGCATGGAGAAAGTCATCTGTGTCCCAGCTTCTTGTATTCATATACTATAAGTACTTTACATATACAATAGTCTTGTATGTTAATTTCTTGGTTTATTAGTGTACAAATACAAAAACAATTTACTACTTTAGTTGTTTCACTCTTCTTTTAAATAATACATTGTTCTACAACTGGAAAGGAACGTTAGCCATTTTATCCCGAGTTAGTATAATATAGGCGTATGTCAAGGTTTCTATAGAGACCCCCTTAAGAGGTTAGACGAAGCGGGAGTTGGCAAGTTAAAAATTCACTTTTTTCACCTCTGGAGGACAAATCCTATAATTTGTCCTCCACTGCTTGGATAGGATAATAGGACCTGACTTATTACCATGGTGTTCCAGGCAGGGGAATTTAGATATGATAAAAGTGAATTTTTAACTTGCCAACTACCGCTTCGACTAACCTGTTACCATAGAGGAATCTTGGGCGTATGTATTTATGCATTTTACTTTTAGTAAACTAAAATACGTATGAAACCTGTTCAGTATCACCTATTGTTTATTTTTTTGAAGTATGGACTGTTTTTTTGTGAAAGGTTAACTGACAAGTCGTAGTAATTGTCATAGTAAACAAAACATTATTAACTCTGTCGTCATGTGTCATACCGTGGTCATACCAATGCAATCCTATATCGTCACTTTTTAGAGTTGTGTGTTTCTACAGTGATAAAACTGACTTGCCAATTGACATTTCAGAATTCAGTACAAGTAATTTCGACAAAACAGTCCATACTTCAAAAAAATAAACAATAGTACTATATAAATTATCTATTTAACTCTATTTTTAGTTATTTAAGATATTTAAGACACTTAGACACTCAGAGTAGTAGAATAATTTTATTCGCCGACAGTTTTACCACTTACATTTTTGCTGTACTTTACCTAGATTTTTTTGATATAATTATTATTATTGGTATCAAATATCGAATAGATTAAATAGCCATCATATGTGCATGTTGTATTGTTTTCGCTATTTTTGATTATGAGTGGTTCTCTTTTGTGGCTTTGTGGCCCGAAGTTTATATTATGCGTTAGAATATAATCATATTTAGATGGATACAGGTAAGATTTATCTACCAAATCCGAGAAGAGATACCAAATAATAATATTTTGTCCCAGACATGGTGATTTGACGGTCACGCTAAAAGGCTCCCCAGCACCCACGTACAGGCTAGCTTGAAAACCTAACTTAATGAAATTAACTATATTATATTCTACCACTCTTTACTTCCCGTGCAGGGGATGCCTTTTAGTGTGTCCGGTGATTTGGTGATGTGCACAAAAATAAAATGTGCAGTTGTACGTAATTAAATTCTATAGTTAGGTATCTGCTGTGTTCTGGTTCCAAGAGAAAGTACGTATATAATGTAATAAACTAGGGTGTATTTAGAGAATTCAGATTTTGCAGATGTGCATAATAGTAAGAGAGTAAACGTATGCTTATTGCATTACATAATTTGCACCGTTATAAATATTATATAGATGATTTATTACGTTAAGTTGGCTAGAAAATAAAATATGCAATTGCATGCTATACACATTATCTTTACAATGTGGTTAAATGACATTTCGTCGGTAATTTGCAATCATGTTCTATCTAATATTCATCAAATCATTTAAAGTTCTTAATTCTTAAACAGCTGCTAAATATTATAGTGGAATTCATTTTTCAAATTATGTCTACGTGAATTCTACAGCAATTTTAATCTGTTCTTATAATATATGAAGTAAAAGCAAACTTGCGCTATGATTCTTCCCTTTATATAATTAATTATCCGTTTAGTTAAATTAGTTAAATAATAGTTGTATTGTACTTTCAACTTAACCTAATCTGCATAAGAGAAATTTTAACATGGAATACGACGGATTTGCATAGATCTATGCAAATTTTCCGTCATATTCCTTAAATTCCATGTTAAAATTTCTCTTCTGCTGATAGGTTAAGTTGAAATGACAATAATATTATGCATCTGTACCTAACTAGTCTTAAAACTATGCTTAGTATGGTTGTATTGTATCTTTATTGTATGTATTTAACAGATCTAAATTTAAATAGAATTTATGAACAAAATAAAAGTGGGTCAGAATCTTTATGCACTTATTTTATCGAGGAAAGAAAAACAACTTTCATTGATGATATTATTCCATTGTTTTCAATTAAATAATGCGATAGTAATTAGAATTTAACAAGTCGGAAATGGTTGGAAAAGACACTTCTAGTGATTCTTTATCGATTTTCATACAACCTTGATAACGAATTCGACGACTTTCACTTTCGGGTATAGAGTTTCCAGAATAATACGACGCAAGATGCTCATAATTAAATCCTTCAAGTAAAAGTGGTAGCATGGTTTTACCATTTTGATATTACCTGATTACTCTAAGATTGGCTCCATTCATTGAGTCGAATGAAAAAGGCCTTTCCTTTCGAGAACAATGGGACTGGTTCGGTGCGGAGTACCAGACCATATACACACATTTCTCGAATGGAAAGGCCTTTTTTATTGTTCGACTCAATGAATGGATCCAATCTTAGAGTAATCAGGTAATACCTGCCACCTATGCAAATGTAATTACCTACAGAGTACGTACAAAGCAACTCCTCGTTTGACTTTAACATAAATGAGCGTGAGCTTCAAATGAATTTCACTATGTCATGCTTTCACATGGGAAAGTTTTCTTCGTTTATGCATGAAATAGAAGAAATTTTATGGAGAAACGTATAAGAAGCGTTACTTTTTATATGGTGGTGATACAAAAGTGGGGACTTTTTTTTCGACCCCCAGAAGGAGGGTTGTGTTAGTTGTGTAGTTTAAGATGGTTTAGAGGCTATACGCAAAGTCTGCATCATATGACTGTTTTCTTTTTCTCATTCTATAAATTTGCATTTGCATGCACACATAGTAGAGTTAAGTAGCTAGGTGGCTTTCTGTGGCCCTGTGGCTGTGTGTAGGTAATATTGTATGTATTGTATACTACAGCATTATTGGTGCAAGTGCAGGCAGGCTGAGTGAGTGTATGTATGTGTGTATGTATAGCATTGTACATACTGTAGTTGTTCTCTAGTTCTCTGTGTTGTTGTTGGGCCTCTCGTTCTCGCAATTTCTACATCATTTTGTTGATACGTTGACAAGATTACAACATTTTTGTCAGCCTTGAAGAATCTTTGGTAATTTTATTTTTCCATTTTACCTATTTCTTCCTTAGTCGATTCTATCCTTGTATATTATTTTGTTTTTCCTTTGATGTAAGCAAATACTATTTTCTAACCACAATTTTATAGAAACTGCTTAACATAATTAAGTCAAAATTGTTGTGTGTTTTTAATTTTGTATTTACAGTCAACAGCAGCAGTCAGTCAGTTATAAAATATGGCAAAGAAATCAAATACGTTGTCTGTCTAAATAGCATTGATATAACATATAGAACGAGGTGTATAAAATATTGAATGTGTATATATTTTTGCTTGCAGGTTAACAATTTAAAATTGCTAGTCACCATTAAATTTTCGATAAAATAACGATAAATATTATGTAATTTGAAATTGCGTCTGTCTAAAATATTGATTCATTGTTTGTTAACTTCATTTTCAACTTGATTTATGATATTGTAATTTGCGCAGTTGAGGTTTCAGCACCCTGAAAGCACAGACAGACTGAGTATTACAAGTTGTATAACAAAATATAGGTCAAAGTGTCAAATGAGTTAGATCAGTTAGATGTTAGTGGGTTTAGGATCAAGTTGGAATTTTTAACTTTAGCTAATCACTATTGACCGACTTTTTATAAATATTGTTAATTTATGTTATATTTTACGCCAATTTAGTGATAGCACGCAGAAATAATCAAAAATAATTTAAAACAGAATCACACTCCAGTATATATAATGTAGGAGTGATTGGCTCATTTCATTTTTCTGCTGAATTTATTTCATAATAAATTATCAAAGCACAAAAATCTTCAATCTTGACTACACTAGGATTAGGACTTGCTTAAGCAAAGTAGTCATCATTATTAAATATTATAGTTTTTATTTCAACACTTAACTTAAAATCAAAGTGTTAAATTGTTTTATCAATGGGTTAAATTGTTTTATCAATTAAATAGTAATGGCTTGCTGATTTTACAAAATTACATTTTGAATTTTGTAATTACAGAATCCGGGAGGTAAGACACAATAACCAAAAAGGAACAATGTCTCTTTTCGGTTCAATAATGAGGGACATGGAACGTGACCCTATATTTGGGTAAATATTCTAACTAATTTAAATATTTCTTGCATATTAGGTTTCGAACTTTCTCATAGAAAGTGGAGTATTTTTGTTAGACTTTACTATTTGCCATAAATGGAGTACTTAATTTGTTTATGCAGAGCTCACACTAGAGCAATGAACCGCATGATGGGATCATTCTTTGGAGATGGCTTTGGTGGTGGCATGGACAATGGTCTTGGTTTGATGGGGCCTAATATGGGAGCCATGATGCCTTTCGGAGGAGCAATGTCACCCTTTGGAGGATTTCCTATGATGAACGTGAGTTTTAGTTATAGTTTTAATTTTTATGGTGTAAATTAGGGCAGGGTTTAGTGAAAGTTTTTTTAGTAGGCAGTATAAATTATTGTCGCAGTCGTATCGGTGACCATAAATAGTCATATGCCTTTTCTGACCTATATTCATTCTATTTTTTCTGATTTGAATATTTTACAGCAAATGATGGCTGATCCTAATAGCCACTCATTTTCATCAATGTCCGTGATGTCAATTTCATCTGGACCAGACGGCCGACCTCAGGTTTATCAGGTACAATTTTTATTATATAATGCCGTAAAAACCTAATAATATCTCAAATGTGGTGTTCTTATAAAATATTAGTATCATATATTAGTAAATATATTTGTGTTTATAATTATTATTTATTTCTGACAACTCTTGTCCTTTAAAGCAATCAAACGCGACACATCATGCTCCAGGAGGTGTAAAGGAAACTAGAAAAACCTTAACCGATACTCGAAGTGGAACCAAGAAAATGGCCGTGGGACGTCATATTGGCGATCGGGCTCATATTTTAGAGCGTGAAGAAAACATGCATACTGGCCAAAGGGAAGAAAATGAGGAGCTTGTCAATTTAGCAGAAGGTATGCTGATGCTTATCTTTGTACAATTAAAATATTTAAGATATTTCAATGATTTAACTAAATAAGGAAGTATATGACAAAATCCGAGGTACTTTTAGCAGAATGTATTAATACAGTTAAAGAACTGTATGACAAAAATTTATCTAAACTAGTGTAATGAAACCTACCAGTAAACTACATAGTATATTCACAATAATTGGTTAGCTTGCATTCATTACATGCAATGTGTACATTCTGTACATATTTCATAACGCCTAATATTTCTGTTAAAAGAACTTCATTGCAGTTAGTTTTCAATTGAATTAATTTACTTTATTTTTTGTAGAGGAAGCTCCTGATTTTCAACGAGAATGGCGTCGCCGTGCATATGACGGGATTTCTTACTCGCATTCCGCATCAATGCCAACTCTGAGCATAGAGGATGGACAGTATAGAAGTGGACATGGTCTCCCGTACCGCGAAAGAGCTCATCGCAGTCGTCCGTCTGCTTCGGCGTCTTCCGTAACTATCGAAGAATTACCTCCAAGTGACGAAGAAGATAATCAGGAGCAAGCATCTTCTGCTCGTTTGGCTCTACCACCAATCCCTATGGTATCTTCGCCTTCGGCATCGCACTCTCGTCGTTCTCCCCATCACGCCAAAGAAAGACGGCATAAGCCTTCAAAGCGTGCGAAGAAACATTAAACGCAAAATGTTTGTGCAACACCATCATTCTTCTTTTCTTACCCACAATCACCAGCAAACTATCATCAGAATCTTTCTTTTCTAATCCCACACTACTGCAGTAAAATAATTATAAGCCGTAATCGCATTCGATGTCAACATTAATCGAACTTAATTGCAAATTGCAAATCCGATGATAATTTTTCACAGAAAGGGAAAAGTAGGCAAGGATATCGAAAACGAACTTCTACTGACATATACACTGCTGCTTGGTATAGTATAATATTTATGGCCTTCTGTAATGTTACATGGAAAAACTTTTCTGTAAATGTGTTGTTCTGTATTTATCGGTTTTAATCTGGTAGTAGGTATTTAGGTATCTAATCTAATTGTAAAATGGAGGTAAGGGCAAACATGATTGGTGTTATATATATAAGCGATCAACTGGTGGTGACTTATTGTAGAGTAACAGCGTAGCACGCAGTTGATTAAACAATTCTAAAATTCTTGGCTTGTTGATATGTTTCAAGTAACGCTTCAACAGAACCTACAATAAAAAATTTTCTTTGTTTAAATTTGATTTATATAATGTAACCCTTATTGTTAACCGGTACAAATTAGACCGACCTAACAGTGTCAAATTTCGCTTAGGAATAATGTTTTGTGAAAAAGTCGATATTATAATCATGATCGTGGCATGACCCTTATTATTTTGATGAATACTTTATATCAATTAGTATGCGTCGTTCAGAGATAAGTTCAAAAAAATGTTTCATTATTAAGATTAAATAGTGAATGAATATTTTGGTTTGCTTTTCTTCTTAATTTTTGTGTCCCCGAAAGAAGTGTATTATTATGTGTGCACTGTGCATTTGCACTCCACAGCTATGATTATTATGTAAAGTTAGGGGAGTGCTATCAGTACTTCCACAGTAGTTGGTAGTTAATCGGCGTCTGTGTGTTCATTTTATATATAATAGGTTGATAAGAAACAATTCCTTTCTATTTGTACCGTTTTTGGATTGTATTGTAGGGCTAACGTTTTTTCAAATGTATAAATGTGTCTAGTAGTTAATTGGTGTGTAAAATAATGACTATGGTTATGGTAGTTTAATGTTAAACATACAATTTTGGCCAAAACCCAGATGACATCTTGACATCACATTGAATGGCTTTCGTTTGAACTCTTGGTCGTTTCTCGGTAAAGTTACATACTAATCTATGTTAGTATTCCAAACAATGATAAGCCTACAGACAGAAATACATAATTATTATGTAGGTATCTAGACTTCTTCAAATGCTGTAAAATGTACACAGATTATTATGCTATGAAATACTATGAATGAAGGGACAAACGATAAGTCTATGTGTAAAATGGAATGGATAAAGCGAGTATTATTATAATAAAGTAATTACGTTATCATTATAATGACTATGGCTAAAATAAATTAGGTTTAACGTGTGTGTAAGCCCTACCTCCAAAACTAAACTTTGGTTTACTAATAAGAAATAATCATAAGTTTGCTCTGCTGATTTATGAAATTGTCTGGGAAGAAGATAAACCAAGTACGTGAAGTTCTTCAAACAGCAGAATCACAATCCATTCAATTTGGGTTTGGTTGATACGCTGTAAACTGGATTATTGCGAAAAGTATTTAATATCGAAAACTGAAACCATAAGCCAGGAAGTAACTACAAAAAAGAGGGCTAAAATTATTCTTAATTAATATAATAATAATATATACTAATTATGTCTGGATATCAGCCATTGTTTGTGAATTTATTTCTGCTATAATAAGTGTTAGAATACTTGTTTAGCAAGTGGTACCTTATATTGAATAATCTCATATTTAGCATTGTTGTCATTTTGCTGTCTAAACTAAATGTTATATTTAATACACGTAATTATTTCCAAACTTAAAAGTTGATAAAACGACGATTCTAGGATTGCATGCAACAACGTAAAAGTGAATCATCTATGATTTGTGTACTACACTACATTACTGTAAAGATTACCCAATACAGGCATATGGAGAATAATATAAATTACATAATAAGAAATGGTTGTAGTTGTAGGCAGGTATTATATACCCGATAATAATAAATACCTGTTATCATCCCCATCAATGTGTCGACTAAGTGCGTAATACTGCTGTTTATCGACAAATTAAATGTTATTAGCAATTTCAGTTAACACCTTATGTTTTCGATTAGTATATGTTTAATATAATGTCGAAATGATGTAAGTATAACATTTCTTTAGCTAATAAAGATAACAAGGCAATTGCTTGCAATCGGTTTCGAAAGTCCAACAATTCTCGCTACTACTAAATATTCTCCGAACTGTAAATAATTGTCAGAATAAATCACTGTAATAAGAATTGTTTTGGTTTAAATTAGAAAGCTATTGCATTTTAATTTTTTACTTTAGTAGCCAAATAAGGTCTCATAATATTTGCATACCCATGTTTTTTTTAAATGTGAACCCAAATACCGAAACTGAAAACTTGCTTGGCTAAGAGAAAAGTATTATGAATTTAACTCTCAAACGGAACTTTTATCAACATTCACCTTTCATAACATGGTTTAAAATGTCTAAATTCAGCATTATTAGTTTCGTATTATGTACCTGTTGGGTAAAAGTTCCTAAAAGTGAAAGCGTCACATTGTACATAATGGGGAAAGTGGTAGGAGTGTGTGTACAATACCCGAGACAGGGAAAGCTTTCTTTTATCTGTTGATGTAGTCGTAACATGAAACTGGTAGGCATCTAGCATGCTTGACCAGCCCAACCGACTCAACTCAACCGAGTGAAAGTAATGGTGAAAGGTCGGTGAAATGTCGGTGAAAGTTCTATATAGGGTCAGGGTCAGCATTATTGTGAATTGTACTTTGTACAGACAAGTACTACATTATAACAAATTGACAAAATAGGTACTCATTTAATAATTTTAATCAGGACATTCACTAAGGTTCGCCATAGCTTCATCAATATTTTGAACAACATGGAGTGATGTCCACTTGTTAATCTCATTACATGTTGTAAATGGGTCTTGGGCAATTACATCTAATGGTTCTATGTCGTTTGGCAAAACTAATCTAAAAGCATGTAAAAACATACGATATGGTAGAATATCACATTTGTTACTATAAGTAAAATCTCCAACGATTGTGTGACCAAGGTGTAAACAGTGCAAACGAAGTTGATGTCGTCTTCCAGTTACAGGGCGCAATAAAATCTTCGTTGCTGGATAATCATAACAGATCCCTCTTTCCAGCACAGTTATATGTGTTTTTGCGTCTCGCGTTATCTTAGAGCAATATTTCATCGATTTTGTAGCCATTCTGATTTTCTGAAACTGGGGTCTCGTGTCATCCCCAATTGGTTCGTTTACTGTTATTGAATCCTGAGATAAGATTCCTCTGACGATTGCTACGTAATATCTGTAACATAAAATATAGATTTCTTTAACTAATATTATGCCTGTCACTGTGTGCTAAATCATTATGACATTCTTCATTCTACCCAAGGAGCTTGGACGGTTAATAAGGAGAGCCAAGTAGAAAATTGCCCGTAAGGGATTTTGAAGATCTATAAGGGACATTTTGTCCCTAATTTTGTGTAAATATCTGGTTGCTATGCTGTTGGAAACGTATTAAATTATTAGAGGATAGCAAGTGAGACATGAATGTTTATAGCAGATTGATAAAGACAGGGGTAGGGGACGTTTTCCAAAAAACGTCCCTTATAAATCTTCAAATTCGCTTATGGTAACATTTCCTACTCGGCTCTCCTGATAAAGCGCTACTATACTATGACAACGTCCATGCTCCTTGATTCTACCCAAGGAGCATGGACGTTGCCATAGTATAGTAGCGCTTTATCAGGAGAGCCGAGTAGGGAATTTTACCATAAGCGAATTTGAAGATTTATAAGGGACGTTTTTTGGAAAACGTGCCCTACCCCCGTCTTTATCAATCTGCTATAAACATTCATGTCCCACTTGCTATCCTGTCCTCTAATAATTTAATACGTTTCCAACAGCATAGCAACCAGATATTCACACAAAATTTGAGACAAAATGTCCCATATAGATCTTCAAAATCCCTTACGGGCACTTCTCTACTTGGCTCTCCTTATTAACCGTCCAAGCTCCTTGATTCTACCCTAATGTCCAAAACCATACTTTTGAGTAGATCGTGAAGAAAATGCTTTACAGGCTGCTGAGCAAGCTTTTTTGTGTTTGGCGATACATAGAACACCGGTGGTAGAAAAATCAAGCCGGTGTACAAAATAGAAGCTAAACTCCAGATGTTTGTTGACAAGGTCTGGATAAATTCGCTCTAACTGCTTTTCAACGGTCACATCTGCAAAATAGAAATTATAGCAATGCTTATGACTCACGATGGCGTCTGCTCTCTGCGTTTTTATAAATGTGCAAGTATTTTTAATAATATGGTCTAGTTGGATAAACATAGTCTAAAATAGAACCACAAACAATGATTCCTTATTGTTAATTAGTGACTATAGGGTTTGGAAACTAGTTATTAAATGACCTTGTTCATTTAATTTTAATTAATACATTTTTTCCCAATCCTACTTACCAACTGTTTTGTCGCAGTTATTCATTACCACATCTGCACATTTGTTGACCACAATGAAATGTTCAGAATCACGAACAACGGTAATATCATTAATTGTAGCCGGCGATGCACTATTTATTGTACTTATTGATGGCTTTTGAAAAGTCCTTAAAGCAAAACTGAAGAAATTACTTTGTAAAAACCATAACCGTTTAAGCATATCTGAAATGACACTGAAAAAATACATGTTCAATAAAAGTTTACTGAAATAAAGAACTTCATGTTGGTTGGTGTTAATGTTAATGTTGACTGGCTGAGCTGGAGAGAGGTTATTTTTTATCGAGGATTTTCAGAATTTGAATTAGTACTACGGTACTAAGTAGTATAGAACCAAACCAGGAAAAACAAAATCGTCTTATTGTTTGTCAATGTCATATTATTATGTCAATATCCGACAATAATCACACTACACGCGTGTTAACATGTAGACAAACAATATACAGATAGTAGAAGTGCATTTGAATTTTGGAAACATTCGATGCAACCAATCTCTGGTCCTGGAATGCTACATGATCACTAATCCACGTGCATTTCAGATAAACCGCGAAATAAGACTTTGATATCTCCACGTGAAATGAAAGCTTTTTAGAGTAGTGTGTGCTTACGCTTACTTGCCGTAGTCTACACCTACACAGTGCTTATGGTGTATGGAATAATTGGAAATTTGGAAATAAAAATATGAAAATTTTGTTCAGAAGAGGCTCAAAAAACCTTATAAACGCCCAAAACAGCGACACAAAAGTGTTCAGTATTCACCTAATTTGAAAAAGAGCAAGAAATACCAAGGTAGGTAACGAAAATTATTTCATTTGTCAACTATATTTTATTAATGAAAATGGGCCTACTAATACTAACTAACAAGACTAACAACTAAACTAAACTGATGATGGCTGGATTTAGACGCTTACTTGCCGTAGTCTACACCTACACAGTGCTTATGGTGTATGGAATAATTGGAAATTTTGCCACTTAACCTATTACTTTAATATATTGTCCCTATTGCCTCCCGTCACTATTTTTGCCTCTTTTTTGACCTGTTCTATTGTTAAAGCCTAACAAGCAAGTAATATCCTTATTTTTAATTAGGTTAGGTCAATAAAGAGGCAGAAATAGTAACGGGAAGCAAATGACAAATATAATAGGTTAAGTGGCTAAATTAGGGGCAACGGGGGAGGGGGCCTACTAATAGGGGCTAACTAACAACGACTAACAAATCTAGCCCTGATGATAATGACTGAAAAATAAACTTCAAAACTCTATTACTGATATTTTACAATTGAATGCAGGTATAACAAGTAACTGCGAATTTTTCAAAATGCTACAGCAAAATGCTCAGTATATGAAAAGGAAAGCAGAAGAAGAAACTGAATTCGTCAACCCTAAGTTGAAAAAGTTGTATGTTAAATACATTATAATATCATACTTAAATAAAATCAGAATTATATTATTTAATAATTAATTAATTACCTGGCAAATTGTTGTTGTTTTCAGCTATGAAGTACAGCTCAAAATTGAACCATTTTACTCAGGTGGTAAAATTGTGGTAAGTTAATAGGGATATATTTTCCATTATATTTCATTATTTTATAGACAACAAGCACAAGGCGGATATTGTAGTTTACTTACATTTTATGTCCACCATTTCATAATGCAATAATATTGGGCATTAGTATAATATTGCATAGTATTACTACTCCAGTAACATGTTATTTATTATATTATTGTATAGCGAATGATTATACTATTATTAAGTTCCTTATAAGTTTAAATCAGCTTAAGTAAATGATAAATGAGTTCTTAATCCTACAGGATTATTTATTTAATTAAAGTATATCATGAAAGTTAAATACAGTACAATTAATTTTAACATAGGTTCTTTCTCCAACTGAATTTATCTGTCAATGCGGCTCCGCAGTAAAAGTTATTACTACAGCTTGTGAAACTGACGACAGTATAGGGGACGAAAATCTGAAGAGTTTTGGCGTAACTGCTCAATATGAGTGCGAAATGGATGAGATTCTCAGCTTCGATGCTTGTCCAATGTCAAGGACTCTTATTACTGCACATAAATCGGATCTTATTAGAATCTGGAATCTTGAAACTCGGCAAGTAGAAAGAACTATTAAATCCTACCACGCGTTGCCAATTGGTCTTGTAGAAATTCACAAAGAAAAATCTGCAGAATTATTTGCTACTACAAGTACAGAGATTGCTGATGTAATGGACGAAAGCGCAGATCATGATACAAACGACGTTTCTCCATCAGCAGCCGTTTTACAAAACGCTAAGAAGGGGTTAACATGGGTAACAGTATCTGGAGCAGTCGTTAAAATTTGGGATGCAGGTGGCAACAAAGTTTCCAAACTGATTCGTATTAACAATGTGGCATCTATTGGATTTGCAAAGTGGGATGCAGATCCTTCAAAGAATAGAGTTTTTGTTGCTGAAAGAGATGTTTACGTGATTGACTTCGATAAAAGAACCCAACAGTATCAAATATGCTATACTTGTGTAGGGCACTATTCACAAGTTACGGGAATTGAGTTTCATACTGAAAAGCAGCTAATGATTAGGTAAACGTTTGACAATAATAAAATAGCTGTTCTATATTTTCTAGTTAAGTATGACTAATGAAGTAATATAGTAGATTATTTTTTCGATCTTTATATCACTTTTTTGTTAATGTTTTTCAGCGGAGGACGAGACAAAGTGCTAATTATGTGGGACGCTGCCAATAATTTCAATAAACTCAAAACTATACCTATCCCCCAATCAGTAGAAGCGTTGACATTAATGTCTAAAAAAGATTTGTATATTGCCCTTGGTTCTTCAGAAATTCGACATTTTGATGTGGAAACGCAAAGATTGACAGCTTTGTCTCAATTACCTCTGAGCAAGAACGAAACCATCCAAGGTTTACATTCACCTGCCAATAATTTGAATAGAGCAAACTCCTCATCATTTTTCATGTCTACGCATACTTGTACGATTTACGAAGTAAGCAAAAAGTCTAAAGACAATGAAGAGCCATTGGACAATATTTTGGAAATAAAAAATCAGGTAATTTTCTCGTACCTATGCAATACAAAAAACAGATTCACAATAATCGGGCACAATCGGAACTTATTTTTATACAGCTATCTAGTAACTGTATTTAATTATTTTCTATTAAAAACTTTGTTTTTTTTGGTTGGCAGTACGTTGGAAGTCTTGAGGAAATTCTTGCGGTTGCGTTTTGGGCTGAAATAAATGTTGTTGCAGTAGCCAATAACACGAATGTCATTAAGGTTTACAAATTGTCATCTGGAAGCTGTTTCTTTCTGAGGGGTCATAATGATATAGTTATGACATTGAGAGCTCAGAAGAAATGGCTAGTTTCAGGATCAAAGGTATTTGCTTTTTTAAAAGTATAAGTAGAGACGTATGAGATCTCAGAGATGTACAAGTAGATTGTTTGCAGAGATGTATATCCAGAAGGTTAAAGGGAAAAATGGAATTCGTATGGCACACACCTTAATTTTGTATGGGATTTTGAAAAAAAGTTTATCTAACTTTGTATGGAATTTATGAATACGTATGGCAGAACTGAATAGGTATGGTATAGTTTTTTCTTGTTTGTAATGAAGTTAAATGTTATTAATTCGAAATGTTTATGTCAATATTAAATAGCTAAATTATATAATTAGATTAATTGAGTAATGGTAATCAAATCGGTATTATTGTCGTTTTAGAGCTCCTTGAGGTATTTTTGCCGACCCCGTTTTATTTTCTGTCCTATTGGTATAGCCTTGGCTTCCTGTGATATAACCTCCTTGTCCCCATGTATCTTGGCGATTCCAATGACGTGTTTGCAAATGTTGTGTTTTAGAAAATAGGGACATGTGCACTGTGACAGGGATAGGTTAGAGTTGTACACTATTTTTCTTATTTGTTCTGATTGTAGGTAGTCAGCAAATTCACCTTCCAGGATAATAAAG
Organism: Tomocerus qinae; assembly: GCA_020055645.1. Classification (NCBI taxonomy): domain Eukaryota; kingdom Metazoa; phylum Arthropoda; class Collembola; order Entomobryomorpha; family Tomoceridae; genus Tomocerus; species Tomocerus qinae. The sequence continues at coordinate 30,178,479 of CM034549.1, forward strand.
TTTCAGCCTCCATATCAATTTCTGTCCAAGTCTGTGGAACTCTTGCCTTCTTTTTTTCATTTTCTTTGTCACTATCGTCACCGTCAGTGTCACAGTCACTATCCGTTTTGTATTGCAAACTAACAAATTTACTTGACCCAGCCATGGTCCTTGTGTTCACTGAAAGGCAACTTGTAACGAAATAACATGAAACACAAATATACAGCAGACAAGAATCACAGATAACATCCTAATTACGAGATAACGTCAGAACCTAGAGCAATGACTTCCCTTCACTTCTCTGCATAACTATGCATTCCTTTTGGCTATTACAGTTTCTACTTGCGTCTAATTACATATTATTTATGTACGTCTCCCATACATATACATACTTCCATACACATTCAAACATTAGGCTCTTTTGAACACCATACCAGGTAAGACTAAATGTCAATAATTCCGCCATACAGAATTAAGGTGTACGCCATACGACTTAAAACGCACCCGAAGGTTAAAGGGAGCCTATTTAAACATGGTAGTATTTGTAAATATGATTACTCCTTTGTCAATTATAGGATAACAAAATTATCGTGTGGATAAAAGATTCATTAGAGCCTCTGATGACACTAGAAGGGCACATAGCATCTGTCACTTCCGTTTGCTTCGATCCAACTAATTTCATTGTTTATTCTGTGTCTGAAGATACATTCCTAAAAGCTTGGGATTTCAAATGCCTTAGAAGTGCAAGAGCTCATGACAAAGAAATCCATGCAGTTCATTGTAGCCCAAATGGAGCAATTGTAAGTTTATTTATTACAAATTATTTTACTGTAATCAATTAATTATTAGTTTACATACTGTAGACCAATTATATTATGTCTATTTTAGTTTATTTTAGACTTAAATGCTAAAAGTTTTCTATTCGTAATTATAAGTCCTAATTAATTCATTATTAATCGTGGGATATTTAAACTCATCCTATTTCAGAATTTGTATAACATTTCTGACTAACTTAGGTTGCAACTGCCTCGCGTGACAAAACGGCCAAACTGTGGAATGCAGAATCATTTTCTTTGCTTGGAGTTCTCAAAGGTCATAAGAAGACAGTCTGGGATGTCAAGTTTTCAATGTGGGACCAATTGGTGGCCACTTCTTCAGCTGATACAACCGTTAAAATTTGGAATAGCAGTACATATGAATGTATTCAGGTATGTTGGATAATATGTCAAGGATCCATAATTTAAAATGTGCAATAATAACTAATTATTAATTTACTCGAATTTTGCAGACGCTTCAAGGTCATTTGAGCTCCGTGTTGCAACTGGATTTCATCAACTTAGGTAAAATGGTAGCTTAGTCTATATAAAATTTCTAAATTATGTAATCAAATGCTTTTTTCTTCCAAAAATAATTTTATTTCTGGGATATCTTTATTTTTAGGCTTGCAAATTGTTTCTACTAGCAGTGATGGTACATTGAAGACATGGGACATAAAAAATTCCACATGTTTGTCTACGTTTGAAAGTTCAGATGATAAGCTGTGGGCAATGGACTGCATTCCCGACGGATCCTTAGTTGTGACAGGGGCTGCGGATTCTGTGTTAACTGTCTGGGTAGACAAAACAGAGGAAAAAGTTCAACAATCATTAGACAAAAGACGAAAAATTGTGGAAGATGACCAACGCCTTTCTAATATCATGAAAAGGGGCGCTTGGAAAGACGCTGTTGAACTCTCGTTGGAACTAAATCGACCTCAAAATTTACTCAAGGCTATTAGAGGTCTATAATAAGTTCTTAATAACTTTCTGCAATTAAATAAAAAAGTAGTTACTAATCTACCAACCTTTTATTTTTTTAGGAATGACAAAGAAGCAGTTAACGGAAGTCATTCGGAATCTTTCCAAGGAGCATACGATTACTTTAAGTCGCTACATTAAACAATGGAATACCAATACTAAAACTTGTGCAGAAGCTCAACTTCTTTTGTACATTCTATTTAAATATACTCACATTACAGAAATTGACTATCTGGATGTAAGAGCTTTACTGCCTTATTCTAAAAAGCATTTTTCTAGAATGGTAACAATTAATAATCCTGGATATCTCCTACAGTGTATTGCTAATCAGCCGTAATAGAAGATAATGAAATGACTTTTTATCAATACTGTTAATAAATATTATTGCTGTTTTTGTAGTGTTAAAACGAGTACAATACAGAATTATTCATTTATTCATCTTTTTTAGCAATAGACAGAAATATTGAAATTATCAAAAGTGGAGACTGGTTGTCGAGAATGTAGGTAAGACTGTTAGCCGAATTCGCATCACAAAAACCATATTATGATAACGAGGGATGTGGATGTAGACAGTTACGTTGGTAAATGGTAAACCAAACAGGTGATATAAAATTCTAAGTTGACGATCTGATGCATTTGGGATATTTATATGATTTTTGCTATGCCTTGCCGAAGAGGCACATGAACTACAGCATAACATACAATTAGAGTACACCGGAACTGAATATTAGCATGTAAATTGCACTGTTAGAAAATTATTATGTGATTGGTGGTTACTGATTTTCGGCAGTTAATGGGACTCCCCTTTAGAACCAGCTACGCGCTTAAAGTCGTGCATATTAGTAGTTGACACAGGCATGCCGTAAAATGTGAGGGACTCAATTTCAGTTGTTTCATCTCCGGACATATTGTCAGCAATGAATATTTGTAGATTGCTCACGTTTTGAAACTTCACATAACGTAATTCCACTGGGTTTTCTCCTTTCAGGTCTTTTTCGCTAAGTCTGCAAAAAAACCAATACTTTAAATACTGAACATGAAAAACACTGACTTAATTACATACGAATGAGGTTAGTTAGGCTGACCATTATCTCATATTATCTTAAGATCTTAACGTATCCCTTTCAATTTACCATTACAACTGCAGAAATGCAATTGCTGTAATTAATTTGAATTCTTTAAAACGATTTAGCATGTGTTTGTAAAACTACATAACAATACAATACAATTAAGATCCATGTAAGACAATATTATTTCGAATTTCCAGTATAATTGAACTATACCCTCCCTTACTCAATTTCTTGCACCGCAGTCATAGCGGGAGCTGCGTCGAAATCCAGAGTTTTGGGTTGATTGATGAACAATTTTAAAGATTTGGGTCCTTTTTCAGCGGAAGCCTTGATCTTGAAAGATTGCAACTGTAAGTAATAATACACATTTTAAACTTTTCAACTGTTGAACAGAACTGACGAATTTACAAAAATGTAATGTTTTACAGAAATTAATCCTATTATACAGTATGTGTATTTTGCTTACACGAAGTAACGCTTCATATTGCATTCTCTGTGTGTAAGTGTTCATGAGACTTTACTTTTGAAGTTTTAACTCTTCATATTGATATAACACTTTCATAATAACAGACTTAGACGTAATGAGGAAAATTATGAAGCGTTGTTTTACACTCTCCGTAGTTGCATTTTTGTGTTCGGATTGAAACAGGATAAAAAATAATTCAAATTCTTTACGAATAATATATCTTCGTACCTTAATATTTTGGTTGAAGCCATAATGCAAAATTAACTGCTCATCACAATCAGAAATAAGCTTAGATTTCCCTTCAATAAATGATCTAAATGGAGTGGCATCGGATTCATTGAGACATTCGCACATTTTCTGGTCGATATAAGGAAAGACGTCGCCAATGCCACCAGGACCAGACGCGTGAGGATCCGAAGATTCCGCTTGTCCATAGTGTCGGCGAATTTTTTCTTCAAGCTCAGCTGCATTGGCTCCCTAGCAAAAAGTAGTTTAACATCAGGTTTTTGCATATAAACAATTTATACATTAATTAACACAAGCTATCTGCACGCGCCCGTGTAATACAATTAGGTATTATTAATCCATATTCATTATCACCCAACATAAAGACTTGACTACTACTATTGTGACATTGCCTAGGCGGACAGAATATATACCTGCATCTTAAGAACTCTCTTTCCCACCTCTTGACTTCGAATAGTTGAATAAAACCGAATTCAAATGAAAAGCCTAACATTTTGTTTTCCAAAATATATTGACTAATTCTTATAATATAATAGAAATAAAAACCCAAACCAACCGTTTCCAAGCCCATTTAAGAAGTATATTTTTACGACTTTTTATAATAATCATGAAAATATTATTCAAAATTATGAGGTTCAGTATTTTTTACATATTAGTGTTTGGTGAACCCTAGAGGAAGTAGAGAGGCTAATAACAGTCAAGTCTCCTTTTGGGTATGCAATAATAATAATAATAGGTCATATAGTCGTAAGGCAGGGTAAATGAGGGCAGATATTAATGGCCCACACCCATAGATATAGTAACTATATCTATGCCCACACCACATCCACACGTACATTTTTGATCTTGCTCTGATTCTGGCTTTTAACACACCATTAGTAACGAAATATTTTATTATTTATGATTTACGCGTATTAGATCCAGCCTAGTTCCATTACGATACAAAATAAATGTTGGCATTGCTTGCACCCCTTGTTGAGAAGCAGTCTCCCGACAGACATCTACGTCAACCTAAACATCGATTGTAAAAATAATATTACGATTACGAACACTACCCGATGAACAAATTAAAAAGACTTACAACACAACGGTACAACGTAGTAACAATTTACAAACGAATATTTACGCTTGTATCGCATTCAATTCATTGTTACTCAATTGCAGAAAATTTTTGTTTACAGAATTGCATAAAAATAATACCCCAAGAAATAGTGCTTGAGGAAACTTGTGGGCCAGCTGAATAAATACCGGTGCTATTCTCTGACAAGGGCCACACCTAAACAATAAAAATAATCGAAATAATATTCAACTTAAGACCTTAGTTTGTGTAAATTTTTATTTTTACTCATTACTAGTACGCTTAATATATTTATGTAAAGCGCATCAATTACAAATGTCGTATGATTGGTATGTAGTATGTATTTAACGGTTAAAGTATTACCACGTAGCATTATAATCCACCACAACAAGTTTCTGGCCAGCACTTGCCATTACGCTTGTAAACTCATCATCGTCTTGAATATTTTTATGGTTGGCCATCTTCCTTGTTTTCCCTATTCAAATAGAACGTTCAACGAATGGTTGATGGTGGACCTGCATAAGTTAAAAACAAAAAAAAATAGTAATAATTATAATGTATAAAGATCATACTCAAAACTAATAAAACAGCTTTAACTAGGGTTAAAACCAATGAACAACTTCATAACTATCAAAATAGGACATTAGAATCAGATTCAGCCATCTGTTTCGCCATTTAAATATTGAATAGTAATTGGGAATGGAATGAAAACAGGATATAATAATTGACATTTTGACAATATGTTTAAGAGGTCAATGACTAAATAATCTACAAAACCTACATTACATTCTGACTGAAAAATCATATTCTCTTTTGCAAGTCACGCTTACATTACATATACTTTAATAACGTAATAACTAATCCAACCAACTCACTTCCGCTACGGTTTCAAAAGTCAGACACCCAACAGTAGTGAACAATACGTTTTCCAAGTGACTGCAGTTTCTTGTTCCCTTTTCAAAAATTGGTTAAAATTTCCAATTTGCAATAAAAATCGTCAATTTTCCAAGTGAAGTGACAAAAACTGTTGGTTGACTGAACTTGACTGTGTTGTTGGTTGACTGTCAAAGCAGAATGATCTTCAGAATTCTGAAAGTTTAAAAATATGCGTCAAATATTCAGGCTTTCCTCCATTCAAGAAACATGAGCGGTACGTTCAAAATTTCTTTATTCATCATGTGAGTCCGCAGTTTCGGGAATATACAAAATAAATTGCTAAGTCTAAGCTAAAGACAGAGATGTGTATTTTGTGTATAGCTAAAGCTAACTAAACTAACCGAAACCGAATCCGAATCCAGGGAAAGATGTATGCTGATTCGGAGTGAACCTATTCGGAGATGTTATATAATTCGGATTGAACGCACTCGTGCTATTCCTTTTTCCATAATCTGACATTACCGGTATGTTTGTGTTGAATATCTTATAGGTAGGCGATATTTGTATGTATTCTCGGTCGTATGAATTTTTTCAACCTTATTCCCCCTTCATTCTGCGGAGATTTCTATTTTTATTCTGTTCTAAAGTAAGGCAAGATGCTTTCTTTCGTAAAACGTGTACCTTTGGATGCGTGTAGAAGATACTAGACCAAAGAGATTAGAATAATCGAGATTTTTCGAGACTATACTTAAGAATTTAGCACACTGCCGGCAATCAGCACTTAGCAGTAGTCTTTGCAAGTCTGCATTGCATTAGTGTAAAGTGAAGAGGCTACAAAGAAATGTTCTAGTATATTTAATCGTCATTTATACATGCTTTGGCAATTGCCACGAGTTGAACGTGGTCACTTCTCTAGTTGTAGTTGCAATTGCAATTAAAACATTTGTTTCACCATTATCCGATCACGGATATAAAAGAAGCAACAATTTTTTGTATGGATTCTGTGTTTGTATGGCTTCGGTAGAGTAGAAGGTTTTTGAGACAAGACATTTATTTATTATACCACTTTCTCTGAGTAAAAATAAAAACTCAAGCAAATAACTAGGGCTGTTAAATCGCAGTTTCCTTTAGTTGTTCATAATTGTGTGGATCAATTTAAAATTGAAATTAAAGAATTTATTTATATCAACGTTTGATCAAGACCATGAAGGTATATCTAAAGTTTTATTCATGTTTTCAAAAATATTCAGATTTTCTTGTGATTGCATTTGGGAATTAACATTAAATAATCTTTTAAAAAATCGCCCATATTTTAATTTTATTATTCTTTAACAAAGGAGGATATCATCATGACTGACGAAGTCACCAAATTAAAAGATGAAGCAAATGAGCTTTTTAAAGCTGAAGAGTATGAAAAGGCAATTAGTCTGTGTAACAAAGTATGAATTTTGTTCTAATACTTTTCATATAACTATTTTTCGTACTCTTGTTCATCAAAATATTTTGTCTGTATATATAGGCCCTATCGTTGTGCAAAAGTGACGAGCTTACGTGCATTCTTCATAAAAATGCTGCAGCAAGCTACTTAAAACTTTGCAAATACGAAGATGTTGTTAAGCATTGCGATAAGGGTATGCAAGTGCAATTTATTTATTATACCAACTTAATATCAAAAATGACAATGAATTGGCTTTCTCATCCTTAAAAAACTTGAATTTATCTAAATTATAAATGCAGCTCTGGAAATCAAACCAACAGACCCTAAGGCATTATATCGAAGGGCATGTGCGCTTGAAAGTTTGGAGCGTTTTGAGGAAGCATACAGAGATGCTCAAAAAGCTTTGATATCTTCCCCTAGTGATGCAAAATCGTTTAAACCTCTACTTACTCGGTTGCACCCAATTGTTCAGCAACGACACAACAAGAGGTCGCAGACTAAAGAAAAGGCCTCGAAAATGTTGAATATGGCATTTGGAAGTTCCAATGAAGAAGAAATTGACACAGGCTTAAATAATATCTGCGTTTTGTGTAAAGAGCGAGCTGGTATCGAAGCTCTTTTAGAACTAGGACTACTTGTTAAGATCAAGAGTCTTTTAGAACTGAAACGACCCAACAAAAAGGAACTGGAGCGAAAGGTTTTAGGCGTTCGAATTCTTTCCAGCATGGTCTATTTCGATGTAGCATCGGTAAGTTCATAGTATAAAATACAATTATATTTCTTGTAAATTATCAATGCAATTGGCATACAACATTTTATATGTTTATAGTGCCAAAGAGTCTTGACGGATTTGGGGGTACCATTTATAATGAATTTACAAGATTTGACATACGGGTTTACCGGAGACAAGAAACTGACCGACGAAGCAATGGCAGCCATTCAGTATTTATGGCAATCTATTTTTGATTCTCTCTCACGACCTAAAAAAGGCGAAAGAGTAGACAAAGAAATGTTGCAAGACAATAAACCACTAATTGACTCTTTGTTGACCACCATGACAATGTCCTTAAACTCGCGAAGTATTCCTGGGGAAGCAAGAGATATGATATTGCAAATCTTCACTCAAAATCTTGGTAAGTAGTAATAAGTCTCACCTTAAGAACCATATTATATTAATCTTTTTAATTGATACAATTTGAACTTATTTTCACATTTTAATTTCTTAAGATCATGCTGTACTTGGATGGGCGGAGAGATTCATTGAAATCGGGGGTATGACAAAACTTGTTGATATTGGATGCGAGGTTCCCGAATTAAAAATTGAGTCTGCAATGATCATTACACCAAATACACGAGCTCTTCTTGCGGTTCTTCTTGCACTGATTTATGAAAATATGTACTATGATGCCATTAGGGAAAAATATATCAACGCAATCGATGAATTCACCAAGTGAGTATTTTCTCTTTGCAATTTTTCTTTGCAATAACACATACGATATCTTAATATTTTGGTGAAATGCTAATTACCACTTTTGGTATATCATTTTTAAGGGAATTATTATTAAGTCCTGATATTGAAGGAAAAATTCGTGTAACATCCTTCTTCACAGTTTTACTGATGGGTCCCAATGATGTTGGAAATACATTTATTGGACGCCAAGGTGTCCTTCAGATGATTTTGGTCATGGCAAATTCAGAAGATTATATTCAACAGGTGTGAATTATGCTTTTGTCAATGATGTTCTAATTTAGTTAGTAATTTAGTTTTATTTGTAAAGTTTATGCTGTACACTACAAATACTATTTATTTTAGCGTGTGGCGACAGAGGCTATTGTTGCTGCTGCAAATAAGCAAGACAAAGCCAAAGGGATTATCGCCGATGGTGTCCACATTCTCAAGCGACTTTATCAATCTAAAAACGACGATATAAAAGTCAGAGCTTTAGTTGGGCTTTGTAAGCTGGGCTCGTCTGGAGGGACTGACGCAGCCTGGAGACCGTTTTCTGAAGGGTCCACTCTTAAACTGGCTGAAGCTTGCAGAAGATTTCTTCTCAATCCATCTAAGGATGTGGTCATTCAGAGGTGGGCTGTTGAAGGCTTGTCTTATTTATCTTTGGATGCAGAAGTTAAAGAGAAACTAATTGAAGTAAGTATGATTCCAGATATTTAACAAAATAGTCAAAATAATATGTTATCAATATCAAATGTATTTATTAGGACACCCCTGCCCTTAAAACGCTACTGGAAATATCTTCACACGCAACGAGTCTGTCAGAAGTTGTCTACCCCATTATAACAACTTTAGTCAATCTTGTCAATGCTTATGACAAACAAGAAGTTATTCCGGAAATGCAAGAGTTGGCAAAGTTTGCTAAGCACCATATACCAGAAGAGCATGAATTGGATGATCCAGATTTTGTCGAAAATCGAGTTGAGGTATGTAATGCACGAGAATATTTTTTTGTCTTGCTGAAATCATTCCAAATTTTGACAATGCTGATTATTACCATGTATTATTCATTGACCATTATTATGGATGGTGCTTTATGCTTTTAGTTTTGTATCGTAAAAATATAGTTTTTGAACTGGCATAAGTCTTTTGTTTAGGTTCTAGCAAATTTGGGCGTCACAACATGTCTAGTCAATTTAACAGCTGCTACAGAATCCAAAAATGTCATGGAATTAATATCTCGCGTGTTGAATGCAATATGCGAGAAAGTTAAGCTGCGGGGACTTGTAGTTGCTCAAGGTGGAGCACGAGAGCTCTTAAAAATTGCTAGTAAATCTACGGACAAGGGTATGAAAAATATTTGAAAAATTATTAATAGAGAATGCGGTTGAAATTCTACTGATATTATTTAAATTGTGATGTTTTAGGGAAAATAAACGCTGCACAAGCGTTAGCTCGTATTGGGATAACTCAAGCCCCCTCTGTAGCTTTTCCAGGACAAAGAATGTATGAAGTGATCAAGCATCTGCTCCTACTTTTGGACGTCGAGCATCATGCTCTTAAGAATTACGAAGCACTTTTAGCACTGTGTAACATCGTCGGAGAATCTGAAGCGTGTAGACTAAGAGTCTGGGATGAAAAATCATATTTAAAGATAGAAAACTACATATACGAGGACCATCAAAAACTTAAACTGGCGTCGTTACAATGTCTTTTGAATATGTGTTTGTCCCCCAGAACACAAGAGGTGAATAATTATTTAATACTGTTGAATTATTACAAGAAGTGTTTTAAGCACATTATAGAGAATCATCATTGCTTTATGTGACGGCTGTTAGATTTTTGATGGAGATAATGAAAGAGTGAAGTACATGATGATGCTTTGCTCGCCCGTGGACGATCTGTCAGATGAAGATGTAGACGAAATTGAAATCATGAAAGCTGCAGCTGGAATACTTGCAATGGTCACATCGTACAACCGGGGAATTTGTGGAAAAGTTTTGACATCAATCAAGAATCCTTTGGAAACTTTGATATGGCTGGTAGCCAATCCCATGATTGACATGCAAATTCGTGGCGTCGCAATAATTAAAAATGTTATCGCCGCTGACAAAGAAATGGCTACCCAAATTGTTGGCTCCCCGATTTTTGAAGTAAGCACATTTGTCATGTTGAATAAAAAAGTTTTACTCAAGAATTTAGAATTTGGGTTTAATGTGGTACCGGTTTGTTTAGATTATATTGGTTTTGTCCAACAAAGAAGTCGTGGGTGACGTAAAGTTGAAAGATGATCCCAAAAAATATGAAGAAGATTTTAAAAAGAGAGAAGATTTGAAGCAGAGGTGTTTAGGGGCTTTAAAAGCTGCTGAACAATGGGAACTGATTCAGAAAAACTAGAAGTACTTATTAACGAAAGCAGAAACATATTCAGTCAATAATAATATTTATAATGAACAAAATCACATTGTGTCTTCTAAGTGAAAAGAAACGGCCTCATCATCTTTGCTATAAAGACTAAATATTTATACGTGTCGAAACTTAATAACTTAAAGAAAGATGAATGCATACTTTTATTAGATAATTAGGTTAGAAAACTTTGCTATACATAAGCAATATTTAATTACTATCGTATATGTATTATATATTTGTAAATATTTTTGACTGTTTGCTTATACATAGAAAATTTAATATTATGCCATTTTTATACAAGTCAATATCAACCATTGAAGGGCTATTTTACATAAAACACTGCGAAGCAATTTAAAAATGGTTTATTGATCTTAGGGACGTATTGCTATTAGTAAAAGTATTTAGTTGTTATGTATTATTGACGAGAATATGAATAGTATAGTATTGTTGACGACGATATGTATGTACTCTGTATTATTGACGAGCATTATATATCAAATATGTATTCCCATGTAGGTATGCGTATTTATTTACATTTTAACAAACTCTATTCGGTGCTTTTAAAGTAACTTATTCGGTAAATGTTGTTACTTAATCTCTGTATTTTAAAATGGAATGAAAATATGTATTACGTACGCTAACGAACTAACGATAGTTGCTATGTAGGCTACTGTACCAATATGTAAAAGTAAATTCTTGATTTTTCATTCTAGGGTCGAAATTTTGAAATTAGCATTTTCTTTCTAGACCGCATAAATGGAATAAAGGCTTCTTAGTGCCCTAGTTCATTCTAAAGGGTTTCGAATTTCGAATAAGCTATATACGCCGTACATTTGTGCACTAATCCAACATTATGTTTATTAAACGAGTTCACCCGACTTCATCCAATTTACTTTATAAATTACTTAGAACATATTGTATAATCTCTATATAATAAACACAGAAGGAAAAAAACTTACCAATCTATCTATGTATCTACATATGTATGTGTGGTAGGACAGCCTAGGGAACCTGCATATATTGCGTAACGCAAAACCCACTCTCCCATGTGCAACGCAAGTGCTGACTACAACACTTTTGAGTACCTCCTCCTCTCATCAACTGCACACGTAATATATGCACATTCCCTAGAAACAAAAATGCGCATGTTCACTTCCTCTAAACTGTCGAAATAAGTGCGAGTGGTTTCGTTCTAATCCATCCTAATTTTCAGCAATTTCGAATGCGTGTAAAGTGCTCTGCTCTGTTGTGAGTGGTGAAATTGTAATTTTCCTTTTTGACCGCTACGATTTACATTCACCACCATTTTAGTTCATTCTGGTATTTGATTTAAGAAATAAAGACACAAGCTAAGTGCATCTGCTGTTTCTTCATTAAAAGGAAAAATTCTTAGCTTCTTATTGATATTTTGATCTGACTGATATTGACAATGGAACTGATACGCGTTGTCATTTTTTTGATTTGAACACTGGTGACTGGAACTGTGGGTGACTGAATTTGGTCATATATAGCGTCCTGAACACTGCCGCTGATTGGTACCTATTTAACCTATTATCTATTTCAAGCTTATCTGTTAGAAATTATTCATTTGGTTTATTACTGTGACACTTTTGGGTAACTTTTCCTCCCATCAACTGCACACGTAATATATGCACGTTCCTTAAAAGCAAGATGCGTATGCATGCCACTTCCTCTTAATCACTGAAATGAGTCGTTTCAAAATATTATAACATCAAAACATAATAGAAATTTACATAAGGTGATTATTGGTGATTCAATGGAGATGATTAGCGAAAGGGGACATTTCAAAATATTAGGCGTATTAATTAGCATATTTCAAAACCACTAATCCAAATTGGTTCTGCTCTATATATCGACAAATTTATGTCCCATTTTTTAATAGAGCTGATATTACTTTTTACTGCCCCCTTTATTCCTTCGTGCCAGTTTGTACACCTTTTTGCAGAATTAAATAACTGAGGACCACTATTTATTAGTATAGTGTACTCATTGGATTTGTACATTTTTCTAAAATCTAGGGAATCTTATTTTTCTGATTTTAAAATTGAACTTTTTGGAGTCTTTATTAAAAATGGAGTCTTTTATCATTGCCTGTATTTGGTGCTACGATCTACCTACAGTTATTATTTTTGTTTAGGAACTTCCTTTTGAACAGAAAGTTGGCATTTTTCCAACCGCTGTAGAAAATTAAAGTATATTTAAAATATTGTATTTACAAAGTTAACATAATAACTTAAGGGAAATACCGATGATATTTTCGGAATTGTTTTTATTACTGTGATGGGTGGCCTGCTGAATTTCTCTTGAGTTCTAGGTTCACTCCTTTTAGCTGGGTTCACTATCTATAATATAATCGCACTAATACCTGACTATCTATGTCTTGGTAGGAAAGCCTAGGAAACCTCCATATATTACGTAACGTAAAACCCCCTCTCTCAAGTATAGCGCAAGTGCTAGCTCTTTTGGACATCGCTTCCTCCCATCAAATATCAACGTAATATATGCATGTTCCTTGATAGCACAAAAGTAAAATGCGCATGCCCCTCCCTCTAAATCCACGAATTGAGTTGTTTCATCTTTACTCTACATAAACATAATCTTTTTAAACATAAAGTGGGACATGCGCATGGAATTTTTTTTGAATGTATTAATGTTTGTATATTTGTCCGTAATATTTTGTAATTAATGAGTAAGGGTAATATTTTGTAATTAATGAGTAAGGGTAATATTTTGCAATTAATGAGCAAGGACTAGACTTAGGCTATCAGTACTGAGTCCAATCAACGGTCTATGAATTTCGGGCCAATGCGCAGTCGCTAGAAATTTACTGATTTCAACATTTTCTAGCACACTTTGTGTGCTAGGATTCAGCTAGTACTATTATAACATCAGAACAATAATACGAATTCACATAAGATGATTATTGGTGATTGAATGGAAATAATTAGCTAAAGAAGACAATTCGTTTTCCAAAATCCCGGGATCATATTTTTTTGATTCTAAAGAGGAAAATTCTGGGGTGTTTAATAAAAATAATCTTTTATTATTCCCCATCATAGATTTAGAAAGAGGATTTAGATAACGCATAACAAAATAACAGGATAAGTAACAGGATATTGTAAACAGGCAAAAAGCTTCCATTCTCCACACTTTTTACACACGTTTCCCGGTCTTGGCCTTTCGTACAACAAACGCTTCCATATAAATTAATACATTGTGAGATAGGGAAATGTTTCTTCTAGTACGGTGTGTTAGTGTGTTTCTAATTCTATGTTCCCCATTTGAACCGGAATGTTTTTATTACTGTGATGGGTGGCCTGCTTAATTTCTCTTGAGTGCCAGGTGCGCCCCTTAGCTGGTTTCAACTAGTATTATATAAAACGAAAAATGTTTTTTAATGTGCCAAATGAAAATTAATAGAATACTTATTTATATGCAGTGTACCAAGTGGAAAGTTAATGCATGATTTTTGCAGCCTTAAAACCCAATCTGGAATCTGGATACTTAAAACCAATTTCTTTTCCTATTTCAGGCTTCAAAATGAGTTCATCTGATTTCATCCGAATTCATTTGATTTCATTCGAATTCATCTGATTTCATCTAATGTCTAATTTCATTAAATTCCACCGATTTACATTGTAGCGTGTGGTTCTATCAATGTTTTAAAAAGGTAAGGTGTGCAATAGAATGGGAGAAAGAAGCCTATTTTCGGTTTCGGTTGTAGAAATAGATATGAAAGAAAGCCTGCATTTTTCGTTTCTTGTGATAAATAGCTAAAAACTACTTTCCAGAAGAGAAAATGGCCAGATATTAGTTATATTTAGGGGAACAAACGAAAAATGGATAAATGATATTTAGTGCATGTGCAAAACCACAATTATTGGGGTTGGGGGATTGCTCATTTACAAGTACTATACCAGATGGTAAAAGAATGCCTGAGTTTTTCCGTCTTAAAAACCAATCTGGAGCCTTAAAACCAATTTCTATATCGGTTTAAAGCTCTCGCCCCATTCGTCATCGTTCGTCCCTATTCGTCCCCGCTGATCTTAATTCATGCCAGTTCGTACTGTAGCCATTTCTCACTAGTCATTTGCACTTGCAGTACATAGCGAACATAATCCAGAAATCCAGTTTATCAGATTTCATTGGATTTTATCCAATTTATCCAATGTAGAGTGTATGAGTGTATTTATCAATGTTTTGAAATGGGAATGTACCTTCTAGGACGGGAGAAGCCTATTTCAAGTTTCCACCCCCGGTAATAAATATAAAAACCTAGCTTTTTCGTGACTAGGTATAGGTATAAGTTATTCAGGGCAAGAAACGATATCCTACAGCAAGCCGTAACGGAATCTCGCCTGACGTCACATTTTCGGTAATGTTTTATGATTCTGTACATTTTAAGTATCTTAGTCGCAAGTTTTGTGGATAGCTTTCATGGCTTTCAATAATAATATAGAGTCTATGCATTACAATCAGTGGGAGACTTATAGGCCAATCTGGCTATAAAATAGTTAGAAATAACTATACCAAAATATAGTCAGCTCTGACTGTACACATAGACATTTCTGACTATATGATCAAAATACTATACTTACGACGCTGCTGTCTGTCTGTCAACTGCCAGCTTGCAAGAAAATTATTATGTAACTATTGAAGATGCCCATATTAATAAGTAAATAGAAAAAAAATTAAAAATTAAATTTTTAAAAAATAACTAGGGAAAATTGTATGGACTTAAAAAATTCTCATCCTAAAAGAAAAAAAATGTATAAACTTTAAAAAATTTCGCCCAATAAGGGCGAAACTGCTCTAAGTTTACTATTACTATACCAAAACCATTTTTTCAATTCAAAATTTTGGTTGATAAAATTAATTTTATTATTTTTACAAAGGATTTTACCGAAGACGAGCTGAAAATTTAAACAGCTACATCTTTCATGATATTGTAGTTTGCATCTGTATTCTGTTTGAGAAAACGAATCATAATAAAATCTTAAAATTAGATATATTTACGTGCATTTATTAATGACACATATAGATACAGACTACCATTATCTTTTAATCGCGTTTATTTAACACAGGAGTGACTGCCGATTCATTCTTTTCCCTGTTGAACGGTACCTAGGCATAATATAAACAAACCCAACGGATATTCTGACCGAAATTTTTTTCTCTTTTTTATGGTATACTTTACATGTAAATCAACCGATATTTACTAGTGTGCACAGGCGAAAAACTAAAAGTATAATCAAAAGTAACTATATGCACAGTTTCAATACATAGGCCCAGTACAATCTGCAGTCAGAAATGTCTATATATAGAGTCAGAGCTGTCTATATTTGCGTATAGTTATTTCTGACTATTTTATAGCCAGATTGGCCTATAAGTCTCCCACTGACAATAGAGATAAAATAAAATAATTTAATACCACTGGAGAATTTGTTCCCAATTCCTTATTCGTTTGTGTATTATTACAATCGTATTTTTTACTCGCTTATTATACGCACAGACGGATAGAGTGGTAAATTAATATGGAATAGTGACTTTAAGCAGAGGATTCCTCTCCATGGCTGTTTTAATTGCCTTTAACGCATTTTCATTTCCGGCCCACGCCCTGCACCCGTAAAGTGTATTATTAAACATATTTAACATATATAGTAGTGTCAATAAAAATTTACTATATGCAACAAAGAAATTACCTTCTAGTAATTCCATTATTAACATCCCACAGCAATAAATTTTCTGCCACCTCTGAATTTTGTCCATCCAGAACTAAGCCAAAGCCTCCGTTTATAACTTCTCCCCTGGAATATATAATTTTCGTCTAAATTTGTTAATTTTCGTCTAAATTTGTTAATTTTCGTCTAAATTTGTTAATTTTCGTCTAAATTTGTTAACTTTCGTCTAAATTTGTTAATTTTCGTCTAAATTTGTTAATTTTCGTCTAAATTTGTTAATTTTCGTCTAAATTTGTTAATTTTCGTCTAAATTTGTTAATTTTCGTCTAAATTTGTTAATTTTCGTCTAAATTTGTTAACTTTCGTCTAAATTTGTTAATTTTCGTCTAAATTTGTTAATTTTCGTCTAAATTTGTTAATTTTCGTCTAAATTTGTTAATTTTCGTCTAAATTTGTATATCTTTCCAATCAAAACCATCATATACTCTGGCGAAAGTGCAGGTGAAAGTTTTTTTGAACGGAATCAATAATATAAACAACCAAATTGACAAACCAGCCAACTCCACCACCGTTGTGCAATGCAACCCATGTAGCTCCGCGGATGCCATCGCCAATAAAATTTTGACTGTAAAGAGAAAGTATCGAAGTAGATATTTTTGTGACATACATAAAATACGAACTCCACGAATAAACGTAATAGAGCCTGAAAGTATATTTACGTGGCCATATCTGCAGTGAATTTAGATCCATCGGTTATATTAGAAGTTTCCCTGAAAGGACTGTCTGCTCCTGACACATCGTGATGGTCACGGCTAATAACGACAGGGCCCTGCACAAAACACATTGGGTTTACTAGCATCGGGACGATAATTTCAGATTGTCTGCTGTACAAAAACCTTTTTTGGCTACTAAGAAAAATACTTTTGAATAGGAATTCCAAATATTTTTGATCTTTCTCTACAATATAGGAGAAATTGTTGATATAACTTTTAGTACTTTAATATCCCCAGATTGGATCAGCTGGTTGAAGCGTTTTGCTAATTTGATACGACCAATGCAGTCACTGTATAATATCCTCGCTTGGGACCCAACGACCATTTTGTGGTGTCTGGCTTCTTGAATCCATCGGAGATTTTCTTCGTACTGAACTTTAATATCGCCATCCAAATCAGTTTCTAGGAAAAAGAAATTGAGATCATTTGCTTTATCACATGGAGCTTTTAATTATACCACAAAAATAAAATTACATGGATTACCTGCCAAAAGGTCAGAAAAAACTTGAGCAGCAGCTATATCGGTTGTCTCCAAATCTTGTTCTAGACCAGAAGTACACACCCAGCGAAATGGACCAAATCCCAATGAGAAAATATCTCTAAAATATTTTGATTGTATTTTACTGTTGGTAAATTGTTACCAAGTTATTACGTTAGAATGGAATTACCCCATGATGTCTTCGACATAAGACGGATAAATAAATTGTGAAGCATCGTTCTTTTTTATGACTTCTGCCCCAGCTCGTTTGGCTTCCAGGAGAAAAGCATTACCGTAATCCCAAAAACGGAGACCTGCACCCGCCAGTGTGTTTATAGCTGCCACTTGACGTATCAAACTTAATTGAACGAGCTTTTTAAATCCTTTGGAGTCATTTACCATTGCCTAAATAATAAACAATAATTTAGTTTACTAATATATAAGCCTCCAGGAAAAGAGTGAAAATTAAGTCGAAGACACCTTTTGAGAATCTTCATATGACAATTGGACTGGATAATATCCGCCATTATAAGGATTATGTAGAGAAGTTTGGTCAGATCCGAGATCCACCAAAAGTTCTCCAGTGCTTTCATATTCTTTCGCCAGTCTTTCCCAAAGATCAACCACATTTCCACAATAGCCTATGCTGGTAATATCTTTTTTCATACGAGCGTCTTTGATTCGTATGATCAGAGTATCCAAATCGCTGATTATTTCCTTTAGCCATCCTTGCTCGTGTCTTTTCTTAAGTGCTGGCCAACTGACCTTAATTAAATAAGAATATCGTCTTACATTGTCCGAAAAATGTCACAAGGGTTTGTCATATTTAATATAAAGCCATAGCTTAATATATCTCCAAGAAAGCTTACTTCAGCAATTACTCCAATGCATCCGGATATTACTGCCGCTTTGGCTTGTGCCCCGGACATTCCTCCTAGTCCGGAAGTTACAAATACCTTTCCTGATAACGAATCCTTTTTCAGATATTTTCTTCCTGCATTTAATAGAGTGATCTACCCACAATATTTGTATGACTAACATTGGTGTTTCAGCAACTTCAAAAATATCAATGCTTGGCAATTGGATAGTCTAAAATTAACGTACGGTTGTTCCATGAACAATTCCTTGAGGCCTGGAATAAATATAGGCATGTATGCACTAATTTTATTTTAGTTTTAGTAGCACGACTAAAAATAAAATAGAATTTATTATGTCTCACCCAATGTAGCAATATGATCCTGCAGTCATCTAAACAAACATAATGTGTAAAATGCAAATAAGAAAGAATTAAATGAAAATATTTCTGAGAAAATCGCTTGGTAAGGTACCTGCCCGTACATGGAGACTCCTAAAGCAAAAAAACGATCATAGTCTTCCGGAGAGGAATAATTCGGTATGACCATCCCATTTGTGACGACAACTCGAGGACCAAGATTTCTTGAAGGAAAAAGACCCATTGGATGTCCAGATGACATGACCAGCAACTGATTGGCTTCCATCTCGCTAAGGTATTTCATCAGCAGCCAAAACTGTCAGATTATATGATTAATATTTATTTATTTTAATCCTTGAACTATAATAGTAAAAACTATAATACTAGGAACTACAATTATAGATAAAATATATACCTGTGCCCAATTTGCAACAACTTGACCATTTCCTCCGTAAGTTACAAGTTCTTGAGGAAACTGAGCCACAGCCGGGTCTAAATTGTTACAAATCATTAGCATAATAGCTCTTGCTTCCAGAATTTTGGCCGGATAATATTGTATTGGATAAGCCTTCAGGGTAAATTGCGGAGTAAAGCGGTACATGTAAATGTGTCCGTAAT
Organism: Tomocerus qinae; assembly: GCA_020055645.1. NCBI lineage: Eukaryota > Metazoa > Arthropoda > Collembola > Entomobryomorpha > Tomoceridae > Tomocerus > Tomocerus qinae. The sequence goes on from CM034549.1 coordinate 30,198,071, forward strand.
CTTCAAGCTCTTTGCCGAACTCCTCGTTCAGTTGTTCGTGAAATTGAGTTGGGAAATAGCGAAGAGCATTTCTTACTGCTAATTTCTTTTCTTCCGGAGACAAGGGAACTTTTCGATTAGGTGCATGAGGTACATTCAAATTTCTCGATTGATTTTCAGGCAACGGGTCTAAGGGAATCCCTTGAGAAAGTTGACTCAAAAACTTGAAATTATTTTCCATTATGAAATGACAAATCTGATGAATATGGAGGCTCTGTAACTATGCACTGGATGAGTTGCAATTGCTAAATCATTACTGAAGACTGAATTGCTACGAAAAAGGGATCGGATGATATTGAATTGACAAGGCATTGAGCAATGTGCTTTGCATAGAAACCCAAAGAACATTTCCATGAATTGTTGAGAAGCTTAATTACCTGATTTACACATTTATTACTGAGATAGTGTCGCAACATGTCAATACCCACTCTAAATGATAACCTTTTGACATGATTTCTGTGTTGCAATGCAACTTCTTGGTGCCTCACACAAGACATTATACACGAGTAACTATTTACTTACTCCCAAAGCTTTAATCGTCATAAATAAATGATCGAAGCATTCATAATACGCATACACTAAAATATATTTAATAGGAAGTTACAAAATGTTACTCTTATCGAAGTACATCATTATAAATACTGTTTTTGATCTTTCAACTCAACTCCACCGCATCAACACATTAAAACGACGAGTTTCAAGTTTGTTTTGATAACCCCATAGCTTTCAATTTTCTTATTGATAATTTATTTGTTTGTATTTATTTATCTGCCTTACTATTAAGCTTTCTTTGGTTTATTCAATTAATTCCTTTGTACAAACTACTACAGTATGACAATAAAGTACTTTTTTATAATCACTCTGAATTTTCCATCTTTCACAACACCATTTCATTTGTATTGAATAAAATTCTGGTGAAATAGGGAACTAATAAGATGAATGACAGTTTTAAATGGAATTGCAGTACATACCTGTGATTTAAACAGAATTTTAATCAACATAAAATTAATCCTGGTGGAAGTTGGATAAGTTGTTATATGGAGTTAACTCTGTCAAGTCACTTTCCTGTCTTACTGTTAGTACCGTAACTAGAAATGAAATGTTTTAACACAGTTGTTTACTTTAATCTGAACTTTAAAACAGAAGAATCATTTTGGTCCCTTTTGCCTATAATATTATAATCACTAATATTTCAAGCTAGTAACAGTTTACATAGGAAAATCAAAGCCTTGAAACACCATTTTCTGTTGAAGTAACATTTTACCATGCTACAAAAACATTTACTTTGATCGGCCAAAATTCATAACTAATGTTTACAAAATAGTATTTTTCACTGATTTCCGCATGCCAGTTGCAGTGCACGGGATATTGATATTGGATATTTTAAATTATTGTGAATGAGTAATTGCTCTTTGAATCACCTTTTTGAGAATCATATATAAGATTAGTAATTTGCTAATTCTAATTGCATATTAAATTGTTAGTGTAATTTAATATTTTTGTGGCTTTGCTTGATAAACGGTACTGGCTTTCCTTTCTTCTAAAACCTTCTCGACAAAATCAGGGCGAGCATACATAGGGATCGAAGTTCTATTGAATATCAAGAAATCCAAGAAACGATATTCAACCTTTGTTTTCAGTCCAGAACTCTCCCAAATATGGCGAAGAATATTGGGATCCACTTGGAACTACAGACAATGCAGAGCAGATGGACATGTTATAAAGAGTTAATGACTTAATAAATCCCTTTGAAGTGTCATATGACTGCAGAGAAATAAAAACTTACTGAATCGTTGTCTCCATTAGAATTAGTCGCAAGATAATCCCGGACAAAATCAATGAATTTGATGTTTTCGTCTCCAGTTTTAATATTGTCGCTTCCAGTTGTCTGAAAATAAAAGTATAAATTGTTTGTCTGGTTTTTTGAAAATAACGATTTAAAGGTCATTGACTATTGTATTTAGAATTCACATGGTCAGTATATATCTGTCGTAGTTCCTCCAGGAAGTGAGTCCATCGGTCATGACAGAAGACTCCAAACCAAGGTTGGCAGAAATGATCATATAAATCGGTGACTTCACCCTTTTCCATCTTCTCGAGCAATTTGTTCAGAATAGATTCGTGCTGCCCGTACAATCCAGCCAGATTTGACGGAGAGAATCTCTGCAAGAAAATGTAAAAATGAAATAAACTCTTTGGTACATTCCCATAATAATTAATGACAGTTACCTTGCGGGATAGGCACTCAACTCCCTCCACTTTATAGTTTCCATCAAGCCAGAGTCTAAAATATTTCGGCCGAGGGTTTTCAGGAGTTTCTTCCAGTGCTCCAGTTGTAATTTCAGTGCCCGTTTCACAAGGGTCACATTCTGCTGGGCGACATCCATTAGGAAATCCAGGTTGACACATGTAAAAGTAATGCCAACCTCCAGGAAGTCGAGCTGCTCTAATCAAAGGTTTCTTAAAATCCGGTGGCAGTACCAAATCTAAATTCAACACGCTGCCTCCAACACTTTGAGTGGCTCGAATCAAAGCTTCTGCTACCTGAAAATGTATTGGATCATTATTATCAATAAAAGCCATCAGCTAAGGAACTCAATCATGAAATTACGTAATGTCCAATTTCTTCAGACTGAAAATAAGCATGTTTATTTTTTTCGGCTTTCAAAGACATTTGATAGACAGTTGCCGGTCCAGCAGCCCACACACTTGGATCTATTGTTTTGAACTTGGTATCTATAATAATCCCTTCTCCTTCTTTGAAAAAGATGTAAGACTCTGTAAGAGCTAAGAAGAGTGAATACAAATTTACAAACTGTGATTCTTAAAATTGGTAGTTTATGTAAATTAAGAAGTAGAAAATATAATTTTACCCCCTACGATTATATCATGAACTCTTTTATGACAGTATGAAAAGAAAGCCATGCAAGGAAATGAGATGCGATGTTGTTTCTGGATACTATCAAAGTACACTCTTTTGGCCAACTGGGAGTACTCGTCTACAAACCAGCTTTGATACACATATTTTTCAAAAACCGAAATTTTTAAGTTAACAATCGTTTTCAAGATTGTTTTCTCCAGCTATAGTCAAACAATTTACATTTTCTTTGTTTATAATATATCATTAAAATTGACAAACAGACTAAAGGCATAGTAGTACCGTCGGTGTAATAACATAACCAGCATTTCTTTGCCAGTTCATCACTTCTTTCGGTGCTGTTAAGAATATGATCCTTTGTGGAGATATTCCTAGAGCAAGTAACCCTCTTATGCAAGCCAAAGATTCCAAACAAAGCCCATGCACCAATATGTAACCTATAATTAATTACATTGCTAACTCTAGTATGCTTGGAGATGAAGATGATATTGTCAAATATGAATATTCTAACCCTGTTTAATTAATGGTAGACCAGCTCTCAAGAAATTTAACGCAAAAGATGCTTCTACTTCTGAATTGATTATAAATACATTTTTGGGTTTCGGTTTGTATCGGCTACACGATTAAAGAAAAGGGAAGTAAAGTACATTGTCTCAATTTCTGTTTTAAAATATTATCTTACTTGAAATGTGCCGATGGTTGGGGATTAGCGACATGCTTAGTATGTTTCTTCAAAGATGCAAAATGTGGATCTTCTATTTCTGGAGTTGGACAGTCAGGTCGATGAAACTGAAGCCCTGGAGCAATTATGAGGATGTCGTAAGGAACTAGAGTATTCTTGTTGACAACAACCAACTTTTTCTGTCTGTTTCAAATGTATTTTGATATCATCTTTAAAATCTTTCTTACAACTGTCCTATATGAATTGAATGTATTTATTTCTTGAGGCCTTTACCTTAGTATTTTAGTCGCCCATCCATAAACAACATTAACCAAATTGTGAAGACCAAGTCTCCTGGCCCGTTCGGCGTCACTCTGAAAAGACATGGCTTTTCCTCCTTTTTTGATAAAGAACATGTCCCTCACTGGATCCGGTGGCAACGTCCCAGGAAGACCAAATGGATCAATAATCGTAATATGTTTATAATGTCGATAAGGAGATGCTATAAGCAATTCCAGACACGAAATTGTTGTATCAGACGCTCCGATGAAGACAATTCTTTCGTTACAGTTGCATTTAGGATCAAATGAGAATTTCTTTGCAAAATGCATCACAGAAAATCCTTGATATTCGTTTGTAATGTAATCTGGAGGACAGCGCTCGTCATCGTATTTTTCTTTTAGGTTCAGTCCATGGTAGTAGTCAATTTTCTTTCGGGGAACCAATGGAATCATATCGTCCAAGTTATTAAGAATTGTTTGGTGTTCTGTTACCTACATTGTAGAAGTAATAGTTTGATGCGAATGTTTGCTATTAAAATATATTCATAACTGGGCTGAAAATCTAACTTCGTTGTTTTCACAGTCTGGATAAATGGTGTGGAAGAAGCAGGTCATATTCGTCAACCGAAAGATTTCTTTCATAAATAGCTTGGAAAATTTTTGAAACAAGGGGTTGATGACAAAGTGATGAAGATACAGTTGCCCCTCTTTAGATTTTCCATGAAAATCAATGTACGTGTATCTATCTAAATCGTAGTTGACTTGATACAAAGCCATTCTTTTCTCCGTGCTTTAAAAAAATTCCATTATCAAAGCAATGTCGAAGGAACGTTCTTTAGTAATTTACATTTTGATATTTGTCGTATTACCTAATAATGGCCAGACCAATAATTGGTTTTTCAGGATGGTTAGTTACAACAGCGACAAATGCCCGAACTTTATCTGCGGATTTCGAAGACAAAGCCTCTTCGTAATCCATAAACACTTTGTATTTGTCATACAAACTCTCCACTAGATTTTGAACTTTCAACGAATCCCGTGCCTTTGATTCGCGGACAATGATTGACGAATTCAGTGTTACTCGGTGAAGGACAAACATCTCTCTGGAATACAATGATTGCTTTCGCGGGGAAACTCTCTGGAGTAATAAAAAAAATTGTTTTGAAAAATTAGGTTCACCGTACTACGCAAATTGTATCATATTCATCATGTTTTTATAATTTTACCACAAATTCATCGAGCCAATAAGGTTCTTTTGATCCCACAGGGATAGTGACAATCAGATACTCTCGGTTGGGAAAGTTGTTGAATGTCCCTTTAATCAAATCACGGATCCTAATAAAAAATAAAATAAAAATGCATTAGCAATTGTGAGTCAAGATTTAAATTGTGAATTTTACTCAATCGAAGTCTGTAGAGAATATTGTAAACAAACTTATAATCAAAGTAATTCAGAAAAGATTTGAATACTCTTACCTCATATGATATTTTGGATCTAATGCACAAAGTTGAATAGCAATAGCATTTGGAATTCCAAAATATGTAGACCCCCGAGCTTCTTCTGTCATTTGTAGGGGCAACACTTTCTCAGAAGCCAAAGCTTTTGGCATGCACTTAATTGCAGAATCTAGAATGTAAAACTCAGCTTCTCGGAGAATCTGGTTGTAGACTTCTGGAATATGTTTGCGGTCTACTGTGTGTGGATCTAACCCTTCTTTCCTTAAATTTTCCATCACATTGCCAACAGTATCAATCAATTCAGCCTGTGCTTTGACATAATCCGGCCAATCTTCATCTTCTACTGGCTCGGCTGAAACCTCTGTCAAAGCCAACAGCTCAGCATTTTCATCACCATCCACAGTTTGTAGAGTTGGATCGAATTCCTCTCCACTCTCTACAGAAGTCTGCTGATCCATTGGGTTCACATCAGCGTCGTCCCCTTTAGAACTGTGGAAACTGAGAGTACGATTGCTACCCGAGGGTGTGCTGGCTGTCGGATTCCCACTGTCACTGACGCTAAAGAATTCATGATCACTCAAACTGCCTCCCTCACTGCTGCTACCCGATTTGTGGCTCCCACTTCCTCCTGGCCCACTTCGGCTAGTTAAACTCAAATCGTCACTTTTATTACTTAAACTTCCAATGCTACTGCCGCTTCCCACGTCACTGATACTCTCGCTGGGATGGACACTGCTTCCCGCTTTACTACCTTTTGCACTTGTCATCTTACTATGAGTGTGACTGTCGATGCTACTCTCGCTCTTGCTCAATAATTTGCCATCCAGTTTTCTCGTGCTCGCTGCAGTTGTGGTTCCATCCATGCAGTTTTCTTGGCTGTTATCTCTGCAGCATCGAAGCAATATAATTAATTGGATCACAAATGAATTTATATTAAAGAACAAAAAATATTTTTTAAACCAAAATTTTGATCGTGTTCATTTGAAATATTTCTTTGTAACTCTACAGCTGATTTTTTACTTACGAAGAAAAATCATCTGCTGTTGGTGCTAAATATATATTGCTTAAGCTGCTTTTTCTTTCATCCGATTCAGTATGCTTTTCTACATTTGAAGAGTCATTCATGTAATCATCTTCTCCGTAACCTTCGTCATCGTCTTCTAACAACTTTTCTAGCCTTTTGTTTGCCTCTTCAGTAGAATCTATAACTACAACTTCATGGGTTGACTGAGAGGGAAGCTCCGTTACATTTGATGGAGACTTTAGGAGGTACGGTTCAGGAATCACTTTATATCGCAACGCATAGGAATCTAGATTATAATCAGCACAATCAAAATCTATATGTTCCAAAATCTGATTGGAATCTTGTCCATTTTGATGAAGAGGCTCAGTCAGTATAGGCGGAGTTTCAACAGTCGAATTTATTTTATCTAAGTCTTCCGAATGAAAATCATCCTTTATATCTTCGGAGAACATTTCACTCACTTCAGTCAAGTCGAACTTTAGTCTGGTTCAAAGGAATACATTACCCAAATCAAATGCCCATTCTTGCATCAATTTTGTTTTCATAAAGTTTATTGTGGTGAAATGTACTATACTTACGTGCTCACAGTTGGTGCAATTTCCATCTTATCATTAGGATGAGGTTTGAAGAGCCCATGAAACGGTTCCAATTGGAAGTATTTGTTCAGCAATTCGTAGTCAATGTCGGTAGTCACTGTGATCATTCCAACAGCAACTGCCTCCCACTGAAACCAAAATAAAAATTACATAAATGTCTAATTTCTAAAAATAATTGTGATATAATTTTTTAATAGAAAATGTGTTTCGATTAGCTTAACAAACCTCCGCAACAACACTTTGGTTATTTCTGTCGGACAAAGCGATGATGTCACTTAGAATTATTTTACCGAACTGAGTATTTAGTGTTTGCTCATCTAAAGGAAGTAAAGGTTCCAAATCGTCCAAATCGTGTTCCCTTGAAAAGTAAACACAGAGATCATTTTTTAAATTGTGTGATGGGTAATTTTAAAATTTGGTTTGGTTTAAGAGTAACTACCTTCCTTCTCTTATCGTTAAGGCTGGGAACATGGTATCCTTCTCGTAGACAAAAAATTTCTGCTTTATCCCGGGTGCTACATTTAGTACGAGTGTTTTGGCAAGACTTGTAAATAAATAATCTATAAAAAAAGCATTCATAATGTGTTGCATGATTTTTGCATGAAATGAAAATATATTTAAACAAATTGACAATTTAAAGTAAAAAGTATAATAGGACAATTTCATATTTTAAAGTTTTAATACAGCTTCTTACATCCCTCATATTTTAATGACGGAGCTTCAAGTAGAATGAAGGAAATTGGGAGACAAGCATTGAATGTATTTGCTAAAACTTTAGCGAGACTAATTTCTGGAGGGACTTCTGGGCTTGTGGCGAAAAAATGAAAGAAAAGAGTATTCAAAGGAGTCATTCCTTGTGTTCTACTATCCATTTTCCACTTTTTATCTCCGACTTTTATGGAATCAGTCATTGGGGTGTCTGTGAAACAAGCTGCAGCGACTACGATATCCGGCTCAACCACATCTGCTATCACTAAAGAGAAGCAGGATCTTTCGCTATATTATAGAAAAGAAATTATCAGAGAAATAACAATAAATAATATAAATAAATAAATGGTTAAACTTTAGATATAATCATAAATTCATATCAAATTACATGTTGATAATATTTAAATCTTACTATATTTTTCCAAAGTCAACATCCATAAATACAGCTTGGGTGTCATCGTTAATAAGTCTCATTGCAGCATCAAAATCCATGGGCTCTGCTTTTCTTGCGATGAAATCGTTTTGTTCTACAGCAGAGTACAAAGTTTCAATTGGTTCTAACTCGACGTTCTCTATGGGTCCAAAGTTTGCATCTACCCCTAGTTTTGATTTCGCCGCCGATGGGGATGACACCATCGTATTTTTACTAGTTACATCCAGCTCCATTATGATGAACACTATATTTTAGTGTCTTCTCCTAATAGAGTCAATATAGAAGATAATAAATTGCGTAAATTATTTCAGCTTTTACTGAAAAGATTTCCTCACAATACTATAGTAGTCAGGAGTCTGAGTACTTTTTGCTCCACCGTGCTCTTTTTTCCCCTCAAATTTCATTTAGCATAAGTTGGTACACGGAAGTATTACTACTTAGTACTACCATTTTATATAGTCAGGAGTCTGAGTACTTTTTGCTCCACCGTGCTTTTTTTTCCCCTCAAATTTCATTTAGCATAAGTTGGTACACGGAAGTACTACCACTACCATGTACTACCATGTACCAAAACCATGTACTACCATTTTATATAGTATGCTTTTGTGCCAATTTATTCTGAAAAGAAGGGGTGGGATTTTAAACAAAAATACCTCGTAATTAGTTAGTAACTAAGGTAATTTTCAAAATATTTGACTCCGACTCTTGATTCTCTTATTACGAAGTGATAAGAATAGAATACTGGAAATCTTGATTACATTTTATATAGTATGCTTTTGTGCCAATTTATTCTGAAAAGATCCCTGAATATTCTGAAAAGAAAAGGGGTGGGATTTTAAACAAAAATACCTCGTAATTAGTTAGTAACTAAGGTGATTTTCTAAAAATTTGACTCCGACTCTTGATTCTCTTATTACGAAGTGATAAGAATAGAATACAGGAAATCTTGATTAATAATATGTAAGATAGGATCACAGAAATAGATATGAGTATTAATATATAAGACTAGAAGCGGTAAACGAGCCTGTTAGTTGGATAATTGCGGATCAGAGACACAACCCTATAACTTGCACTCCACTGATCATGTTGATTGGTGTGTTTATATTTCCTGGCGCATAGAACGGTCACTTTCTGGTCTGTGGCGCTACAGTCACTTGTTTTGCTTGTATTGTATGTTGGACAAGGCCAGAAGAAGGCAGAGGCTTTGGATAGGATAGACTTTCAAAAATAATGTCACTATATCCGACCGAATCAGCCTCTTTCTGCAACCATTTGAGGTTTATTTGCATAAAGACTTTCCATTTCCACGCTAAAAGGGCTTTCTTTCCTCACCTGGGTATATATACCATAACAAGCGTCACTATGGAAATTCAGCCCCCACCTTGGGCAAGTCCAAGGTGAGCTAAAGCAATATATCCGGAATTACGGGTAATTTTCGGCCTTTTAAAAAATTGTGACTGCAAACGAATATAGTGCTGAAATTTTTTGTGCTTGATGCTTACATATTTAAGCCTCATATATGTAGAAATCAGCGAGTTCCTATCTCTGAAACTTGATTTATTAATTTTTTAAGAAGACAACTTTACTGTGTATTAAGATAGGCAAATAAAAATTCCGAAACAATTAATTAAAAAAAACACATACTGCAAGCTCCGAATCACATGAAATTTGGATCAGTCAGAGATTGCATACTGATGAAGAACATACGTAAGTTTTACGAAGTTCCTATCTCTAGTTTCGGAAATATTACAGTCGAAACTAATTTTTAGTTAAGCTTTTATACATTTTATATGCACATACAGGCACAAAGGCGAATTGAGTGTGCCAATCAGATAATGACGTCATGAACCGTCGTTCTGATTTTCAGTTACCATAGTCATTTACCAAATAAAACTCAAATGTATCTATTCTAATCTCTTGACTCACAGCAACAAAAGGTGAACATACAGGGGCTGTATACGACAAGTTCTCTCCATATTAAGGGGGCTGTTCCTGAATTATAAGTGTTCCTGAAAGTTTGAAATATTTCGAAATTCAAACAAAATATGCTTTTAATGTTAGCCAAAACCCACCCAGCCACGTTGGTTTGGTAGCGTACTCAGTCGTCTAATTAATCAATGCGTGTTTCCGAGTAGCTTGGATAACTTGTCTTTGTTGGGCTAGTGGACTTCCGATAACAGTCCTACAACAGTGACTCGTAAATAACAGCCTTTGGCTTCTCGGGTATTAACTAACAAACAATACCAGTGTTGAGGGAGTTGGCAATAGGCCCGTAATGAGGTCTGCGCCCAGTACTATCACTGTGTATTGAGGCAGTACACCCCATATAACATTCATACATAGCTGAAACCCATAGCCCTACCAACCGACAAGCTACCTGTATCAAGCACGTATACAGAACTGAGTTTTGGAGGGGGCAGGGCATGAAAAAGGCAAAAAGCTACCTTTTCGCCTTTTTGCTTGCCTTTTTGCCTAGCAAAATCAGCAAAAAGCTACCTTTTTGCCTTTTTGCTATTAAATGGGGTAATTAGCAATAGACATGTTGACAACCAAGGATGTGAACAAGAAATGCGATTTTAAAAAACAGCAATTCTTAATTATCTTAATCTTCAATCGGTCATTCATTAGACAATAAAACAATCGAAAACAACAAACTAACATTGTAAGCAATTTTAAAAAAACATGAGGAAAAAACAAGAACCTGCACTGTGAAGCACAGAAGAAGCACAGAAGAAGCTGTGCTAAGTGCTAACCAGTACCAGTCAAATACTGGATATTTTGGTTGATATATCTCATATAATATTGTACACAATACGCAGATGTTCAACCTGGCTCATTTGTTATTATACGGTTTGTCAGTTGTCACGAATACATTATAGTTCATTTTGAATTGTGCAGTATTAGTAATAAATAGTTTAATAATCAAAAAATCTAACTAGCATCTGCAATTTATCTGAATATTTGAATATGTAGGACGGGACAGTCTACAAAAGTTAGCTTTAATGAAGTATCACAGGTGGCGGTGACTACTCCAAAAAGACAAAAAGCACAAAAAGGCAAAAAGGTAGCAAAAAGGCAAAAAGGTGGCTTTTTGCCTTTTTACTAGCAAAAAGGCAACCTTTTTCATGCCTTGAGGGGGATAAGATTTCCAATAGGTATTTTAATTATACAAAACTTTTTGGAATTTTTTGATGGAAATAAGTCAAAAAAGGCCTAAAAAAGGCAAATAATCGCTCGGAGCGCGAAATTTTTTACTAGTTTGAGAAAAAATTACCCTTTTCTTGGAACTCAAAATAACATGTTTACATTTGGTTTACATCTATGTTCTTAAATGATTTGGCGTCAGCAATGATTGGAACACTTGTCCAAATTTTGTCAAGATTTCAACAGTTTAAAATATAAAATGTATATTTATAAACTGGGAGGAATATCGATTATTTTCTCCGATGCAGCCTAGCCAATCCGTTTGCCATTCCGACCATGTACTACACTAGAAAATCGGGCCAGGACTTTTGCCAATTTTGAAGCAAATGTCAAGAAGGTTTCATGAAAAAGTTTAAAATGTTAACTGTCTTATACTTGACCGGATTTTTAGGCAATATATGAATATCCGAAAAATTGAAGGGACCTACCGCAGACCCGAAAGCCGTAGACCCGAAAACCGAATACCGTAGACCCAAAAACCGAATCACCCAGACCCGAAAACCGATTTTCGCGCGGTTTTTTTAATGGCACGAAAATGTCGGTGCCGATTTCTCGGTCACAAGGCCACATTTTGAAAATGTAAGAGCCTTGGTTGGGTCCGAGGTCTAGATCCGTACTTTAAATTTCCATTTAACACACTTTTCACCACCATTCAACCGTACTCGAGATTTTTTTGTACAACAGGCATTTCAATGTATTAGCCTCCAACTTATCTTAACCTTTTAACTTTTAGCTGGGAGAAGCCCGTCGTCATGGATACATCCACCGATCCCCTCGGTTTTATCCTATTCAAACTGGCTGCAGAAGGAAAGCAAAACAAAACTCATTCTTTTGGTATCACCAAAAGTGGTAGGCTACATTCATGAACATTCTGCAGATTGCTGTTGGTATTGGCTCCCATTATTAAATAGATACACATCCCATTCAAAATTAGGAACTCGGGTGTAAATATTTTGTTATTTTGAGTATTGCACTACTGTCGAGTGTTTGCATTTTGCATATCTCCGTATACAGTTAGCTTGTCGGTTGGTAGGGCTATGGGTTTCGACTAACATTAAATGCATATTTTTGTTTGAATTTCGAAATATTTCAAACTTTCGAATTAATTCAGGAACAGCCCCCTTAACAGGGCGAGGGTGGGTAGTATACAGCCCTGTGTTGGCTTCAGAATACAATACTTCTGTTTATCATCAAAAAGTGGTTACTATAGGTGAAATACTTTTTTACTATGCCGTCACTTAAACATTTCTATGGGCCCGAGCCGGGCAATGCGTTTTAAATATAAACAATAGTCTGTTAGGCCGGGAAGTTCAGCCAAACCGGATATTCTCTTTTCTATAGCAATACATTTATCGTAAATACACAGGTGTGGAAAGGACTCTATATTACCATTGAAATGATACGGACAACCTCTGGGACGGATCGTCCCAGCTCATGGTACAAATCCATATTCAGATAGGAACTCATTTTCATTCGAATGATCATAGGGATGCCATACAAATTGATAGTCATTCAATTTCCAAATTAATTTGAAGTACTTAATACCTATGTATCGAGATTAACGTAAAATTTTCAACTAATTAAACTCAAGATGCAATCTATGCGATGGAACGCGCAACAATTGCAATCATGGAAATCTGCAATCCCATATTGGCTACAGGCAAAATGCATTCACAAATGAAGAGACTTAAACCTCTTTTTTGACAATTTCAAATCCCTGAATGCTAAAGTACGATTCTAAATATTATAGAGGTGGAAATTTTGAGATCTTAACTGCAATGGGTTTCAGAAACAATTAAATAAATAATGAAATTCTCGTTCCCTCTTGTCCTCGTTTATACTCCACTCCACTACAACTCAAGCTTCACTGGGCAGCGGGGCAAGTGCTATATTTTTATATTCCACAGTACCACTTCACTCATTGGCCCCATAACCCACAGGCGTGAGTTAAACGAAATTCCTGAGCAATTTCATTCTGAAATCGACACTATTAATCTACTTAATATACAAAATTTCAACCGGCCGAACATTTTAGTCACTGGTTATCAAAGATTTTCAACCGAAGTCCATACTTCAGCCTCAGCTCCGGGGCAATGGGAAGGTGCTTAATGTTCATGATCCGAGATCCTCAGTATCATTCTCAATTCCTCCAAACTCATTGACCTAACCCCAACCCCATGTGAACCTCAGAGATTAATTGATGAAGTTCAATCTGAAATCGACACTTTTAAATCATAAATGCGACACCTAAATCAGTAGTCAACGAATCTATTAACTGAAAAATCTAGGATATATTTGACTGAGGAAGTTCCACGAAGAAATTGATTTTTTGCCTGGAGCCACCGCTAACTCGGAATAATAAAATCATGTAAATATAAATGCAATTTATAGACGTCAAAATTATTCGCTTTAAGAGTCAAAGAGGTTCGCTTTAAAAACTCCGCAACAAAGCAAAAAATCCAACCATGCATTCTTCCTGTACGCATGGAAAATAAAATACTGTAGCCGAAGGACTACCTTTAGAATTAGGGCAACTCTTGATAGCACACCGACTAACCATCGCTAATTACAGCAATAGACAATAATAGACGCATCTATATAATGTGAAGTACACATACAAGGAATCTAAGATGGGGACGGGACTGCTGGGACAAAAATTCATATTTTTGTCCCAGAGTTTGTCCCCCGATATAATGGTCCTTTCCCCACCTGTGTATAAGCAAAACAAGCGTCACTATAGAAATTTAGTCCATCTTGGGCAAGTCTCATTCCTTCATCACGTATTATAAATATATTGCTAAGCAACATAATATTCTCCAAAAAATACAACTAAAGCTTCACAAAAAATGCCCTACCGCATACATACCCTACATACGAAACACGATATGAGGTATTGTTACCGTACGCAAACATGTCCGTACAGAAAGGATAGGAGATTTATACTTGCTATCCTTCTAATGCTAACTTAGTTTCCATAGGGTTAGATTTGTCGCCAAGTCAGTCTGTGTTAAAATGGGTTTTCACCTGTGAAAGCTATGTCACAACGTCCTGCCCCGTACGAAAGTCATTTTGGATATGATCGCTAGGCTGTTTCCAGTTTCGGGGCAGGAATGTGAAAAACATATAAAATTGGGTAATGGTTATTTTCAGTCTGCACTCTGTACATGTTCAAAAAAATTGCATTTTTATTAACCTTAGTTGTAATTATCAATTATTGAAACGTAACTCCTTACAAATTAATGATAACAACATGAAGGTATGGATAATGGATAGTTGTTGTTAGAAGAAATCAATGAAACATTTACATTTTACGTATTTAAATGAGAATAAAGGATACTCTGAAATAGTTGTGGAGGTCATTGTTGCGCCTCATTGGATGTTGTAGCCGGTAAGTCCAGGAAATAAACAACAAAGACAGGGGACGAAAGCGGTGAGTGGTGAGAAGGTCAAGTTAAATTGCAATAACAAAGGCACGAATTTAGGACCACCTTTTCCCTGTCATCAAAAGTCAACATTTGCCGGACTCTCCTATATTTAGGCATTAGATTGAATTTTTGATTCAATCTAATGCCTAAAT